>JAGXJF010002520.1:0-484475 GCA_019208055.1 Stipa capillata
GGGAGTCCGGCCGAGGCCTCGGGCCGAGGTACCCCCTCCCCCGTTTCCTACATGTATTGTGTTTAACAAGCGCGACGTTTTGTAGGGATCTTCGGAGGGCTTCGGATGGCGCAAAGTCGCCCCGGTTGGGCGACATAGGTACAGGAGCAGGAAGCAAGTCGGCTGCCGAGGACGAGGCGAGGGGACGCCTCGGCCAGGACGAGAAGGAAGGGAAGGCGAGGCCGACCGGCACGGGCGACGTGCGGGCGCAGAGGACGGTGAGGGCGGAGGCGCACCGTACCGGCGAGGCGAATCTAGGAATATGTCGGCGCATGTAGTAGGTAGCGGCGAGGTGGAGAGTACATGTCCGGCCGATGTACGGTGACACAGGCTAGAAAAAGATTGTAACCTTTTAAGGGGCAGCAATGTATTTACA
Organism: Stipa capillata; assembly: GCA_019208055.1. NCBI lineage: Eukaryota > Viridiplantae > Streptophyta > Magnoliopsida > Poales > Poaceae > Stipa > Stipa capillata. The sequence goes on from JAGXJF010002520.1 coordinate 416, forward strand.
CTTGTAAGCCGGTTATGCCTATATAAGGGCAAGTTGGCACCCTATATGAACACGAGAACAACACGCTTTCACCATAGCATCTGAACCTCGGCAGTTGGATAAAGTCCCGCGGACATTTGGCTTCGTTCCCCGAGTCCCCCTTCCGCACCTCGATCTCCCGACCCGGGGTGCCCACACTCGCTGTCTGAGAACCATCTCGTCAACAGTTGGCGCCGACCGTGGGGACGAAGGGGCGAAGTACTTCTCGAAGCGGGTCTCCATCATGCCGCCTCGACCAAAGAAGGGCGTGACCGCGACGAGGCGGAAGGCGGCGGCGGGCGGCAGGCGCGGGGTTCAGCTCCCTCCTCCCGCGGCCGAGGGCGAGACGAACGCGGAAACAGCAAGAGCCATTCAAGGCGGCCCCGACCGTCCGGACGAGCTCGCCTCCGGCGTCGCTGCGGACGGCGGATCGCAGGCGGCAGTTCCGCCCTCTGAGGCGCGAGCGCCACCCCCGGCGGGGCCCCCGAGCGGACGGACCCTGGCGGACGAGGTGGACAACCTGCGCCGGCAGGCCGACGAGGCAGCAAGGAACTCGGTGGCGTTGCAGGCACGCCTCCAGGCAGCGGAGCTGGAAGTCCAAAGGGCGAACTCTCAGTCCCAGCAGATGGCCGACCTGTATCGAGCCCAGCTGGAAGCCACGCGCACTCTAGCGACCCCCCTGCCCCCTCCGGAGACATCCGCCGCGGAAGACCTGCGTCACCAGTTGGCCGCCGACCAGGCCGCCGCCCGAGCGGAGGTCCTTGTCCCATCTGCGGCGGCCGAGTCCCTCCTCAAGGACCTGGACGCGGCACGGGCCCGGGCGGCCGCGTTTATGGGCGAGGCAGACCGCGAGGCGGCTCGCCTCAGGACGACCGTGCTTCTGAACCAGCAGGTCGCCCAGGAAGCAACCCACGGCGGCAGTGCGGCCCCGGGTGCAAGTACCCAGCGCCCAGGCAAGGCGCACGAGGAGCAAGAGCGGGCAGGCCGCGGCGAGGTCGTCGACCTCACGAGCTTGGCAAGCCCGCTGAGCCCAGGGCTCATGGCGGTCCCGTTCCCTCCAAAGTTTTGTCCCGCTGACCTCCCGAAGTACGCAGGCACGACGGATCCGGTCCTGTACACGAGGGTGTACGAGGCGGCCGTGATGGCCTCAGGCGGTGGCGAGGCCATCATGGCGAAAAGCCTGCTCCTCGCCCTCACCGGCATCGCCCAGGCGTGGTACCTTGGCCTAGAGCCTCGCACAATCTACTCGTGGGAACAGCTCCGGGACAAGCTACACGGGCACTTCCAGGGGTGCCGGAACAAGGAGATGACCTCGACGGACCTCGGCAACCTCAGGCAGCGACCGGGCGAGACCATCCGCGTGTTCCAACGTCGCTTCTTCGAGGTCCAATGCCAGGTGAAGGGGGTCGCGGAACAGACGATCTGTGAGGCGGCAAGGCGAGGCATCAACAATGAGGCCTTGGCTGATAAGCTCGAGAGAAAGCGCCCTTCCCGCGTCGAGCAGCTGTACGACATCATGAAGGTGTATGCCCGGGTCGAGGAAGGGCAGATTCTGCGAAGGGAAGAGGCCAGGGCGACGCAGGCGTACCTGGGGGGCGAGAAGGCGGAGACCAAGCGGCGGCGACCGAGGCGCCACGAGGTACATCATGTGTCAGACGAAGGGCGACCGCAAGAAAATCAAAAGCGGCAGATCGCCCGCTCCCCACCTCGCGCGCCTCCGCGCCGCCACGGAAGGGAGCCCTATGCCCGCCCAGGGCCAGGCCGAGGAGACCCAGCACCTCGCCCGCGAGAGGTGCCTCGCCCGAGACCCCGACGGAAGTACTGCGAGCTTCACAAGCTCTACTCACACTCCACCGACGAATGCGAGGTCGTCGCCCGAGCGCGGCTGACGCCCCTCCACCCCGGGCGCAGGGCGAGCGGCATAACCTAGAACCACGGGGCGAGGCCCCGCTTGAGCTCCCTCCACCACCTCCCCGGCGCGGCTCCCCGCCTGGCGGCAACGGCCCTCGTCGCATCGTCCACACAATTACCGGTGGGGGTGCCTGCACCTTCTCGTCAAAGCGCCAGCGCAAGGAGTACGTTCGCTGGGTCCAGCACATCGGCGCGTATCCGCCGACCGAGCTCCCCGCCTGGACAAACACCCCCATTACGTTCGGACCGGAGGACGCCATGGGCGTGGTCCTCCCGCACCACGACGCCCTCATCGTCTCGGCCATCATCTCCGAGGTTGAGGTTCGGCGCGTCTTCGTCGATGGAGGCAGCTCGGCGGACATCCTGTTCGCCTCGGCCTTGGACGAAATGGGCATCCCGCGAGCGTGCCTGCAACCTCCTGGAATCCCCCTCCTCGGCTTCGGTGGCGAACCGATCAGGGCCCTCGGACGAATCGAGCTCCCGGTAGAGTTCCGAAGCAGCGGGCTCTCCCGCGCTGAGACCGCCCTCTTCGACGTCGTCGACATGCCTTACCAGTACAATGTGATCCTCGGGCGGTTGGCGCTCAATAAGTTCGGGGCAATCCCTCACCACGCATACTTATGCATGAAGATCCCCGCGCCCGATGGAGTCGTGACAGTCCACGGCGACCAAGCCCTGTCTCGCCACATCGAGTAGTCTGCGACTATCAGATATGTCCACGACGTCGTCCCAGCGGCCAGGGCGTCGCGCTCCAACCCCCCGCGAAACCACCTCGCCTGCCCCAAGCGAAATCCTCGGCATCGACCTCGCCCCAGACCAATTCATGTCTTCTACCACGGGGTGGTGGATCCCCAAACCCAGGCCGGATGGGGAAACTCGGTCTGTCCCGTTATCTGAAGACGAGCCCCTCAAAACCGTCCTGGTCGGGGCAGATCTCCCGCCGAGACGGAGCGAGCCCTCCTCCTCGTCCTGCGGGAGAACGCAAACATATTCGCCTGGGAGCCCGAGGATCTGCCGGGGGTCCCCCGGAGCATAATCGAGCACAAGCTGCAGGTCAGGCCGGGGGCTCGCCCAGTCAAGCAACGGCTGAGGAAGATGTCGGCCGACCGACAACTCGCCGCCCGCGAACAGGTCGCCAAGCTACTCAAGGCCGGGGTCATTCGCGAAGTGCTGCACCCAGAATGGCTGGCGAACCCGGTTCTTGTCAAGAAGGCAAACGGGCAGTGGCGCATGTGCGTCGACTACACTGACCTCAACAAGGCGTGCCCGAAGGACGACTTCCCCCTACCCCGCATCGACCAACTCGTGGACGCCACGTCCGGCTGCGAACTCATGAGCTTCCTGGACACCTACTCCGGGTACCATCAGGTGTGGATGGCCGAGGAGGACGAGGAAAAGACGAGCTTCATCACCCCGGGCGGAACATTTTGCTACGTACGAATGCAGTTCGGCCTCAAGAACGCGGGGGCGACGTTCGCTCGGCTGATCGGCAAAACCTTGCGTGATCAAGTCGGCCGCAACATCGAGGCATACGTGGACGACGTCGTCATAAAAAGCACCCTGGCCCAGTCGCACGCGGCCGATGTACAGGAAACCTTCTGCAACCTGCGCAAGTCCGACATGCGTCTCAACCCAGAGAAATGTGTCTTCGGCGTGCGCGCAGGGAAGTTGCTGGGATTCCTCGTCTCCAAGCGGGGGATAGAGGCCAACCCGAAGAAGATACAAGCGATCCTCAGCATGAGTCCCCCCCACCACAACCAAGCAAGTTCAGAAGCTGGCGGGCCGCCTCGCCTCCTTGGGAAGGTTTGTGTCTCGCTCCGCCGAAAAGGGGCTCCCGTTCTTCAAAGCCCTGAGGGGCTCTGGGAAGTTCGAATGGACGGAGGAGTGCCAGCTCGCCTTCGAAAACCTCAAGCAGTACCTCGCCTCGCCTCCGCTGCTCCAGAGCCCGTCCCCAGGGGATGTCCTCCTCCTGTACCTCGCCGCGACGGCCTGGTCAGCGAGCAGGCGCGGACCCAGAATCCAGTCTACTACGTTTCCGAGTCATTACAAGGGGCGAAGCTGCGCTACACCGAGCTCGAGAAGCTGGCATACGCGCTGATCATGGCCTCCCGAAAGCTTCGCCACTACTTCATGGCACATTCCATCCGGGTCCCGACATCATTCCCAATCGGCGAGATGTTCCGCAACCGAGAAGCCACCAGCCGGGTCAGCAAGTGGGCAGCCGAGCTCACCCCGTTCACCATCGAGTTTCTTCCCCGAGCCGCCATCAAGTCGCAGGTCCTCGCCGACTTCATCGTCGAGTGGGTACCCCGCCCGGATTTTGAACCCGTCGCGGACGACTCTATCTGGACGCTATACGTCGACGGTTCTTGGTGTGCGAAAGGAGCGGGGGCCGGTGCGGTCCTGATATCGCCGGGGGGAGCAAAGATGCAGTACTCCGCCCGCCTGAACTTCAACACAACAAACAACGCCGCCGAGTACGAAGCTCTTCTGCTCGGCCTCCGCAAGGCGCGCGCGGCCGGGGCACGCCGCCTCCTCGTCCGAAGCGACTCGCAGTTAGTTGCTGGCCAGGTTGCAAAGGACTACCAGGCGAAAGACCCAGAAATGGTGAAGTATTTGGCGGCAGTAAGGGCCGTCGAGAAACAATTCAGCGGAATCACAGTCCAGAGCATCCCGCGCGGGGACAATGTCGAGGCCGACCTTCTGGCCCGGGCGGCGAGCAGCGGCGCCACCCCGCCTCCTGGTGCGTTCAGCGAGACTCTGACGACCCCCTCGGCCGAGGCTGCGTCCGATGTCACCACCATCTTCGCGGACGCCACCTCGCCTGAAGACTGGAGGACACCAATCGAAGAGTACCTCGTCTCGGAGAAGGAACCCGAGGACCCGGCTAAGGCGCGGCGCCTCGCCACGCGCGCTCGGAGCTTCATCATTCACAAAGGCTCGCTCTACAAGCGGGGGGTGTGCGCCCCATTTCTGCGGTGCCTCGCACTTGAAGAAGGACGGGGTCTCCTCAAGGAAATCCACCAGGGACTCTGCGGTTCGCACCTCGCCCCGCGGTCCCTGATCGCCAAAGCTTACCGTGCCGGCTTCTACTGGCCTACGGCGTTGACCGACGCCCAGACGTTGGTACGGCGCTGCCCCGCTTGCCAGTGGATGGGCCGAGGCACCAACAAACCCGCCTCGGCAATGCAGCCCATCTCGCCCTCATGGCCCCTCGCCCGCTGGGGGGTGGACCTTGTCGGCCCTTTCAAAACGGCGAGTAAGGGCGCCAAGTTCGTCATCGTCGCCCTGGACTACTTCTCCAAGTGGATAGAGGCCGAGCCACTGGCAAAAATCACCTCGGCTGCCGTACACAAGTTTGTCTGGAAAAATCTCATCTGTCGGTTCGGTCTCCCACGCGAGCTCACCGTGGACAACGGGACGCAGTTCGACGCGGCAAACTTCAGAGCATTCTGTTCCGGCCTCGGCATCAAGCTCTGCTTCGCCTCGGTCGCCAACCCCAAGGCTAACGGCGCGGTGGAAAGGGCAAACGGCATCATCCTATCAGGCTTACGGCGGCGCATGTTCGAGCTCCCCGCCGGGAGGTGGGCGGACGAGCTCCCTAATGTCCTATGGTCTTCTCGCACCTCGGTCAGCCGGGCGACGGGCCACACCCCGTTTAAACTACTATTCGGCAAAGAGGTCGTCACCCCAGCGGAGGTCGAGCTGGAGTCCCTCCGTACGCGCCAGGCGCCAGATGACGATAACCACCTTACATCGCTCGAGGGGCTCGACGAGGTCCGACACGGCGCTGCGCTCCACATCGACAAGTATCAAGCCGCCGCGGCGAGACACTACAACAAGACGGTAAAGCCAAGGCCGATAAAGGTGGGCGATCTGGTGCTCAAGAGGAAGCTCAATCCCGAAGCCGACGGCAAGCTCGCCCCCAAGTGGGAAGGCCCGTATGAAGTCGTCTTGTCGTCTCGGCCGTCGTCGTTCCGCCTGAAGGACCTAGATGGAGTCGTCCTCAAGCACAGCTGGAACAGCGACAATCTCAGGAAGTACTACATCTAACCTCGCCAAGAGAAACTGCTGCTGCGCCAGCTAAAAAGGACGTCGTCCTTGTAAAAAAAATGCATATTTTGGCTATGATAGCAGCTTATTATGCTCGAAGCCGGCTCCGCGCCTCGGCCTAAGTGGCGACACGGCCCCGCGCCGCGCCCTGACTTAACGACGACACGGCCCGGCTCCGCGCCTCGGCCTAAGTGGCGACACGGCCCCGCGCCGCGCCCTGACTTAACGACACGGCCCGGCTCCGCGCCTCGGCCCAAGTGGCGACACGGCCCCACGCCACGCCCTGACTTAACGACACGGCCCGGCTCCGCGCCTCGGCCCAAGTAGCGACACGGCCCCACGCCGCGCCCTGACTTAACGACATAGCCCGGCTCCACGCCTCGGCCTAAGTGGCGACACGGCCCCGCGCCGCGCCCTGACTTAGCAACGACACGGCCCGGCTCCGCGCCTCGACCTAAGTGGCGACACGGCCCCGCGCCGCGCCCTGACTTAGCAAGCGACACGGCTCCGCGCCGCACCTCGACAGCGACTCGGCCCAGAGCCTCGTCCTAACCTAGCAGCGACGCCTCTACCCCGCCCCAGGCACCGCGCCATTAGGGTCAACTGCCTCGACCTCACCAACAACATCGTATGCGAGTCCTACATAACCTCGCATCTCGTCCAAACAAGAAGCACCTTGTCCATTGTATAAGAGCAAAGCAATAAATCTGGATATACCATTACAAGGCAGGGCGACCGCGACTACTTCATGGCCGCCCCTTCATTTCGGTAGGGGAAGACCCCTTCGGTCCACGATAAGTTACAAGTCGCGTATGGCGCGCAAGGTCGACCGCATTGGCTTAACCGACGACATGGTATTCAACGAGGAAAGATGCTCGACAGTCCTACACTACCTCGCGACGCGTCAGACCAAGAAATACCTCGCCCAATACACAAAAACAAGTGAATACAGATCTACGGTTACAACAGGAGGCGACCGCGACTACTTCACGGCCACCCCTTTATTTTCGGTGGGGGACCCCCCTCCCGTCGGTCCATGATGGATTACAAGTTGCGTCGGGCGCAACAATAACAATAAAAAAAACCGCTAAGTCAAAACGTCCCAGAATCTGGGGCGAACTTGACGTTACAACAACCCTACGCGGCGTCATTAGACCACTTCGGCAGCGAGGGCCAAAAGGGTTAGGTCCCCGTCCCTTTGGGCTTCGGCCGAGTCGTCACCCTCGACCTCCTCGCTAACCGCGGCAAGCAGCCCGCTCCTCCGGGCTGCGACGGCCCCCAGAGCGACATCCCCTACGAATTACCCGGGCCCGTCGTCGTCCTTCCGAGTAGCCAGCAGGGCGGCCAAGCAGTGCTTATGCGACATAGCCACAAAGGGGCGAGAACCTCGCCGCCCAGCGGGCGATTTATGTCGCGACGACGTAATCTGCAAGCAAGCACGATAAAAATGAACATCGATAAAAATGAACGCGGCCAACTCATGACTTACCAAAAGATTTCTACGCCACACGGCGAGTTCACAAAAACGCCACAGGCGGCAAGCACGTCGACGCAGCGACAAAAAGGAAAAACTTTAACCGGCCCCAAAGGCGAACTTTAAACCTTTGCCGGCGAAGACGATGTGGCCGATTTTCCGCCCGAGGTGCCTCCCGCGCCCTTCGAGCTCGTACCCGCGCTCGGCCGCTTCCGGGACTTCTGAATCGCCTCCACGTACTTCTGTCCCTTCTTGCGCGAGGACCAGACCGAGGACATGAAGGCGTCGGCCTCGCCCTTAAACTTGTCTCGGGCCCCAACCACCTCGGCTGTCTTCGGGGCGACGTAGCCCGAAGCCGAGAAGACGGAGGCCTCGGCCCGAGTCGCTAGGAAGGTGCAGCTGAGTAAAAGCTCCGCGGCGGCCCGAGCGTTGTCTTGAGCGAAGTGTAGGGTCGCCAGGTGGTTGTCGTGGCAGACCTGAGTCGCCCATTTCATGCCCTCCTCGATGTAAGCTCCCGTGTCGTCGCAACTGAAGGGGGCGACGTCAAGGCCGACCATGTCACTTGTCAGATGCGCCGCGTGGCACAGCCCTGACACGAGCCGATACGCCCGGGAGTCTCGGTCAGCAAGGAGACCGAGCCTCTCGTGCACCAAGGCGAGGTCGGCACGGAGCTGCTCGGTCTCCCGCTGGGCCGAGGCGGTCTTTTTCTCCTCCGAAGCAAGCGATGCCGCCGCCGCCTCGGCCTTCCCCCACTCGGACGCAAGCAACTGCTCCGCCTCAGAGGCGCGCTTCCTCCATCTTCTTCAGCTTGCTCCTTAAGAGCTCCACCTCGGAGGACTTCTCGTCCAGGCGTGCGGCGAGCGCAGCCGATTTCTTCTCTTCAGTGCTAAGGGCGTGCAGAGCGTCGGAGGTGCGACCCCGCTCCTCGGCCAAAGGACCCTCGGTGTCGGCCGCGCGCGCCTCCAGGAGCGCCAGCTTCTCGGCGACGAACAGGCACTGAAAGAGGAAGAGTTAGTATCCACCCACCGGAGGAAACAACGGGATGCCGAGGTTACCTTCAGCGCCGCGGCCCGAGCAGCCGCTCCGACTTGAAGGGCCGACATCCCGGTGGAGCTCGCCGCCATGTCTTCCTCGGACAACCTTGCCCCAGGATGGCTCACGAGGTCCAGCTCCAGCGGTGAGGTGGCGAAGAAGTCTGGCCCGAGTCGACCGGACAGCTCCACGCGAGGGCGGGACGGCTGGGTCGACTCGAGGGAACTTCTGCTCCTCGTCTTTCCCTTTGGGGATGACGAAGACAGCACCGTCACCTCGGTGCCAGGACGATCGAGACCAATGGCCCCCTCGGCCGCCGACGCCTCGACTGGACCAACCTCGCCATCCGCGCCAATGGGCGAGCCCTCCTTAGGCGTCCCCGCTGGAGGCGTGTTCTCCTTCGGCGCCGCAATTTCGGGGACATCTTGGCCCGAGCGAACCTCCTCGGGAGGCGACCGCGCACAAGGAACCGGGGGGTCTCGAAGGGACCCCTCGGCGACGTCGGCCCCGACGCGCCGACGACCTCGTCGATCTCGACATCGGACGAAGACGAGGAGGACGATTCCCAGGAGAACCGGTCCCCTGTCACGGCCGTCGAGTGCATCGCGGCAAAGAGACCGCCCATCGGTCCCTTGCCAACACCCGGACCGGTTTTGGCCGCCACGTCGTCTTGTTTCTTCGCCGGAGGCTCCTCGTCGCTACCGGCGCGCGACCCTTCCTCGGACTCCTCATCGTCCTCGGACCCTTCGGTATTCGCCCCTCCACGAGCGGGCGACTCGTGACGGTCGCTGTCGGCGTCATCATCGTCCCAGTCAGCCAGCTCGACGGTGATGCTCAGCTGCTTCGTCTTCTTCGGGGCCGTCTTCGCCTTCGGGGCCAGAGCAGGCCGCTTCCTCTTCTCTCCTGCCTTGGTATCGCCAGTCGGGGCGATGTCTGGGCGAGGAGGAACTTCCCAGCCGAACAGCTCGCAGGCTCGGTTCCGGCGAGCTACGATCATCTTCAAGACGATCGCCGCCTCAGACGGCAAGTAGCGCCCCAGGAGGAGATTTGCGTCTCGCTCCGCCCGGGCGAGGTCGTACCCCTTCGTCGACTCGTACCCATAAAAGGGGCAAGGCCCGTGAGGCTGCCCGTCAGGGATGGGCTTGCACTTCATCCTCCAGCTGGTGGCGAGCGGCCGGATCTTCAGAAGGAGGTACTCCTCGACTAGGTCACGCGATGAGAGCTAGTGGCTCATCACCTTCAGGGCATCGCGCCTCGCCAAGTCCGCCGTGGATGCGAGCGGCGTACGAGTGGTGTACCCCGGGGCGACTTTGCTGCCAGTGAAGCCGAGGTCGCCGACCCGGTAGAAGAACCACTCGCTCTTCCAATTCTTCCATTTGTTCTTCAGCGCCATGGCCGGGTACGAGGCGTCGGAGCCTCGGCACCCTCGGAAGCCAATCGTCCCGAAGAGAGAGTGGGCCCCATCATGGATGGCCGAGGTGGTCATCACTGGTTCGTGGAACATGGCGAAGCCGGCCGCCGTGCTGTCCATCCGCATCGACTTCATTGCGAACTCGTAGATGGCCAAACGAGAGATGGCAGTCGGATTAAGATCCGAGATCTCGAGGCCGAAGTGGTCTAAGACGAGCTGGACGATGGGCGCGGCGGGGAAGGTGAGCCCGGCCCTGAACTGGTCGGCGAATACGACGATGTGGCCCTCCGGCGGTTTAGCTCTTGTACACCCTTCCTCGGGGAGGGCCGGCCCATGCTCATCCATCCCCAGGGGGAAGCACCCCGCCGCGCTGAGGCGAGACAGCGTGGTCTCCGACGCTTGAGTCGTCCCGAGCCACCGGGAGTAGGTGACCTTCTCGGCTCCCTTCTTCCCCTTCTGCTTCGTAACCGCGGCGGCCTTGCTGGTCGACATGGTCGTCCCTCCCTCCTCGAGTGCCAAATCGTCCTGCAGACGCTTGATCGCGATCCAATGCGAGCGGCGAATTGTGCCAAAGGTGGGAACCGGGCGAGAAGCTTTGGAGGCTCGAGCGCGGTGAGCGGCGAGTTGCGAGCGGAGAAAGCAGGTACTGTCACATGGAAAGGGATGGAGGGGTATTTATAGCCCCGGGGTGGACCGGTCTTCGAGGAGAAATAACGGGAGGCGGGCGGAACAAGCGGGCCGGGCCGTAACAGCCCGCGATGTGAGGCGGTCTTTATGGAAACTGGCGAGCGAGAAGACCGGGAATCGGGAGAGTCGGTGGGGGCACCTCGTCCGGGGCTCTCCGACTCCCGCTAAGGAGAGGATGCGGGCGCGAACGGCGTCGGACTCCACGCCATTCGCAAGGGGCTACTGTTGGGGGAGTCCGGCCGAGGCCTCGGGCCGAGGTACCCCCCCCTGTTTCCTACATGTATTGTGTTTAACAAGCGTGACATTTTGTAGGGATCTTCGGAGGGCTTCGAATGGCGCAAAGTCGCCCCGATTGGGCGACATAGGTACAGGAGCAGGAAGCAAGTCGGCTGCCGAGGACGAGGCGAGGGGACGCCTCGGCCAGGACGAGAAGGAAGGGAAGGCAAGGCCGACCGGCACGGGCGACGTGCGGGCGCAGAGGACGGCGAGGGCGGAGGCGCACCGTACCGGCGAGGCGAATCTAGGAATATGCCGGCGCATGTAGTAGGTAGCGGCGAGGTGGAGAGTACATGTCCGGCCGATGTACGGTGACACAGGCTAGAAAAAGATTGTAACCTTTTAAGGGGCAGCAATGTATTTACACTTGTAGCCGGTTATGCTTATATAAGGGCAAGTTGGCACCCTATATGAACACGAGAACAACATGCTTTCACCATAGCATCTGAACCTCGGCAGTTGGATAAAGTCCCGTGGACATTTGGCTTCGTTCCCCGAGTCCCTCTTCCGCACCTCGGTCTCCCGACCCGGGGTGCCCACACTCGCTGTCCGAGAACCATCTCGTCAACAGAGCCATTAGTAGATCTCAAGTAAACATAGCTATCATAATCAGATCTTTGAAAACCTTAAGAAATCATGAAGGTGTCAAACCTCTTGTACCACTGCCTAGGAGATTGCTCCAATCCATACAGTGACTTCTTCAATTTGCAGACAAGCTTCTCTTTACCAGGAACAGTAAAGCCTTCAGGTTGATTCATATAGATGTCTTCATCCAACTCCCCACGAAGAAATGCAGTTTTGACATCTAATTGCTGTAGCTCATAGTCATGCATTGCAACAGTGCTAAGAAGTGTACGAATAGAGCTATGCTTCACAACAGGGGAGAACACTTCATTGAAATCAATACCTGGAATCTGGCTGTAGCTTTCAGCAACTAACCTTGTCTTGTATCTTATCCCATCATTAGGAGTAATACCCTCCTTACACTTGAAGACCCATTTACAGCTTATCAGTCTCTTGTCACTAGGCAGTTTAGCCAAATCCCATGTGCCATTCTTGTCAAGGGACTCAATTTCATCATGCATTGCAGTCATCCATTTGCTTGCATCAGCAGAGATAATGGCTTCTGAATATGAAGAAGGTTCGGCAGATCTTTCAATTTCCTCTGCGACGCGGAAAGCATGAGCAACTATATTTGCTTCTTCAATTAACCTCCTGACAGGTTTAGGATCCCTTCTGGGCCTATCAACTGCAATAGAATGATGTGGAGTGTTCACAACAATAGGCATATGACCATCTGTGTTACCTCCCTGTGGCACAGCTGGCTGACCTAGAGCTAATTGTAGCACAACTGTCACCTCTGGCACAGGTGCAATCACCTGTGGCACAGGTGCATGAGAATCGCTGAACTTAACCAAATGCTCCACCTCAGAGTTAGATTTATGTCCACTGTCTTCAGAACTTGTGGACTGATCAACTGAAACATCATTGCTGTGCAGCATAGCAGCCTCATTGAAGACAACGTTTCGGCTGATTATCATTTTCTTGGTTTCAGGATTCCATAGCTTCAAACCTTTCACACCAGGCTTATAGTCAACAAATATGCATTTAACAGCCCTGGGTTCAAACTTCCCATTGTCAACATGAGCATAAGCAGGGCACCCAAACACTGTTAGACTAGAATAGTCAGCAGGAGAACCAGACCAAACCTCAATAGGAATTTTCTTATCAATGGCTGTGGACGGTGACCTATTGATAAGATAACATGCAGTGGAGATAGCTTCAGCCCAAAAATGTCTATTCAGACCTGCATTGGACAATATGCAACGAGCCTTGTAGATAATGGTCTTATTCATACGCTCAGCTACACCATTCTGTTGAGGAGTGCCAGGAACAGTGTAGTGTCTCACAATGCCATGAGACTTGCTATATGACTTAAACTGTTTGGAGCAGAATTCCATACCATTATCAGTTCGAAGCTTCTTGATTTTCTTTTCAGTTTGGTTTTTAACCATTGTCTTCCACTCTTTGAAGGCAGAAAATATTTCTGACTTGTGCTTAAGGAAATAGGGTCAAACCTTTCTTGAGTAATCATCAATAATGGTCATCATGTAACGTGATCCACCAAAAGATGGCTTTCTTGATGGCCCCCACAAATCAAAATGTACATAATCAAGAATTCCTTCAATTGTGTGAGTTGAGGTGATGAACTTCACCCTTTTGTGCTTGCCGAAAATACAATGCTCACAGAACTTCAGATTTCCACTATATCCTTCAAGTAGTCCACGCTTGCTCAACTCTTCCAGACCAGGCTTACTCATATGCCCAAGACGCATATGCCAAAGGTTTGAAGCATCACAACCAGAAACATTTTAAGGAATTACAGGGGCGGCATTGCCTGAGATTGTATTACCACGGAGATAGTATAGTCCACTAGACTTCATCAGGTCTGTCTTCATCACCACAAGAGATCCTTTACTGATCTTCAAACAGCTATCTCCACCTGAATAATGATACCCCTTACCATCGAAATAACTCAATGAGACAAAATTTCTCTTCATATCTGGGATGTATTTAACATCAGTCAGTGTTCTGATCATGCCATCAAACATCTTGATCTGAACTGAGCCAATACCCTCTATCTTGCAAGGTGAGTCATCATAGCTAAGAACTGATCCACCATTGCTTAACGGCTCAAAGGAACTGAACCAATCTCTGTGAGGGCACATGTGATATGTGCAAGCAGTGTCAAAAAATCAACTCATCGGTAGCAGCTCTCTGTCCAGTGGAACTGGCAACATCATTCAAAAGTCCAACACCTGTGTTAGGATCTGTGTCACAGGTGGCTTCAGGATCTGTGTCACAGTTGGCACAGCTGAGATGATGACCTATGTCACAGCTAGAGCTAGTACAACTGAGACCAGTGGTAGAACTTCTAGCAATGACAACTAAAGACTCAACATCTGAGTTAGCAGCACAGTTTGCAACAGCATCAACTTTATCTTTTGGTTTTGTGCCTTTCCTTTTCTCCTTGTTCTGCAACTTGTAACACTCATAAATATCATGTCCATCACGTTTACAGTATCTGCAAAACTTGTCCTTTCCTCTAGATTTTGATCTGCCTCTCTGACCTGTGTTACAGGCAGAGCTTCTTCCATGAGATCCATGATTAGGGTTTTTCTTTTCAGATCTATCTCGAACAGACAAGCCCTCAACATGCGAGCCACTTGAATCATCTGACACCATCTGTCTCATCTTCTCCTTGGAATACAAGACCCCATAAACCTCATGAAGTGTGAGGGTATCTCTGCTGTATAGTATGTGTCTCTAAAATCAGAATATGAACTAGGCAGCGAACACAAGAGAATCAAACCCAAATCTTCTTCATCATAACTAACATCCAATGATGCTAAATCAGCAATGATCTCCTTGAAGTTAGAGATGTGATCAAGTAAATTACCTCATTCTTGCATCTTGTGCAGGAACAACTTTTGCTTGAGATACATCTTGCTAGTCAGATCCTTGGTCATGCAGATCCCTTCAAGCTTCATCCATAACAAAGTAGCATGTGTTTTCTGGAGAACCTCCTGCAATCCTTCTTCTTTTCATCATTGGACCATGCAGCAACGGCCTTCCCTCCAAAAGAGTCCAAAGCATCCTCATAATCAGCCTGAACCAATAGAGCACGCATTTTGACTTGCCACAAGGAGAATCGAGTGTCTTGATCAAGAAGAGGAAGATCAAACTTCATGGACGCCATCTCAGGAACGAGCAACCAATGCTCTGATACCACTTGTTGTGAGTTGAGCGAGAAGAGAGAGTGGCGGTCTAGAGGAAGTGAGAAATCAGAGTAGCGGAAGCAATGCAGTAAACAATCAAGAACTAAACGTGAGGAGGTAGCAAACACACACACACAAAATCCAAGACACAAGAGATTTTACGTGGAAACCCTAAAAGGGTGAAAACCACGGGCGCACGACGGCGCCAACTTCACTATGATGAATGAAGTCCTAGCCTGTTAAGGATTTACAATGCTTGGCTTATTCCATAACGACAACAGGGGTAGGGTATATATAGTAGCAGGTGGGTGAAGGGGTAACTGTCTTACTGCCTGTGACACAGCTGACTGAAACAGACAGCAGCTTAACATGCTAGCACCTGACTCAAGTGAGCAAACCCTAAACTATCTGTGTCAGCTTACCTGTGTCACCGGTGGACATCACCTGTGATACAGCTGGCTGACCTAACACCGATAACGCAGAACGTCTTCTGCAAAGGGGTGACAGGAATTTGAAACAAACTCCAACACAAATCATGCTCAGATCTAACATCTGAGATTAGCACCACCAGTAACTCGACATAAGCCAACATGATACCATTCTATTACAACGAGCACAAAGAAGTGCTCATCAATCTGGCTTTTTTTTCCCTAACTAACACTATTGTTCAACACTTTAAGGATTTCAAACATCTTCACTGTACTAGAGTTTCAGAATTCTACTTAAATACAAACCTACTCACTGATGAACATTGAAAATAAGAAAGAACAATCTGATGCGATAGTATGCATCCCACAACTAACTGTGAATCTCAATCTAAGATAGCATACTGCTTGTAATGTTTAGTTGATACCTAGCTCATGACAGCTAATAGGCCGCTCAACGCCATTTTCCAATCTCTTTTGAAGTTGCGCTCGCTAGCTTTTGGTGTTTACAACCAGCTCGTCAAACAAAGCTATAGCAGTATCCCTGCAATAGAGCAGAGGAAGAAAACGATGCTCAGCATTGTGCAACAGATGGCTCTTTAATTTGCACTATCAGATAAAGAGTGGAATTGATTGCATTTGCCCTCCCTTTGGAATAAAAGAAGCAATATGTCAGCATTACAATGTTCTGAGATCACAAGAACCACACAAGAACTCACGGTTCTTCCATTCTCTGCTCACAATTCAGAATTCTAGAACAATTCTGCACACACGCGGACATACATGCCAGTTCAGTTCCATGCTCAAACAAGAATACAAACACCAATTCACTTCTCTACTCACACAAGAATTCTAGACTATTTTTTTTAGATATACATACAGACAGGAACAAATAGCTCACTGATGGATGCATATAACTATTTATACGAAGCTAACAGCCTAACATTAAACCATATGGACATCTTGAATTCTCAATGCTAAGTTAGAACATCTCTAGGTTGCAATCCAAATTTCATTCCCTATATCTCCACATGGAGAGCCTCCTTAAAAGATTCATTCTCTATATCCGTTCACGCTCTAACCCACTCCCTAAATCTCACTCCCTATATCCCGCTATCCTATATTTTATTGATATCCTATAACTAACATTTGTAACAACTATTTTTCGAACGGGTTTGAAACGGCTATATTTCGAACGGTTATGTTCCAACGGGAATATGTGTAACGGCTATATTATGTGACGGCTATATTGCGAACGAGAATATTGCTAACGGCTATATTATGCAATGGCTAAATTTCGAACGGTACTGTTTCTAACGACTATATTTCGGACATTTATAATTGTAACGGCTATATTTTGCAACGGCTATATTTGTAAGGTATACATATGCACAACCATTCAGTATTTTTGCTAGTTCCTCCTCTACCTCATCGCAATTAGTCATCAGAGCTCACACTTCCAATCTTTCTCGGATTTGTCATCGTTGTCGGATGATGATGACGACCTCTTTGTTGCTACAATGTTCATAGCATAGAAGCACTATGAGCTTACAAATGCTCCATGCCATAGCGGTTCTGTGGCCGCACGTCAGGCAATCCATCGCAACCGAGAAGCCAGGAATTTTAAACTATACCAAAATTACTTCTTGGATTCTCCTACCTATAGCCCAGCTATCTTTCGTCCATGTGTGCGAGCCAACTATCATTCTAGAAGCAGTTGCTTCACAAGATCTTTGGTTCTGGCATGCATTTTCTTCACAGGTCCCCTCTCTTCACCAAGCTAGCTGAAGAACAAGCTCCAGAAGTGAATTATAATATCAATGGTCACAACTACACAATGGGGTATTACCTCGCTGATGGTATATATCATACATGGGCGACATTTGTGAAGACAATACCTTCTCCATGAGGAAATAAGAAAAAATTGTTCGCCCGAACTCAAGAAGCAGTTAGGAAGGATGTCGAATGAGCCTTCGGAGTTTTGCAAGCTCACTTCACCATTGTTCATGGACCAGCTCGCTTTTGGGATCAAGAGACTCTCGGGCATATCATGACAACTTGTGTTATCATGCATAACATGATAATTGAAGATGAACGGGACGAAGGACTGGAAGACTTCAATTATAATGGAGTGTGAGAAAATATGACAGTTTCACACACAAGAGCTTTATGAGTTTATTCAAATTCATCATTCCATTAGAAGCAGGCAAGCTTATTCTCAAATCCAAAATGATCTAGTTGAACACATGTGGCAACGTTATGGGGGATGTAGGTTTTTAAGTAAAGTCAGTAGTGCATATTTTTATCATAATGTATGGAATTCCTTTCAAATTGTGTCTACGTATGTACTTCGTATTGGTATCTTAATGTATGCAGATCTCTTATTAATGTAGTCATTCAAGTGTCACAACCGTGCATAAAGCAATATTTCATGCAACACTATCTTACTAGAACTAAGTAGTTTGTAAAGTAAGAATTCACACAACACATTGTCCATATAAATAGTTACTACAACAATTGTCCACATAAATAGTTCTTACAACACATTGTCCACATAAATAGTTATTACAACACATTGTCCACATAAATAGTTCTTGTAACACATTATAAAGTACGTTAGCTCGATCTATTGGATCATCGAGCAATGATATCACTCTGCAAGCTCAAGTAGTATTGTTGTTGACGCGCAATGTCCATATTCATAATTCTCTCATCATCTAACCTCCTCTTAAATGCTATCTCTTCCTCCGTTATTTGAATCATTCTTTTCTCATTTGCAATCTTCTCATTTTCTTGTGCAATCTTTTCAATTTATTGCACCAGCTTTTGTTTTTATATTGAAATTTGTCGCTCATGGCGTTCTTTTCTATTGAGCTCTTTTATAGCATCCACCTCACTTCTCCTCTTTGACCATAGAGTATCTAACACAGTTTCACTTGAAGAGGGAGAACTTTTACCTTGGCGTGCTCGTTCTTTCTCTCCCTTCCAACCAATTGGCCTTCACGAGACCTCACTGTCTAGCGTAGGAGCCTCTCCTTGCTGGTTACACCGACTGGAGTTGGTACTAGGCATAGAAGTACCTAGAGTTGAATGGAGGGATGATGTCTTTGTTTTTTCTGGGATACCTATAAGTCCATTTTTTATGGTGGTGTAAGACATTCCATTTTTTATGGTGGTGTAAGACATTCCAAGCATGCAAGAACCCGAAAGTTTTCTTCTCTTCGGCTGCGTACACGCTGCGTGCCTGAACAAGCTACACATGAAAAACAGTCTTAAAACACCAGCACCCAATAGTATCAAATCGCAAGCTAATCTAGGATCAAACTTGCTTACCTTATAATTCTCCGTCATCCCGCTTTGGCTTCTACGCAAAATCCGGTCATAACATCCCCAAAATTTGTTCACACTTTCTTGAATAGTTAACCAACGTTTCAGGAGAGAATTTTGATTATGGTTGTGACGATGAGTAGTACAACTCTACTATATACGATGATAGTATCCATATAATACACAAAGATCTAGAGATACCCTGGGTACCTAGAATAGTATCCACTTTGGAAAGGGACTCTGAAAATATAAGGAAACCACCTACGGGTGTCCGAGACTCCTTAAACAAGGAAGTCAATCCCAACGTTTAAGGATGACATGAGTCATACTCAGAGACGAGTCTGTACCTGATATGGCATACCCTCTTTATAAGGACCTCGGGACCCTACGAAGAAGACATCAAAATTTAGAAGCACAACAAGCCTTCAAGCTAGAAGCCTCACCTAAAGACCTCCGAGCAAGTAGAAGAGAATATCATCCTCAACATCCGCCTCCGACTAGTGGTAGATCCTATCTAGATTAGCCACAGCCTCTTGTACTTTGTCTCGAGATCAATATAAGACTCACAGGACATAGGGTTATTATCCTGAGGGAGGCCCGGACCTGTATAAAATCAATTGTCATCTGCAGGCACGACTTGGTACCAGGAGTCCCTACCACCCCTACTCTTTTTCTCACCACGTATTATGTAAGGTCAACGGTACACCAAGCGTCGACAAGTTGGCTCGAATCCTTATTGTCGTGGAAGTAATTATAAATCCTACTCCAATAACTAGAGCAAGACTGCTCATTACCTTGGCATGCATCCACACTTTGTTCAGCCATGCCGACACCAACAAATTGTCTTCCTTCTCAGTGAAATTCTTTGTTCCTTATTGATAGGTCTATTAGCTGAAATAACTTGTTCAATTGGAAAGAGTTGTTCCTCAATAGGGCTACATGGTTGGGTATCATCCCAATTAGCGCCATCATTTCCGTCATTAAGCAAATTAACATAAAACCCTTCCATAGTCTTTACTCCGTCAACATAAGTAGTGCAAAAACTAATAACAACCCAGACATCCATATAGCAAAAAATTAATATTTCTGGTGTAAGCATGCATCTCTCATCTATTTTAGATTGTGTGTATTTTGTTGTAAAATTAAGGAGAAAATAAGACATGCATGAATGGAAATTACACTCAATGAATGCACCAGTAACCCAATAACAGAGAATCTACCTTTTTCTTTTACTATAATCTCCCGACCAGCTATCATCATAAATCAAGCCCAATCTCTCTTCATGCAAAAGTGGAAAAAGAATCACATATATGATACCTACTGCCAAATAACTTATGCATTTTCTGCAGAAAGAAGGAAAATTAGATCAAATCCATAGTTACATGCTTGAGAATGGATTATTGCTATTTTGTCCAGTAGAAATGACATTCATGAAACTGTAAATTCATCAGATCCTTGAAACTACTGATCAATAGAACTACTACACATGTTCTATA
Source organism: Stipa capillata (assembly GCA_019208055.1). Classification (NCBI taxonomy): domain Eukaryota; kingdom Viridiplantae; phylum Streptophyta; class Magnoliopsida; order Poales; family Poaceae; genus Stipa; species Stipa capillata. The sequence goes on from JAGXJF010002520.1 coordinate 20,305, forward strand.
CATCCATCGCTACTCATCAACACATGTTCTATACATCACACAACCACACAATTTCAATCTACGAACCATTCGCAAGATCAGAGGAGGTACCACTGGTGCAGCGGTTGCTAGCGAGTTAGCGCTGCTCTAGTTGCCCCCTTTGACTCTCTCCAGTCACTCCACTTTGCCCCTCCGATTGCCCTCTAGTTGCTCCCTCAGGCTTTGTTTGGTTAGACCCATCCCGATGTGGATCGTGGTCCAATCCACGTGGATCATCCCTACCAGGAAACTATTCCCGGATGGGCTTATTTCTGCATTTGGATGGGGCCAGGGTGGGAAATTTCCAGGCCCAATCCACTTCGATCCACTGGATTAACAAAACTCTTCTCAGACACATGAGACAGATCCACGCGCCGTGAGCGCAGCATCTGCGCTCGAGCGATAGCGGCAGTGACTGCGACGGCAACAATGACTGCGGCGACAATGGCGACGGAGGCTGCACGGGACGGTTACTTCCTTCTCGCTTCCTTTCTTCTGGGTGGTTGTGCTGTCTTGCTTGTGCGTGACGTGGTTGGATTGATGTGTGTGGGTGAGTGCAAGGGTAATGGAGGCTACGGGCAAGGGAGGAGGTGCACGTGAATTGGAGGTAGGTGGCGAGGCCCGCGCCATTAATGGCGGCGCAGTATGAGGAGCTGGAGCAGTAGACGCTCATATACAAGTACCTAGTGGCCGGCGTGCCCGTCCCACCGGATCTCGTGCTCCCCATCCGCCGTAGCACGTACGTCCCCCCTCCTCTTCTTGGCGTCGTCATTACTGCAAATCTTGTTTAGTGTGTGGCTTCTTTGTTTATTCCAATCAAGTGTACTTTGCATCCATCTGTTAACTGGCTTATGTCTTTTATTAATCCGGGATGCGCGATTCAAGAGACACATGCTTGCCTCATGTTATCCCGGATTTGCTACCGGAAAGTTTGAGAGTTTTTTTAGTCCAAACCATTGCCCTCTTCCACAGTCAACACATGATATGGGGGAGAGAGCTTGCCCTTCATTTTCTATTTGATTCGAAACATGACTTGCACTTCCTCATGTCCAAAACACAGGCTTGTTTATTAGCATGCTGAAAACAAACAACTTCAAGCTCCTAGAATACTAGCTAATTTCAATTATCAGCACAAGTTGTCTAAAGTGAACTACTGAGAAAATGCTCGCAACAATAGTACTGAGTGTCTTATGGGGCATGTTGTAGTCTGAATTGTCCTGCTTCTTTTCTTCTTTTTTGTTGCTTTCCTCGATCCTCCTCTGTCCGTGATGACATGAAGAATGAGAGCATGTTTTTGTATAGAATCATTTTCTTTTCTTAATACATAGATAGCCAGCTCTCCTGCATGTTCTAAAGAAGCAATACTGAGTGGACACTGGACAATAAGAACGAAGTATTCTCCAAAATATTCAGAAGTAAATTATGTTTACTCAACACATTTGATTATTGACAACAGAGGTTATTTTGGCTCAGCGAATTTGATACATTGGGGTTATGAAATGGATTTCTATTAATTATTCATTCCCAATGTGTGTTTTAGGTATTTCGTTGTAATCGACGATATGCGAACAGATCAATGGAGTAATATGGAATCTGCCTTCCCAACAGATAATGGTGTTAGCAGCAGAGTAATGGTGACAACCACTATGCAGTCAGTAGCTATTGCTTGCAGCTCTGATAACGGCTATGTGCACAAAATGAGAAGACTTGGTAAGAAGCACTCAAAACAATTGTTGCTCAAGAAAGCTTGTCTGAAGGAATATTCAGATTACATGGAGCCGGATTCAGCAGAAATTCTGGAAAAATGTGATGGCCAACCACTTGCTCTTGTTAGCATGAGCCAATTCTTATGAAAAAGGGTTGGCCGACAGAATCAAGCAGGTATTGAGGTGGGGGAGGGATTGATCCCTATGGGGATTGGGTGGAGGAAGGGAATCAACCCAATCCCCCTTGGATTGGTTCCCGTAGGGGATTGATTCCCCAGGAACCAAACAAGGCCTCAGGCGGCGCGGGTGAGGAGGCAAGGACCCTCTAGACTGGGTGGCGGCACGGTGTCTCATCGCGGGGCAGCACGAATCCAAGAACCTCCGGCAAATCTCCACCGTTTGAACCACCAAGAGCTTCCCAAGCTCCCAATAGCGAGCAACGGAGGGTGGACGTGGAGGATGAGGGAGGTGAGCACCAAGAATAGTCAAGGTGGCGCGGGTAGGGGAGGCAATGCTCGTCAATTCTTGCCGATGGCGGGGGGTCTCGACACGGGGTGGCACGGATCTGGGAGCCGGCGAGACGAGTGGAGGTGCTGCGTCACAAATCCTTGATGCATAGCAGTGAGGGGAGGCGGGGTGGCACAGATCCATGAGGCACGCGGCGAGGGGAGGCTAGCAGGAGGGAGTTCTCCCAGGCGACATTTGGTGGATGTAGAGCGCAGTTTCATTCCCAAGCGATGGGGGGTGGGGTCTGGAGGATGGGGAGGGGGATAGGGTAGGGAGAGGGATGGGGAGGGGGCTAGAGGGCTGTTTTGGTTGTTTTTCCCTAAATTTTGGGATGGGGAGGGGAATAAGGAGCGGGATGGAGATGCTCTTATCTCGGCTTAGAAAAAAGCATAGACATTTATGCTAATTCCGCTCATGATTCGCTGTCCAAAACAACATATAACCTTAGCCTCAAATCACAATAACGAAATCAACACCATTATTTCATGGTTTTACACGAAAAATCTAACCCCAAAACACAAAATCAAGAACTCCCCAACAGTTCATGGTTGTACAGGAACTCCCTAAATCACTATTTAGCCGATAGGGGAGGGGAGGGGAGGGGAGGGGAGGGTGAGCTCGGGAAGGGACTCCTGTACCTGGCCGTCGGGGTGACCTGAGGCCGGGGGCATTGGGAGAAACCGGAGGCCATGGGTGTCGGGAGGTAGCCGAAGGAGGAGGGGTAGTGGCGGTGGAGGGAGTCTGGTTGTGGAGGGAGCCGCAGGAGTAGGGGTGGCAGCAAGATCTAAAGGGGCTACGCTTGGGGAGATGGAGGGGATGGGAATGCACAGGTGGAGCAGAGGAATTTGGGCAAAAAGAACCTACAAGTATTGGCTTATATATCAAGTGGCAAAATCATTGTAATTCTAATTAAGTTCAAAGATAGTTTCAAAACTGAGGTGCGCAGAAATTCGAAAAACACCAGCTTGTGGCAATAGACATGATTGGGCTGTGTCTTAGGAAATAAGCCAAAGAAAAGCTTGGCCTTCCAAACGGGGCTAGAATTCATTTTGATGAGAGCCTTTATGAAAGGGATAAACCACAGCCCGTCCCTTCGTTTCGACCTGACCATACAAAGCATTGACCGAGTCCAATCTAATTCCTGATAAATCATTGCCCACTGCTCTTAGGCCCCCTTTGTTTGCGCTTCTGCTACAGATTCCTAGCTTCCAGCCCTAACAGCAGCCGAAGTCGAAACAAACAGGTAGATTCTCAACTGGGATTCTCAGGAATCAATTATGGAAAATGAACTAGCGTGGCGCCTGAGCCAGAAGCTGCAAAAGAGCCGATTCCCGAGCTTCTCCACACCCCTGTTCTCCCTTTGCCACTCATATTCACAGAAATTACAGCCCATGCCATTCATACATGTGAAAACCCCACCCCGTAGCTCATTCCCCTCCCTCATTTTTCTCTCCTCCCGTTCGAAGGCAGCACAGAGGTGATGGCAAGCGGAAGCTAGGGTTGCGGCGGGCCACCTGCGCCGCCCCCGCCGGCGCCCTCAGCGGCCAGATCGGACCATGTCGGCCCCTCCCCGACCTCCTGCGCTCCACTGCCGGCGCAAGCTCCGCCTGTTCCGCCCCGAGCTCCGCCTGCGTCGCCCAGACCTCCGGCCACCATCCTCCACCCGTCCCCGCCATCTGCGCTCCACCACCAGCACGAGCTGCGCCTGCACCGCCCCGAGCTCCGCCTGCACCGCCGAGACCTCCGGCCAGCATCCTCCACCCCTCCCCGATCTCCTGCGCTCCACCGCCGGCACCAACTCTGCCTGCGCCGCCCCGAGCTCCGCCGATGACAAGCTCCACCAAATCTCGACCAATAGCTGCCGGCCGTCCAGTCTAGGCTGCACCAAACGTAGCTCCATCGTCTCCGCTGCTTTCTTTTTATTTTGGCATGTATGCTGTGTGTTCATGGTTTTGTTGACATAGAGAAGTGAATGAATGCAGTATATAAATGTGAGAAACTTTGTTAATTTGATTTATGAATGGCATATAGATGGCAAAAGTAATTTGGGATGCAGAAGCTACAACCATATTTTGCAAAATTTGTGTTGTTGAGAAGGAAAATGGGAATAGACCTACAAAATTCTTGAGTTCCACTGGGTACAAGAACCTAGCTGTTGCTTTCTATGAGAAGACAGGGAGACATTATACCAAGATGCAGTTCAAAAACAAATGGGACAATCTGAAGTCTTTGTATACCAATTGGCTGGTTTTTAAAAACAAAGCAACAGGTCTTGGTTGGAATAATGAAGCGAACACTGTGGTAGCTGATGACGAATGGTGGAAAAAAACTGGAGATGTAAGTTATCTTGCATTATCACATATCACTGCTAACTAACTAATCTTGGACTAGAAATTTATGTTAAAAATTGCCAACTATTTCTTTCTTCAGCAAAACAAGGACTTGTTGCAGTTCCGTAATCAAGGTCCTGAAAATTTGGATGATATGAGTAGGATGTTCGAAAATTATAATCGAACAAGTAAGCAAGGCCATCTACCACCACGAAAGTGCATACAGGGGTTCGATGGATCGGGAAGCTAGAAGAGGGAGTGCGAGTGGCTAGCTGGGTATACCAAAGTCCTCGCCGATAGGTAGAGTGATGGAGTCGACATCAATGGTGGTGAGGTCAACCACCAGCTCCCGCGCCCACGCTTCGATGGCTTCCAGCGAGATTACCATCGCTATCTTCTCCTACCTACGTCACAGATCCTCCATCCACGAGAGCGAGTCAGAGAGGGTTGGAGACGCCTGACAGAACTTGGAGGAGGGAGAGGGTCTCGATGGAGGCAGCCATACCTAAAGGAGGGAGGCAATCGGTGGAGACGGGCGGCACTAGGGTTTGGAGGCACGAGAGGAGAGATCTCGAGGCAAAACGAAACATGTCATTATTGCACAAAAAATCCTAGCGCAGGGGGCTATAATCCCGATGAAACAAACATAGGCTAAACGAATAGGCAAGTAAGGCCATCTACCACCACGAAAGAGCATGTAGGGTTTCGATGGATCGGGAAGCTGGAAGAGAAGGTGCGAGTGGCTAGCTAGGGATACCGACATCCTCGCTGGTGGGGAGAGTGATGGAGTCAACATCAACGGTGGTGAGGTCAACCCCCAGCTCCCGCGGCCATGATTCGATGACTTACAGCGAGATTACAATCACTATCTTCTCCTACCTATGCCTCAGATCCTCCTTCCACAAGCGCGAGTGAGAGAGGGTTGGAGATGCCTGATGGGATTTGGAGGAGGGAGAGGGTCTCGATGGAGGCAGCCATACCTAGAGGAGGGAGGGACTAGGTGGAGGCGGGGGGGCGCTAGTGTTTGGAGGCACAAGAGGAGATATCTCGAGGCAAAACGAAACATGTCAGTATTGCTCAAAACCTAACAATCCCAGCGTAAGGGGGCTTGCATCCCGATGAAACAAACATGGGCTAAACGAATAGGTAAGCAAGGCCATCTACCACCACGAAAGTGCACACAGGGGTTCGATGGATCGGGAAGCTGGAAGAGCATGTGCGAGTGGCTACCTTGGGATACCGACGTCCTCGCCGGTGGGGAGAGTGATAGAGTCGACATCGACGGTGGTGAGGTCAACCCCCAGCTCCCGCGCCCATGCTTCGATGGCTTCCAGCGAGATTACAATCGTTATCTTCTCCTAACGACGCCTCAAATCCTCCTTCCATGAGAGCGAGCGAGGGAGGGTTGGAGATGCCTGACAGGACTTGGAGGAGGGAGAGGGTCTCGATGGAGACAACCATACCTAGAGGAGGGAGGCACTCGGTGGAGGCGGGTGATGTTAGGGTTTGGAGGCACGAGAGGAGAGATCTAGAGGCAAAACGGAACATGTTAGTATTGCAAAAAAACCTAAAAAACCCAGTGCAGGGGGGCTTGCATCCCTATGAAACAAACTAAGGCTAAAGGAATAGATAAGCAAGACCATCTACCACCACGAAAGTGCACACAGGGGTTCGATGGATCGGGAAACTAGAAGAGCAAGTGCGAGTGGCTACCTTGGGATACCGACGTCCTCGCCGGTGGGGGACCTCAACCTTCTACCCATTCCATCCATCATATCAGTCGAGTCGAGGAGAGAGTGATAGAGTCAACATCGACGGTGGTGAGGTCAACCCCCAACTCCCGCGCCCATGCTTCGATGGCTTCCAGCGAGATTACAATCGCTATCTTCTCCTACCAACGCCTCAAATCCTCCTTCCCACGAGAGCGAGTGAGAGAGGGTTGGAGACGCCTGACGGGACTTGGAGGAGGGAGAGGGTCTCGATGGAGGCAACCATACCTAGAGGAGGGAATCACTCGGTGGAGGCAGGCGACACTAGGGTTTGGAGGCACGAGAGGAGAGATCTCGACGCAAAACGGAACATGTTAGTATTGCAAAAAACCTTTAAAAAAACCCGGCGCAGGGGGGCTTGCATCCCGATAAAACAAACTAAGACTAAAGGAATAGATAAGCAAGGTCATCTACCAACACGAAAGTGCATACAGGGATTCGATGTATCGGGAAGCTGGAAGAGGAGGTGCGAGTGGCTACCTTGGATACCGAACTCCTCGCTGGCAAACAGAGTGATGGAGTCAACATCGACGGTGGTGAGGTCGACCCCCAACTCCCACGCCCGTGCTTCAATGGCTTCCAGTAAGATCACCATTGCTATCTTCTCCTACATACGCCTCAGATCCTCCTCCCACAAGAGTGAGCGAGAGAGGGTGGGAGACGCCTGATGGAACCTGTAGGAGGAAGAGGGGCTCGATGGAGGTGGCCATACCTAGAGGTGTGAGGCACTCGGTGGACACGGGCGACGCTACGGTTTTGTGGCACTGGAGAAGAGAGATCTCAAGGCAAAATGGAACAGGTCACCATTACAGAAAAGATAACAATCCCAGCACATGCAGGGCTTGAAGCCCGATGAAACAAACTTGGGCTAAGCGAATAGGGTAAGCAAGCCCATCTACCACCACGAAAGTGGATACAGGGGTTCGATAGATCGGGAAGCTAGAAGAGGAGATGCGAGTGGCTACCTAGGGATACCGAAGTCCTCACCGGCGAGGAGAGTGATGGAGTCAACATCGACGGTGGTGGGGTCAACCACCAGCTCCCGCGCCCGCGCTTCGATGACTTCCAACGACATTACCTTCGATATCTTCTCCTACCTATGCCTGAGATCCTCCTTTCGTGAGAGCAAGTGAAAGAGGGTTGGAGACACCTGACGGAATTTGGAGGAGGGAGACGGGCTCGATGGAGGCGGCCATACCTAGAGGAGGGAGGCGCTCGGTGGAGGCGGGCGGCGCTAGGGTTTGGAGGCACGAGAGGAGAGATCTCGAGGCAAAACGGAACAGGTCAGTATTGCACAAAACCTAAAAAACTCAGCACAGAGGGGCTTGCATCCCCATGAAACAAACTTGGGCTAAGCGAATAGGCAAGCAAGGCCATCTAGCACCACGAAAGTGGATACAGGGGTTCGATGGATCGGGAAGCTGGCAGAGGAGGTGCAAGTGGCTACCTCAGGATACCGAAGTCCTTGCCGACGGGGAGAGTGATAGAGTCAACATCGACAATAGTGAGGTCAACCACCAGCTCCCGCGCCCGCGCTTCGATGGTTTCCAGCGACATTACCATCGCTATCTTCTCCTACCTACGCCTTAGATCCTCCTTCCGCGAGAGCGAGTCAAAGAGGGTTGGAGACGCCTGACGGAACTTGGAGGAGGGAGAGGGTCTCGATGGAGGCAGCCATATCTAAAGGAGGGAGGCAATCAATGGAGACGGGTGGCCCTAAGGTTTGGAGGCACGAGAGGAGAGATCTCGAGGCAGAATGGAACAAGTCAGTATTTCACTAAACCAAACAAACCCAACGAATCGGGGCTTGCATCCTGATAAAACAAACTTGGTTGAAGCGAATAGGTAAGCAAGGCCATCTACCACCGCAAAAGTGGATATAGGGGTTCGATGGATCGGGAAGTTGGAAGAGGAGGTGCGAGTGGCTCCCTGGGGATACCGAAGTCGTCATCGGTGGGGAGAGTGATGGAGTCGACATTGACGATGGTGAGGTCAACCCCCAGCTCCCACGCCCATGCTTCGATGGCTTCCAGCGAGATTACCATCGCTATCTTCTCCTACCTAGGCCTCAGATCCTCCTTCGACGAGAGCAAGTGAGAGAGGGTTGGATATGCCTAATGGGACTCGGAGGAGGGAGACTGGCTCGATGGAGGCAGCCATACCTAGAGGAGGGAGGCGCTCGGTGGCGGCGGGCGGTGCTATCGTTTGGAGGCACGAGAGAAGAGATTTTGAGGCAAAACGAAACAGGTCAGTATTGCACAAAACCTAACAAACCCAGCGCAAGGGGGCTTGCATCCCGATGAAACAAATTTGGGCTCAGCGAATAGGTAAGATAGGCCATCTACCAGTGGATAGAGGGGTTCGATGGATCGGGAAGCTGGCAGAGGAGGTGTGAGTGGCTTCCTGGGGATACTAAAGTCCTCGCCGGCGGGTAGAGTGATGGAGTCGACATTGACGGTGGTGAGGTCAACCACCAGCTCCGGCACCCGCGCTTCAATGGCTTCTAGTGACATTACCATCGCTATCTTCTCCTACCTACGCCTCAGATCCTCCTTTCGTGAGAGCAAGTGAAAGAGGGTTGGAGACACCTGACGGAATTTGGAGGGAGACGGGCTCGATGGAGGCGGCCATACCTAGAGGAGGGAGGCGCTCGGTGGAGGCGGGCGGCGCTAGGGTTTGGAGGCACGAGAGGAGAGATCTCGAGGCAAAATGGAACAAGTCAGTATTTCACTAAACCAAACAAACCCAGCGCAGGGGGGCATGCATCCCGATGAAACAAACTTGGGCTAAGCGAATAGGTAAGCAAGGCCATCTACCACCACGAAAGTGGATACAGAGGTTCGATGCATCGGGAAGCTGGCAAAGGAGGTGCGAGTGTCTACCTGGGGATAGCAAAGTCCTCGCCAGCGGGCAGAGCACTGGAGTCGACATCGATGGTGGTGAGGCCAACCATCAGCTCCTACGCCCGCGCTTCGATGGCTTCCAGTGACATTACCATCTCTATCTTCTCCTACCTACGCCGCAGATCCTCCTTCCACGAGAGCAAGTGAGAGAGGGTTGGAGACGCCTGACGGGACTTGGAGGAGGGAGATGGGCTCGATGGAGGCGGCCATACCTAGAGGAGGGAGGCACTCGGTGGGGGCGAGCGACACTAGGGTTTAGAGGCATGAGAGGAGAGATCTCGGGGCAAAACGGAACATGTCAATATTGCAAAAAACCTAAAAAACCCGGCGCAGGGGGGCTTGCATCTCGATGAAACAAACTATGGCTAAAGGAATAGATAAGCAAGGCCATCTACCACCACGAAAGTGCATACAGGGATTCGATGTATCGGGAAGCTGGAAGAGAAGGTGCGAGTGGCTACCATGGATACCAACCTCCTCGCCATCGTGGAGAGTGATGGAGTCGACATGACAGTGGTGAGGTCAACCACCAGCTCCCGCGCCCACGCTTCGATGGCTTCCAGCGACATTACCATCGCTATCTTCTCCTACCTACGCCTCAGATACTCATTCCGCGAGAGCGAGTGAGAGAAGGTTGGAGACGCCTGACGGGACTTGGAGGAGGGAGAGGGGCTTGATGGAGGCGGCCACACCTACAGGAAGGAGGCGCTCGGTGGAGGTGGGCGGCGCTAGGGTTTGGAGGCACGAGAGGAGAGATCTCGAGGCAAAACGAAACAGGTCAGTATTGCACAAAACCTAACAAATCCAGCGCAAGGGGGTTTGCATCCCGATGAAACAAACTTGGGCTAAGCGAATAAGTAAGGCCATCTACCACCACGATAGTGGATACATGGGTTCAATGGATCGGGAAGCTGACACAGGAGGTGCGAGTGGCTACCTGGGGATACAGCCCTCGCCAGCGGGGAGAGTGGTGGAGTCAACATTGACGGTGGTGAGCTCAACCACCAGCTCCCATGCCCGCGCTTCGATAGCTTCCAGCGACATTACCATCGCTATCTTCTTCTACCTACGCCTCAGATCCGCCTTCCGCGAGACCAAGTGAGAGAGAGTTGGAGACACCTGACGAGATTTGAAGGAGGGAGACGGGCTTGATGGAGGCGGCCATACCTAGACGAGGGAGGCACTCGGTGGAGGCTGGCGGCTCTAGGGTTTGGAGGCACGAGAGGAGAGATCTCAAGGCGAAACGGAACAGGTCAGTATTGCACAAAACCTAATAAACCCAGCATAGGGGGGCTTTCATCCAAGTGAAACAAATTTGGGCTAAGTGAATAGGCAAGCAAGGCCATCTACCACCACGAAAGTGGATATAGGGGTTCGATGGATCGGGAAACTGGCAAAGGAGGTGCGAGTGGCTACCTGGGGATACCAAAGTTCTCGCCAGCAGGGAGAGTGCTGGAGTCGACATCGACAGTGGTGAGGTCAACCACCAGCTCCCGCGCCCGTGTTTCGATGGCTTCCAGCGACATTACCATCGCGTAGTGCAGGTATCAAACTTCAAAAATTTATGTTATAAGTGAGTCAAAGAAGAAAATCATGGAGAATATAAATCATAGAAAATGTAATTCTTCTATTTTTTCGATATTTTATCGGATATGAATACGGAGTAAATATTGCTCTTCTCATGTCCTGACCCATATCTACCAAAATTTCCAGATACAAATATGAATATAATTGATTTAGGCGGCAACTGGAAAAAAATAACAACTCTCATATAGATACTTTTCTGGATATGGCATCAGTTTTGGCGAGCATTATCCTCCTTGTTTTCACCCTCTAGCTCGACCATATCGATTGTCTTCTCCTTAGGGAGCTCATATCACATGACGACCAGTTCTAGAATTCTCCTCTTGACGTGCACTTTGCATATATATCTATAAAGGGTTAAATCTTTAATGCCCATGTAATGTTGAAAAAAACACGTCGTCTATGATATGTAGGTCTAAGAACATATAAGGATTTAATTGTTTTCTTAAGACATATAGGGATTCGTCCACTCAATTCTCGATGGTTTGGGTTACCATGAGCACCAATTAGAAGCTAGTCGTCCTCAAGTAGAGTACCTTTGGCATCATGTTGAAGGCAGTCCTCACATTCCTAGTCGAGGCGGTCCTCTGCTGCGAAGAATTTTCATTTTGTTTGAAACTTTCAGTAGCATAGAGTTATTATTGCCGCAAATGTAGATCATTATTGATAAAAAAGAATATAGGTTATTTGCAATATTCTAGGCACTTTTTCATCCATACTTCACTGAGAGAATGATTAGAGGAATTGCAAGAGAAAGGGACATGTGGTCATTTTAGGTTATCTTTTAGGGGACGCCTAATTTATGAAGGACCATGCATTGAGGGCACGCGATTGATTCCAACATACTTTGTTTTGTCCGGATCCTATTAGATTGGAGACATGTATGCCTTTGGTCCCCCTTCTCGTCGTCTCCCCATCTGGTGTTTCATCTCCCACTCCAGCGCTGGCGAGCAGCGGCACTGCCATCACTGGAGAAGAATACAGAAACTCAAAATGAAACAAGCTCTCAACCAGCTATTGCGCAGCTTTTAACCTATAGAAAACCAACTTTCAATAAAAAGCATAAACTTTCGCCCACCCAGATGAGCTTCCAACTTGAACACAAAAATAGCTCTCACCCTTTGAAAACACAACTTTCGGCCGAAAATTATAATAAGTTTTCAACCATTTGTATTATAACTTACAGCCATTCATGCTACAACTTTCAACCCATCATACTACAGCTTTCTACTACGAAAATCGAAGCCTCCAACCTCAGGATTCAGAGCTTCCAACTCAAAGAAATTGAAAAAAAAACCAAAACTTCTCAAATTGGAAACCATCCCCTGGTCCCAAATCTAGGAGTTTGTCGGTATCTCACCTTCTACAACATTGTCTCCCTACCTTCTACAACACCGACAATGAAGAGGTCACTGAAGATGTCCATGGAGGTGGCTCACCGTGGTTCTCCAACTCTGGTGGAGAGGAGACCACTCTCCTACCTCCTAGTTGCCACCGTGAGGTGAGACCACAGCGGCGCAGCTCATTGGTGGCACATTAGCTCTGCTAGGAGGAGAAAGGTGTATGAGAAAGACGTAGAGAGAAAGAGAGGCATTGCTGATGTGGGGGCCTCTAATTTGTTAACGATTATGTGCGAAGGTCCACGAGGTCGATTTCGGACCACAGTTGGGAAGAGCCTCCCGCGAGCATGTCATTTTCCTTGTTTCATCAGTCTTGTTATTCCCTTTCCACCGAGCAAGAACAAGTTTTCAACAAAGTGTTCATCACAATTTAACTCCATCCCTAACAACTTTCAACCAAAATAATCAAAGCTTTCAACTTTAAAAAAATCACAACTCTCAACTCAAACCACACAGTTTTCAAATAAAAAATCAGAGCTTCCAACCGGATGAGTTAGAGCTTTCGACCCAGGAACACACCACTTTCAACCCAAAAATAAAGAGCCTCCAACCCGATAAATCGCAGCTTAAAACCCCCAAAACACATCACTTTCAACCAAAAGTAATTAGGACTTCCAACCTATATAATCAGAGCTTTCAACCCCACGAAAAATCACGGCTTCTAACATCAACAATAAACAACTCAAGCATAGCTTTCAATTAAACATAAAAACCATGAAAAAAGTTATTTTCGTCCCTCCCTTACCTCCTCCATGGCTTCCTACACTAGTTGCAACGCAAGAAAGCAACCTCTAGTGGAGCCTCCCTCCACCTTTGACAAGGGAAGCACGGGCAGAGACTCCCCAGATGTAGCATTAGTTGGAGGAGGACATGTTGTGAGAAGAGGAAAGAGTGATAATGCTTGGGAGACGAAGCAATAGAGCAACGACGTGGAAAAAAGAGAAAACGAAAGGAGAATGGATAGCACATGGGAGAGAATAAGGACATGATGGTGGAGCACACGGTCCATGGCGTCGCACAGATTGGAGCAGACTGAGAAGAAACGAGAGGAAAGGAAAATTTTCACTGGGTAAAAGAGAAAAAAACAATGGACCCCACGCTTGTGTCGAGCTGTCCGAATCGTTCGTTCCCACGAACAAACCACTTAGTATCGTTTTTGTCGAAAATATAAGACAAAAAGAAAGGCATCATGGGCCCCACGCACTTTTTCGGACAACAGAAGCGCGTCGCACGCTAACGAATCGCGCCTGCAAACGACCGTAAACTAGCCTTTTCCCTCTTAATCCTTCTGCCCACGGGCTAAAACGACGACCATCAGAGGGAGCAGAAGATACGGGCCATTTACCTCACCTTTGAATTACAAACATAATTCGATAGTTACTTCTGTTGGGGTAGGGGTCCCTGCACTTGCCCGTTTTCAAAGATTTGTCCGCATCCACCATCAACGACCAAGCTGACGCCATCAAGGGCAGCCACTATCAAGGTCTACGACGTCGCCGTCAAGGTCTACGACGACGACATCAAGGTCTACCACGACGATGTCAAGGGCTGCCTTGACAACCGTCAAGGACCGCCCCGGCGTCCGTCACCATCAAGGACCGCCCCGGCCTCCGACGCCGTCAAGGACCACCCCGGCGTCCGTCAATGTCAAGAACTGCCTTGACATCCGTCATCCTCAAAGACTGCCTCGGCGTCCGTCGGCTTCAAAAGACCACCTCGATGTCCGTCGTCTTCAAAGACCACCTCGACGTCCGTCACCGTCAGGATCTACGCCAACGGCGTCAAAGGCCATCTCGATGTTCGTCACCGTCGAGGTCAACGCTGACATCGTCAAAGATCCCTCCCAAGATGCTAAAAGAATATTCTCCAAAGATGCCAAAGAATATTCCCCAAAGATGCTCGGGAATATTCTCCCAAAATATCTTCTATGGGCGGGAAATGACGATAATACCCTTGTAAAGTCCCTCCCGGGTGAGGGCAAAATTGTAATCTCGCCTTTCCATTCTCAAAACCCTATAAATACCCCCCTAGGGGTAGAGGCAAGAAAAAAGAAGAACTTGTAAACCCTAATTCTACACTTCAATGCAAAGGTGACTTTCACCCCGTCAGACATGACAGGGGTTTCGGCTTGTCGTATATGCCTTGTGTTTCACCCCGTCGTACATGTCTCGCGCTTCACCTCGACGGACGCCCAAAGGGTCATACGCGCTCGTGCTCCTCATGAACCGCTAACAGTCGCTGTAGCCGTTCAGGGGTGCCATAAATCTATTGTCTAGACTTGTATCTACGACAGTTGGCACCGACCATGGGGACACGAGCAAGAAGTCATGTCAATTAGGATGACGTCGAGGAGAAGCTCGAGAACGACATGAGCAACCGCGATGCACGTGACCTCTCCACAGGCACTGCTAACACTAGGGACTCGTCATCGACATCGTCCTGATTTACGCTCTTAGACTTGGCGTCCTCCGCGCCCGCCCTCGGCGACAGTAGGGGCTTGTCATTGGCATCTCCCTCACGTGCGCCCTCGGGCTTGGCATCCCCTGCACCCGCCTTCGGTGACACTAGGGGCTTGTCGTTGACATCGCGCTCGTCCGCCGCGCTCATCCGCCGTACGCGTCCACCGTGGCGTGCTCATCCGCCGCACGCGCCCGCCGTGCTGCGTACGTCCGCCGCCCTCATCCGCCGCAGGCGTCCACCGTGCCACGCTCATCCGCCTCAGGCGTCCACCGTGCCACGCTCATCCGTCGCAGGCGTCCACCATGCCACGCTCATCCGCCGCAGGCGTCCTCTGTGCCGTGTACGTCCGCCGCGCTCATCCGCCGCAGGCGCCCGCCGTGCCGCGTACATCCGCCGCGCTCATCCACCGCACGCCTCAGCCGTACTGCGCCCGTCCGCCGCGCTCATCCGCCGCACGCCTCAGCCGTGTCGCGCTGGTCTGCCGCACACGTCGGCCGTGCCGGGCACGTCCGTCGCGCTCATCCGCCGCACCGCCGTCTTCCGCCGTGCTCGTCCACCACACACGTCCGCTGCGCCGCACTCGTCATCAACGTCGCCCTTGTCCGCGCTCTCGGGCCTGACATCCTCCGCACCCGCCCTCGGCGACACCAAGGGCTCGTCATCGACGTCGCCATCGCCCTACGCTTTCGGGCTTGGCGTCCTCTGCACCCGCCCTCGGCGGCACCAGGGGCTCGTCGTTGACGTCGCCATCACGCGCGCTCTCGGACTTGGCGGCTTCTGTACCCGCCCTCGGTGGCACCAGGGGCTTGTCGTTGACGTCGCCATCACGTGCGCTCTTGGACTTGGCGGCTTCCGTGCCTATCCTCAACGACATCAGGGGCTCGTCAACATGGCATCAAGCCCCCCGTGACAGGTTTCAATCATCTCCATCCGGGGTCGTGCGACGATAAGCTCCCCGCGACGTCCGAGCCATCTCCGTCCGGGATAGAGTGTCCCTTCCCTCCGGGGTCGTGCGATGATAAGCTCCCCGCGATGGCCGAGCCATCTCCATCCGGGATAGAGTGTCCCTTCCCTCCAGGGTCGTGCGACGGTAAGCTCCCCGCGACGTCCGAGCCATCTCCGTCCGGGATAGAGTGTCCTTCCCTCCGGGGTCGTGCGACGGTAAGCTCCCCGCGACGTCCGAGCCATCTCCGTCCGGGATAGAGTGTCCCTTCCCTCCGGGGTCGTGCGACGGTAAGCTCCCCGCGACGTCCGAGCCACCTCCGTCCGGGATAGAGTGTCCCTTCCCTCTGGGGTCATGCGACGATAAGCTCCCCGCGATGTCCGAGCCACCTCCGTCCGGGATAGAGTGTCCCTTCCCTCCAGGGTCGTGCGACTATAAGCTCCCCGCGACGTCGAAACAGGCATATATACGTCAAAGTAAGGCAGAAATGTTATCACACGCAATGCCAAGCGCCAAGTGTTTGCCACCATTGAGTGTCATGTGTTTGTCGCCATCGAGCGCCAAGTGTTTGCCGCCATCGAGCGCCAAGTGTTTGCCACCATCGAGTATCATGTGTTTATAGCCATCGAGTGACCGATTATGAGTCATGTGTTTGTCGCCATCGAGTGACCAATTGTTTGTCACCATCGAGCGCCAAGCATGTTCCTCGTCGCCTCCCATGCTAGGCTCCATCCCGGCAAGGGGCTCCCCAGAAACAAAGTCGAGCACCCGGTATCATTGTCTCGCTCGGTGTCAGTCCACTCCGCCCAGCGTCATCATACATGCCCTTCGGCGTCAACATATTCCGTCCGGCGTTGACACTTCGCCCGGCGTCGACATGTTCCGCCCAGCGTCGACGCGTTCCACCTGGCATTGACGTGCTCCCTGGCGTCGACGTACACCACCGAAGCCGACATGCTCTTTGGCATCAACGTGTCCCATCCGGCGTTGGCACTCTGCCCAGCGTATACGTGCTCCGCCTGGCGTCGAAGTGCTCCACCTGGCGCCGACGTGCTCCGCCCAGTGTCGACATGCTCCGCCCGGCGTCGAAGTGTTCCGCCTGGCGCCGACGTGCTCCGTCCTGCGTCGACATGCTCCGCCCGGCGTCGAGCCCAGCGTTGACTTGCTCCGCCCGGTGTCGAAGTGTTTCGTCCGGCGTCGACATGCTCCTCAGCATTAACACTCCGCCTGGCGTCGACACGCTCCGCCCGGCGTCGACGTGCTCCGTCCGGCGTCGACAAGCCCCGCCCGACGTTGAGCCCAGCGTTGACTTGCTCCGCCCGGTGTCGAGGTGCTCCGCCCAGCGTCGAAGTGTTTCGTCCGGCGTCGACATGCTCCTCAGCATTGACACTCCGCCCGGTGTGGAGCTCAGCGTCGACATGCTCCTCAGCGTCAATGTGCTCCACCCGGCGTCGAGGTGTTTTGTCTGGCGTCGACATGCTCCTCAGCATTGACACTCCGCCCGGCGTCGAGGTGCTCCCCGGCATCGACGTGCTCTGCCCGGCGTCGAGGTGCTCCTCAGCGTCAACACGCTCCCCGGCGTCGACATAATTGGCTATCACGGACGTGCTCCGTCCGACGTCGGCACTCGGCCGTCACGAACATGCTCCGCCAAAGTCGACATGTTCCTCAGCGTCAACACGCTCCTCGGCGTCGACATACTTGGCTGTCACGGACGTGCCCCGTCCGACATCGGCAGTCCGCCGTCACGGACATACCCCGCCGAAGTCGACATGTTCCTCAGTGTCAACACGCTCCCCGGTGTCGACATAATTGGCTGTCACGGACGTGCTCCGTTCAATGTCGGTACTTCGCCATCACGGACATGCTCCGCCGAAGTCAACATGTTCCTCAGCGTCAACACGCTCCCCGGTGTCGACATAATTGGCTATCACGGACGTGCTCCGTCCGATGTCGGCACTCGGCCGTCACGGACATGCTCCGCCAAAGTCGACATGTTCCTCAGCGTCAACACGCTCCTCGGCGTCGACATACCGGCTGTCACGGACGTGCCCCGTCCGACATCGGCACTCCGTCGTCACGGACATACCCCGCCGAAGTCGACATGTTCCTCAGCGTCAACACGCTCCCCGGTGTCGACATAATTGGCTGTCACGGACGTGCTCCGTCCGACGTCGGCACTTTGCCATCACGGACATGCTCCGCCGAAGTCGACATGTTCCTCAGCGTCAACACGCTCCCCGGTGTCGACATAATTGGCTGTCACGGACGTGCTCCGTCCGACGTCGGCACTCTGCCATCACGGACATGCTCCGCCGAAGTCGACATGTTCCTCAGCGTCAACACGCTCCTCGGCGTCGACATACTCGGCTACCACGGACGTGCTCCGTCCGACATCGGCACTCCGCCATCACGGACATACCCTGCCGAAGTCGACATGTTCCTCAGCGTCAACACGCTCCTCGGTGTCGACATAATTGGCTGTCAAGAACGTGCTCCGTCCGACGTCGGTACTCCGCCGTCACGGACATGCTCCGCTGAAGTCGACACTCTGCTGGGCGTCATCACTCCACTTGACATCCACATGCCTTCCACAGCATCGATGTGCCTCACGCGGCGTCGATACTCTGCCCAGCGTCGACGTCTTCCGTTCGGCATGGACGTGCTCCTCGGCGCCGACGCACCCCGCCGTCACGGACATGCTCCGTCCGACGCCGACACTCCACTGGTGTGGATGTACTTCTCAGTATCGACATACTCTGTTGATGTGAATATACCCCGTCCGACGTCGACACGCTCCCCGGCGGCTGCATACTCCGTTATCAACATCGACAGGCTCTCCCGATGTCGACATGCCGACGTCGCCACGCTTCACAAGCGTCATCGTCAACATCAAAATGCTTCGTCCGGTGTTCGGCGCGCTCCATGCACACGGCACCCACGGGTCTAAGTCGACGGGCACCGTATGTGCCTCGACATGCCCCGTGCTCGCGGCACCTACGGGACCAAGCCAGCGAGCACCGTACGCACCTCAACCTGCTCCGCACGCACGGCACCCACGGGACCAATCCGGCGAGCACCGTACGCGCCTCGACATGCCCCCGTGCACAGCGCCCATGGGACCAAACCGACAGGCACCGTACAAGCCTCAACACGCTCTGCGCGCAGGGCACCCACAGGACTAAGCCGGCAGGCACCATAGATGCCATGACGTCCACCATGCGACCGAGCTAGGCGCGCATCGCCACCGCGAGACAAACAAGCATGCAAGAAAAAAAATGAAGCCAGCTGTTGATGCTCGCCGAAGACCCCAGATTCATGAAGATCTTCCGAGCCCAGCGCGGCCGAGAGCTAGACCCTGCGTGGATATCTCCGCAACCCCGCGCTGGGCCGACTCCGCGTGACCCAGCGCGCAGCCGGTCAGACCGCTCCATCAGGAGGTCAGACCGCGCGTCCAAGAGGTCAGACCGCGCCCTCAAGTGGTCAGACCGCCCGACCCCGCGGCCGACTCCGCGTGACCCCGGGCGCAGCCGGTCAGACCGCACGTCCCAGAGGTCAGACCGCCCGAGCCCGCAGCCGGCTCCGCGCAACCCCGGGCGCAGCCGGTCAGACCGCGCGTCCCGGAGGTCAGATCGCCTGAGCCCGCGGCCGACTCCGCGCGACCCCGCATGACCCCGCGCCGGCTACGATGTTGAGGTGGAGAGAGAGGGAGAGAGAGAGGAGGAGAAGAGAAAGAGGAGGGGGGACGGGCTTTATAGCCGCCCCGCGGAGATATCTTGCAGCTGACTCATGTCAGCCGGTCAGACCGCCCCGGAGGCCGGTCAGACCACCCCGGGTGCCGGTCAGACCTCCCGGGAGGCCGGTCAGACCGTCCCTTGAAGGGTGCACCCCTCCACCAGGAGAACCCGTTCGAGAGGTTTCAGTAAAACGGCCACAACTTTCTCATATGAAGTCCGTTTTGGGTCCACGACCACTCGAATCGAAGCTAACGACGAGGCGCATCCAAAAATTCTACACGCATATACACCTCTTCTGCCAAGCATTTTGGTCGGGGTGCCGTTTTCAAAATCTTCGGTTTCGGGCCAGAATTTCCACCAGTCGTTTCGTCGACTTTCTCAGAATTGGCTCAAACTTTGTGGAGACATAGAGTTTGGCCTCCTGCTCACAGCCGTGAAAACCGTTCGACAATCGGAGCTGTCAAACTCCCTCCCCAAAGCTGCCACTTTCCTGCCGCGGCAAGGAATCTGCAGTTTTCGCTACCACGGCGGCAGCCTGCCAACCAGCTGTGCATCATCTGCTTGTATAGACGGTTCCAACCTTTGAACCGTCAGTTCATCTCTAACTAGCTCGGACCGTGCGCCGACCCCTCAGGAATCGGTGCGCCGGTCCGGACGTTCGTCACTCGATCGCCCGAATCGTCGAGGGGCTACTGTTGGGGTAGGGGTCGCCGCACTTGCCCGTTTTCAAAGATTTCTCCGCATCCACCATCAACGACCAAGCTGACGCCATCAAGAGCAGTCACTATCAAGGTCTGCGACGTCGCCGTCAAGGTCTACGACGACGACATCAAGGTCTACCACGACGATGTCAAGAGCTGCCTTGACAACTGTCAAGGACCGCCCCGGCGTCCGTCACCGTCAAGGACCGCCCCGGCCTCCGACGCCGTCAAGGACCACCCCGGCGTCCGTCAATGTCAAGAACTGCCTCGACATCCGTCATCCTCAAAGACTGCCTCGGCGTCCGTCGGCTTCAAAAGACCACCTCGATGTCCGTCGTCTTCAAAGACCACCTCGACGTCCGTCACCGTCAGGATCTACGCCAACGGCGTCAAAGGCCATCTCGATGTTCGTCACCGTCGAGGTCAACACTGACATCGTCAAAGATCCCTCCCAAGATGCTAAAAGAATATTCTCCAAAGATGCCAAAAAATATTCCCCAAAGATGCCTGGGAATATTCTCCCAAAATATCTTCTATGGGCGGGAAATAACGATAATACCCTTGTAAAGTCCCTCCCGGGTGAGGGCAAAATTGTAATCTCGCCTTTCCATTCTCAAAACCCTATAAATACCCCCCTAGGGGTAGAGGCAAGAAAAAAGAAGAACTTGTAAACTCTAATTCTACACTTCAATGCAAAGGTGACTTTCACCTCGTCAAACACGACAGGGGTTTCGGCTTGTCGTATACGCCTTGTGTTTCACCCCGTCGTACATGTCTCGCGCTTCACCTCGACGGACGTCCAAAGGGTCATACACGCTCGTGCTCCTCATACACTGCTGACAATCGCTGTAGCCGTTCGGGGGTGCTATAAATCTATTGTCTAGACTTGTATCTACGACAACTTCCGAACCGAACCACGCATCTGATCCTTTTATGTCCTATTGTCAGTGCCATGGTCCGTGCATGAAGCACCAGATCTAACGATCTATTCTCTTCCAGTCTTCTTGCACAAAAAGAAAAAAGAAAAGAAAAAGAACAACAAAGATCTACTCGCGAGGTTTCTTTCCACGACGAACATGGTTTCCAGAACAACACAGGTAATACCTCCTCAGTTTTGTAGAGTATGCACAACCATTGCCACTCATGCAATACAACATTGGTGCACAATAATCTACATCAACATGCTTCCATCAGCGTCGCCTGCCATCAATTCTGCTCATGTGGCCACTACGAAAAGCGCAGCGAGCCGCCGTCCATCAGCGTCGCGTTACAGCTTCAGCAGTGGAGAGCTGGAGCTGCGCACGGTGGCAGCTCCAGCTTCCAGATATACAACACTCCGGTTGGTACGGTGGCTCCTCAACCTGAACTTGACAGTGTTCCTAAACCAGCTCGGCGTCGTCCTGGTCGCCATCAACATCGTCGGCCTCATTATCGTCCTCGTCTTCGGGCGCGTCTGGGTCTACTCCCTGTACATGCAAATCAGAGCAATTATATTTCCAATCTTACAGTGGTACAAAGTTCAGATAGGGGAGGTGGCTCAAAACAGGACAAGTCACTGAGCGTTAGGGAACTAGATGTCCTGATATGGTTATGAAACACAAACCTTCATTTGCTTCTCCAAGCGCTCCAACCCTTTCTTGGCAGCTTCATTGTGCGGGTTTATCCTGTGAACGAGTGATACACATGATAGGGGATCCACTTAATTAATCACTATCTTTAATTACAGTTAGTGATCTAAACTAGATTAAAAATCCCCAAAAGGGAACCTACAAATAATTTTCCAAAATCCAAATCTTTTTTGAACATACAAATCTATCAGTTTGCCTTATTCAACCAGTCATTTTAATCACTTACACAGACTTACAGTACAGGTAACAATCAGTCTATCGGTTTTGGTGGGGGGGGTGGGGTGCATCGGCTCTAACAAGAGAAATGGCCAGTGCTGTACAGTGTAAACTGATATGATCAAGACTGAAGACTGAAGAGTCGAGTGTCAATTCAAATGAGAAGGCGGGGAAATAAATGATTCAGCATGAAGCCTTCCCTACCATTTAGTATTGCTATTTCACAGTTTTAACTCCAAGAAAAGGTGTACCTTAGTGCAGATTGATAGTGGGAAAGTGCATCAGAAAGCAGATTTGTCGCTGCAAATATTTGAGCCAACTTGATGTGTAGAGAATCATCTGCCCATTGTCTTAGGTATCTTTCAAGTAACAAAACCGCCTCCTTATTCCGTCCTTCAGCAACGTGCAAATCAGCCAATGCCAGTGCTGCTCCGAGAAATCCTGGTTCAAGACGAATGGCAGATTCATAGAACTTCCTTGCCTGGAAAAAAAAACACAACAATATGAATAGCTTGCCAAAGGGCGCTACTACAAGGGAAAGCATACACAATGATATCATGAGGGACAATCTCTTTTGGAGAAAGCTACCTTCTCTCTCCCACTGGAACTGATAGCATGCACATCACCAACTAACTTGAGAGCTTTTGCAGACTGATGCATAACCTTCATTGCTTCACGTGCAGTGAATAATGCATCTTTGCATTTAGAAAGTGCTAGATAAGCACGCACCAAACCTGAGAACTTATCTATATTAGGCTGCCTGTAGGTTTTGATATAACATCCAGAAGTATCAATGTGTAGCAACCTTGATAAGAGCGAAGATCAGCCCTTAGTTCTTGAGCTCCCCTGAAGTCTGTCACTGCCAAATCTGGTCGATTCAATGAAAGATGCAGATTGCCCTTAAAGAACAGTAAACAAACAGTAAGCCTGCCATCTGGATAAAACGAAGATTGTAGCAGGTTCATAAAGCTATATACAAATTCCCAAAGTAAATAAGTGAACAATCACAACAGTTTTGTTGTAAACCCACCCAACCTTCTGCACTTCATCACAACACATTCTCCACGATATTGCAATGCAAGAAGACACCCGTATAACTATAAATACAAAAAGCAGCCGTATGGACAATGTTTTGCGGTATTACCTTCATAATATAGCCAGCTATATGCCTATCATCAACTCGGAGGCTCTGCAAAATGCAAAACAATGCCAGGAAGATTACATGGAAGGTTAGCTTCCATAAAACATATCTGTAACAGGTACATACCTTTTCAGCATATGTCAAAGCTTTTCTTTCATCTTTTCTTTCCCACAATGCTGCAAGAGCGACACATGTTTCTGGTCTTGCAGGGTCAATATGCAGCATATCATGTATCAACTTGTTTAGCTTAGTGTAGTCTGATTTTGATTTTAGGAGAATTGCATACTCATCCATATATGTCATGATGTTTGGATCAATTAACCGAGCCTGTAAAGCACCAACTGATTTTCAAGACATATATTTTGTTAGGAGGAATTCCAAGCCTATATTTGTTCATTTTACCTTCTCAAAATTCATGATTGCTTCATCATTCCTGCCTATGATGGTTTCAACCTTGAAGTCAGAAGCGCAAAAATCAGGATTGACACATGAAGAAAGGTGATTAAATTCACCAAAACAAAATCTGATGAACTATGCACTTCACAAGTTCTCTAGATACTGAGGAGCACAGAAGCAGCAAACTTGAAGAAATCAAGAAATAGATAAACAAAGATAAGTTTCATAAGTGATAAAAATTTGATGCTTGCACTTTAACAAGTATACCACATACAGAGGAGCACAACAATAGGAAACTTGAAGAAAGACAAACCTTTGCAATTTCCAACAAGATGTGCACATTGTTGGGGAATCGTTGCATTAGCTCTACATATATATCAAGGCCACCTATAAAAGGTAAACAACAGTAAGCTTATCTGTCATGATGAAGGACATTTCAGTACTACCGGTGAAAGCTGCAATATTATATGCTCAATAGATACAAGTAAAGAAACTGAAGTTTAGAAAGGTTGACTAGCAAGCTATGCTATAGCGCAAGAGTCCAGCACCAAACAACCAGTAGTGGAAATCTAACCGTATGAAACAATTCCTTGACCAGTTTGACAAAATTCAACTACGTGCATCTTATGTTAGAATCATCAAATGAAATTTGGACAAAAGTCGTTGCAATACCTTTGTAATCATGTGAAGCAATGCAACATTGGGCCTCAACATACCGCTGTTAAGAGAATAATAATTGAAGTAAGTAATTATTTGAGCCCAATCCATAACAAGAACAAAGACATATAGATATATGCCTGAAAGAGAAATAGAGTTTGTGAGGAACCAATACCAAATAATTTAACTCAAGACTGTAATAACAAATACACTGCAGCTGTGGAAAGGATACTATGGATCTTTTGATAAATTTCCAATTCCAAAATTAAAAGTACTGTTAACCGTGATCTCTAGGTACAAGATGATGGTGTATTCTTACTGTTCTCATTTCGATCACATTTGATCAGTTTGTGTTAATGGTGGTACAAGAAAACAACAAGTGCAGGAGTACATTTGTCGTAAAAGTGGTGGCAAATTCTTCATAATCAGAGCAAGGCCAAAGCTGTGCATGACAAACTGCTCCAACAGTGGATTGACATTATGATACCATGGAGCTCAAAGAGGCATGGACTTCGTTCACACACCGTTCCAATTTAGTAAAGTTTAGCATTTTCGTAAATGTTGTTTTGGCATTCAATTATCAATGTAGTAAGGAAATCTAACAAAAGAGAGCAAGCACTGATGTAGTTACTTGACAGAGTAAGATGTAAAAGATTAAACGCTGCATACCATGCAGGCCCCTTAGCTTCTGTCAACACATATTGATTTCAATAGTTTCCGTCTTTACTATTGGCCACATGACTCAAATGGTGATGTTTCAAAAATATTACAATATCCTCTAGAAACATTAGCAGGCTGCCAACATGTAACATCTTGGCGCTTCCCTATCTACAACAGGAGTGCAGCATAGTTCACTTACATTCCACCAACGTTGTGCGTCTAAATAATCACCTGGTGGCTTGCCTCCTCTATTTGGTGCCTACAGAGACATGTAATAATCATTTCAAGTTTTCAGCTAAAATAAGTTTGAGCAACCCATGGTTGAAAATTATTGAGTACAACTTACATTCTACACTAGCCGTTGCACGTTCATTATTTCTGCATAGTTCATCTATGCAGTGTTCTTAAATTTATATCCAAAATCAAATTTCAGGAACTTGTGTGTACACAAGAAATGTAAAAAAGATGATGTTTGTGTAACTATGTTGAATTGTGTTAAGGTAAATAGTGTGGCGATTCAGAGATATATTTCAGCAATCCATAAACAGGATAAAACTCATAGAACCAACAGTCTGCAAATGTATATTGATATAATATGCACCTTCCATAAAAAATTGAACTTTTTTCTTGTACAAAATGCCAAGGAATGGCTCTCTGTTGTAAAGTAAAGTAAACAATGGTCTGTCAACTTTTGTAGCTAACTTGGCCAATAGGCAGAGCATCACTAGAATCTGATATCCCACACGATTCGCAACCACGAATCACACATAAAGAGAAAACTAACATCATTAATATTTATCTGACTTTGCTATAAAAAAAATTGAACTATATTCATCTTGAGAGCTCAAGCTTCCATTTCAGATCTTAAACAAAAGAAACATACACTTACTTGTGAAAATAATAAAGAGAACTCCTTTGAAGAAAGCCCCATTTCAGCCAAAGCTGCAATAGCCTCAAATACGTAAGGGCATTGCCTGGCAGAAGAGCAGCAAGGTGTAGAAAAGTGCTTGTCAAATTATGTCATCAAGGAGTGACTATGTGAGATGTGAGGAAAAAAATTAGTGGAGAAAAACTTAGTGGTTTCCGTATTCAAGTGTAGAAAAAAAATCTTACGATACAAAAGGAAATGGTAATCTCTGTACATGAACTATGAAGTTGCAGAATTCAGGGTCCTAGAAAACAGATCATTTGGCATGTTATACCTCAAGCACTCTTTATAACATACAGCAGCTGCACGGATATTTCTGGATATCCGATAAAGCTTCCCTAACATCAGATTCATTTTTAGACTCCTCACTTTAGAAGGAATCCCTTCCATCTGCAGAAAACATGTAGGTCAAACTGTATATCCTTTGTCTTTGTAATTTCAGAAGAACCAACGACATCTGGATCCAAATTATCCAACATATATTCTAGAGACTCCATATTTTGCAGTATCGACCAACATTACAGGGAATGAAATATGTGTGCTAAATTTGACAAAAAAATACCGCAAAGAACGAAAAATGGGAACCTCTTGGAGTGCTTCACGGTACTCATGTAGAGCAGAATGGCAAAGAGCTATCTTAGACTTCACCTGCATGAGTAGAGCAAAACTGAATTGAGTTATTTGCTAGAGGTGACATAGAATAAAATACCGCCGCAAGAAACATCAGAATGGCCTGTTGAGCTGTTCACACCTCATTTTCATTGAATGGCATAAGATTCGAAGAATTTGGAGAAGGTGAACGGCCTGTAGTGGAAACTGAGATTCTGGCATTACTTGCTGTTTGTCTAGGGATGCTTTTGCTATATTGCATAGCTTGCTTGTACGCACTCTGTAATAGTGAGAAAGGGAAATCAGGAACAGCAGTAAGCACTGAAGTGTGACTCGTGTGTTTAATCTGCGGGATCAAGTTCCAAAATGCATCCCAGTTAACCATAGATTTTTCGGCAATATTACCAGTGCCCTCCGAAATTCTTTCTCCCCATACAACGCATCACCATGCAGGACCTGCAATACACCGTGCAACACTTCAGCCCAAATATGTGAAAATTGCACTATCAAGAAAAGAGAAATGGGCATTGGGCAGCACAACATTTTGTACAAGTAGGACCAAACTGGCATCACCTTCAACTACTGAGCTACTCAATGGAACTTACCAAGCTTTCCACCTTCATGGACATGCCGGCCTCATTACTTGCACCACCCGAAGACACAAGAAAACACCCCTGCAAGTCACCAAGAAGTATTATCCCCACGCGAAAACCTCTGTACAGCAGGAACATCTAACGAGAAATAGTTAAGGCCCCTTTTTTGTTTTTGCGGTTCAGCTAAGGCCCCGTTTCGAACACAGGATTTTTCTTCAATTGAACTGTTTCCTGCGGAATCCGTGCGCTCCAAACAATCCCTAATCCAGCAAGACAGCTCGCTCCCTTGCACACCCACCCAACCTCGCTCACGAGCACGCCGCAGTCCGCACACGGGCGCGTGCCACAGGCAACGGAGCGCCATGAGGGAGCCTCGAGGCGAGTCCTAGCTAGCGGGTAGCACCGAACAGGGTAACGCGCGCGGCTTTGATCCGGGGCAAAACCCTAGCGGGGGAAGGGACAGGGACTACGTACGAGCGTCTGGGCGGAGTCGAAGAGGCCGGCGTCGAGGAGGGCCGCCATCGAATCCCGGGCCGCCTCCATCTCCGGCGGACACAGACGGCGATCCGACGCGGCGGGGCGCGCTCTCCGCGAGGGTTTGTTGAGGAAATTTTGAAACGGGATTTCGCTGCTCGGTTGGATTCGAAAGAAGACCTCACCGGAGAGAGAGGAGAAGGGGTTTCAGAATGGGCCCTACGCGGGCTGGTGAGGCCCAGTTAGGCCCGCTTCAAAACTTAAAAACTCGAATAATACCATACTGAATGTGAAGTCCATGTCTCCCTCAAAAAAAGGTTTTGTGAAGCCCATGTAAATCTTTTCTCATCATTTTTCCTCTCGCGAAATGTGAAGTCCGCTGTACGGGCAATAACATCGGTTATGGGTATTACGTGCAATTATTCGCCTACATATTTTGAAATGCTACCTCATATGTCAAAATGCACTTGTTTCATTTGAAACTCGAACTTTAACTTGATCACCTCCTATCAACTTCTCCTATGTTGGAGAAAGTTGGCTTGCGAGCACACATTGCTGCTAGATTTGATTCCTCTCTGTTGGTTCGCTGCAGAAAACTGAGGCGATGACATGTAACTGGAGCGCAAGGAAAACATGAGGCTTGTATCGAGGCGACCCCTATGTATCTGAGCCACGCAATTAGCTGTTTATCTTTTCTGGTTTGTGTAGACCTATGCAAGTGGATTGTAACACTTCATGTAGCCGATTACTTCTTTGTTAAGTAGATCACTCCATTTATATTGGTGATTTTTATTTTGTAAAGTGCAGTGACAGCATTTTGATTTTGTAAAGATACTATATTTTGGTTGTAATGCCACGTATATATGCTAAATTTGTGTCAGGAGAGTGAATAGATGTCTCCGTATCACTTCTATCCTTGGAATCCTAATCTTCAAGAACTTCGCTGATATTACTCCCGGCTTGCATCACACCCTAAACCCTAAGATGAGCGAAGAGAGAATTACTCATGCACACAGTTTACAAGGATTTACTCTTCGAAAAAAGAACCCTTATACTCAAGAGTTTTGTGGGGCCTTGTAAAATATCCTCATAATATGTTAAGGCTTCCAAGCAGGCTCTTATAGGTATTACATGCAATTATTTTTAACCAAGGTAACACCCTTTCAGCAAACTGGCGCACCAACAATGGTAAGACGTTGGTAGTCTCCTATCAGGAAGTTACTATTCAATTGTATGCGAATAATATGCGTCAGGTGGTTCACCCAAAAACTTAAACTATTAAAAAAAAGTGGACAGTATATTTCAATGGTTATAAATTCAGTTTCCGTAAAGATGGCGATGGATGGGTGGCACTCCATCAAACAAGATTCGCACCCAAAAGAATCATACCCACAACTAAACTCAATGGGTACCTAGTGTCCAATGGATATCCAAGGCAGTAATATAATTGATAATATAACAGTAGATTGACAATATCAATCACATAAATATACAACACAGTGACAATTGTATCCAAAGAACATATAATTAGTCTCATGAGTCATGGTAACAACAAATAAATACAATGCTTAGACTTAGAATCATCTCGCAAGTCACCAACTAGCAACTAGGGTTTGGTTGGCCCCTGGCATCAAGTGATGTACTGTAGCGGACGAGGAATGAGAAGGAAGGAGAGTGCAGGTGTAGTTCACTAGATTTCAAAATTATATACATCTCTCTCCCTACATCCACATGTCACGTTAGATTTAATCGATTTCAATCTTTTTTAAGTATTGATAGGTATAGATAGATATTCATATCCGACTCATATCTTATCGGGTATCCACCCACAAAAAATTATAAGTCTCGAGCACCATCCATACTCGATCCAATCAGCTCAGGCACCGGTAGGTATCCAAATCCATAGGTAAACTGTTGTCTCGAAGTTTGCAATCTCTCTTGTCCTCTAGTGTACGTATGGAACGCAAGTTTTACAACAATTTTATATGAGACGGTAATTCTTCCTTGTCCGCAGTGGTGTAGAGATCAATCATGAGGAACCAACGCAAAAAGAGCAAAGAGAGCGCAGACTTTTCTATATGCATGCAGCGATCAAAGAAGCAAAGACAGAGAGCAGATCCGATCCATGGAGAAAGAAGAAAAATAAAAAGAGAAATGATGCGGGCACACCAGTGACCATTTTTTATCAACATGATTCTTTATGTTGGAAAGAAGTGCTAAGCCTCGTTGATAAATATTATCAGGTGAATTCAATTAACGGTTGTCTTATACACTTCATATATCGAGAGGCAGAACTACTACTTTACTTCTATAATATGTGCAGGACACTTGTTGAGCTATACAAGTCCAAACTGAAGATGAGATGTGCTGGCTTCCAGTGGGAGGAGAGGGAGGAAGGACTGTGGTATAAGTCAAAATACATAAGTGTCTACATATATATTTAGAAATTATATCAAGTCTACTTTCCAACGAATCAAACGGTGCACGATTTGGAACTTCCAAGAGAAAGTTATGGTCAAAGAAGTAAAGGTTGCACGAGCTATTTCAGACTACACACGAGAATTGACATACTTAAAGAATCCGGAGCTTATATGACAAGTATTTGTGGAATTCTACACTACTATAACCATCCAAAAGTTACTAATGCCATTCTTATCTGGTTTCACTCGGAATTGGGGCGAAAAAGGCAAGGAAACAGAAGATGGAAAGAATTTGGCTTGGTTCGGATCAGCCAGGAGGTCCAAATTTAAAACAGCCATGGTTTCCTCATACGAACTCCAAATTAGGCAAATAAGTTCTTGTTGGAAAGCTAACTCCGAGTACTTTCCAACGGGTATACGCCCATCAACAAATTCATTTTGGTCTGTCCGCAATCATCACAAAAAATCATCAGTTGTATCTGTCCTTTTCCAAATAGAGTGTTGTAACTTAGTCGAGTTAGAGTTAGGTTGGATTTCAACCTTAACACTAGGGTGGATGTCCTAGAGACTTTATATACTACTGTAATTCATGACTTTTAGCCTTAGACCACTTTATACATAAGAATTGAAACATAGCTATTGTTTGTTCTTTCGTTTCAGCGTTCATGCGAGGATAGCTGAGAGAGGATTAGGCGATCATGTTTGTTCTGCAATCCAAGGTCAAGCCATCGTTCCGTCAGGAATTGGGGAGTTGGCGATCGTTGCTCGTGGTCTCGCGACGATCATTTACCGGTGTGTTTGGACGTTTTTCGAAGAGTTGAGGGTTCGTGCATTAGCGCAGGTGTTCAGCTAGCGATATCATCTATTCACACCATCTATCCACGGTTCCTCGCCGAGAAGATCAGGCCACCCTGTATCAGAAAATAACGATCCATATCACCATATATTGAAGAAGAAGAAGGTGCATTAGCGTGGCCGAGCAGCTCGGAGAAAAAAGGAAAAGAATTCGAACGAGAAGGGTCATGAAACCGAAGAAGGCAGCAGCAGGAATTCGAATGTGAGCTGCTTCGTCCTTGTTTCGCGTGACCTGATATGGTGAAACAAGCGAGGGAGCTAGGCTTCGGCCCCACGGTTGCAGAGCCCTGCAGGGCGGCGGGCAATTTGCGGCAAAAGATCCCAAACCAAAAAGCCCGTGAAATTTTCTCAAAAAAAAAGCCCGTGAAATTGTGTACCTGTGGTGTCCACGGAGAGAGAGCCCGTGACTATGGGCCTGGGCTCCGATCATACGCCGGGTTGCTACGTGATGCGGAGCCTACTTCGTCACGCACTATCCCTTCCACCAACTTTCTTTTTCTCTAATCCTTTCTACTCTTGCATGCAAATCTGAAACAGATTAACAGAATTGGCTATCGGTGGCACTAATGGATTTCTTTTAATTAAAGATAGTTAGTCTAAAGTGCACCGAAGAGGAAGATTGTTTTCACGCTGTTATTCAGTGCCCAAAAGCTCGTGCCCTCCATTCAAAAATTTGTGGTCCTGGTGGGATATCCCAACGGAAGAAAACTTTGTGTTCTCCGGACCTAAATGGTTCCTAAACTTGATGGAAGGTGTGACTGATCGACAACGGATTTTCATTCTCTTGTTATTCTGGCGCGCCTGGTTTCTCAGAAACGATGCTGTTCATGCTAAAGGGATGGGATCAGTGCGGGGTTCTGCTAATTACCTTGTATCTTATGCGAATAGCCTACTTCATATCAAGGAACATGGTGATGATCCTAAAGGAAATTCATCCAGGTTAGTTACAGTTTCGGAACCGAGCGGCCAGACGGAAGTTCACTGCTGTGGCTGCATCACCTGAGGGCTAGCTAAAATTGAATACGGATGCTAGTGTTCTTAAGGAGTCGGGGACGGCTACGGCAGGTATCATTGCTCGTAACTGTCGGGGAGAGTCTGTCCTCGCTGCTATCTCACTGCCAGACTGTGCCACAGTTGAGGAAGCTGAATTATTAGCTGGTCTGGCTGGAATACGGCTTGTTCAGGAGTATACAAGCTTGCCGATTGCTTTCGAGTCTGATTGCTTGTTGCTGATTAAAGGTCTCCAGCAGTTTGGCAAAATATATGTCGGCATTGAGGCATCTTTATAGCGAGCTGAATGCTTCTTTTAATCTTCTTTCGGATTTTTCGCTTGGACATGTTAAGAGGTGTTGTAACCTAGTAGCCCATAAGCTTGCTCAGCTGGCGGCCGGTCTCCAAATTCGCTTCTTTGGGTGCTAGAGGATCCACCGGGCCTAGCGGAGCTCCTCGCAAACGACTGTACCCCTTTTCAGTATGAGTAATAGATGGTCTTTACCCCTCAAAAAAAAAGTGCACACAATTTCTAAAGTGTGTGCCTAGATAAAGAATCAACATCTATCCACGAACTTTGTACTGTACAGTTACTCGGCAGCACGCTAAACTCTAATAATCTCTCGGATTTAGCTCCACTCGCATATGTCACACGCCTACAAGTTACAGCAAGTTCATGAAAGCCGGTAGCACTTTATCTAACACACTATCACGACACACACAGCAGCACACGCAGCTGGGGTGTTTGGCCCTCACGTCTTCGGTGCAATCCCCGTAGTTCCCAGCAATAGCACACTGATATGTGCTATCATCACGCGGCCCAGTTAGGCCTGCTAAGTTCGTGACTGCGAGTTACCTCGAAGGATAAGATAGTACCATACTGCTAGCTGACCTGTGCATACGCCACCATAAATATCCACCTCACTGCCAACTCAGCAGTCGGGTGCAGCTGCGTGCACCTGAGGGTTAAAGCGTTTGGCATGCCGCTTTTTGAGTCGATGTCAAATGTCAAATTGATTTGGTCCCATGTGGGAAACAAGCTGCTTTCTTTGCGTCGCAGCGCAAAGCGCGGCAAATGCCGTGAGTTAGGCCGCGCTAAAAAGCGTCGCCAGGCCCTTGACGAGAAGGCCTCGAGAAAATTATGGGCGCCCCTACGTCGTTGTGTGTAAACAGGCTGTTTGGCCTCCGGGTGTAGCCTGCCTAGCGGCTGGCGGGGCATGTTGCGCTGTTGGTACAGAGACAGTGCTCTCGGTTTCCACGGAAATGGCCCTGCGTTCTGAGGCTGGGCTACTCTGTGGTGCATGGGCTCGCTTGTTCCTCGTACCAACTCTTTTTGTATTTTTATCGTTAATTTTCTTATGTCAGACCGTTATTAGCTTGCTAGAATGTAACGAGCTAGACTCATAAGCACCAATTCTTTTCCGAGAATACAAAAGCACCATATTCTAAAAAATGTTTAAAGAAAACGTCAATGCAAGGTGGGCCTAAAAAAAATCTTTCCAGGGAACGTCAAGGTTTTTTGCCTACTTGACCATAAGCTGGGAAATACGCAACTGAACAATAATGCTTCTGGGGCCAAGCAATGTCTTGTCACACACCCATAGTTCCAAAATAACATAAACCAGTCATTCAGGTATGAATAAACGTACAGCCAAAATGGGCTGCGTATATAGGCTTTGCAGTTACAAACCCAACTCAGCAATACACGCATGCTAGGACCGTTTAGGGTAAATACCTCAGATGCTATCAGCGTTTAAACAAGCCCTACGGTGCACAGTTAGCCGGCACCAGAACACCACGCTTAAACTTATAATCCCTCAAATTTGGCCCCACTTACATAGATGGCACACTTAGAAGTTACAGCATTCTAATACACTAAGTAAGCTACAATGCTACAACAATACAAACTGTGGCACAAGCGACTGCCCTTGTCTTGAGATTGCGAAGCACCATCATATGCTACTTGGCAGATGGGCAACTCAAGCCTCTTCCACTTGCTCTTCCTCCTCCTGGAGGAGGTTCTCTCTGTTGTCGTGGGCCCAGAAGCCGCGGACGTCTATAAGCATGCTGGCGATAGTCCCACCTTGCTTGCAGGAAAGAAGATCTGTAAGCTCGATCCTGAGAGGATCTGCTGGTTTCACCATGTCCCAGATTTCATCCCTCACATCTTCGATGCAAAGCTCATAGTTCCCACCCTCGATCCATTTCTGGTGTACATCTCTGTAAACAATAACACCGTTGTATGAGAAACTTGACTGATCAAGTAAGAAAACTACTGCCTGCTGATATATTGGGGCAAATAGATCTATCATGGATTCAATACATCATCCCAACTTCCCTATTTGTATGTCTCTATTTTACAGTGCCCATCTTGACGCTGAAATATATGAGGAGAAGCAGCCCAACTCTGACTTAAGGGTTCATGGTACAATTGCTAGTGACTTCCTGTTTCTTACCTGACATGGATGGTTAGTAGAGAAAACTAGAGAACATCTTGCACGTACAGGAAAGCTATGAAGCAATGATGTACTGCCTGTTGAGGCCAGCAGAACAATCTAGTAGTTCAGCAAGCACAACAATGGCAGATTAAATCTAGGAAGGTGGTATCAGGTAGGAATGCCAACTCTCACAGCCTCCTTTCTTTTCTTCCAGAATATAATTACTTTCCAAAACAAAGATGAAATAAAAAATAATAATAAAACTCTTCAAGGCCCCATTCGGAATGCACGAATCTTTTAGGAAACAGCTCAGTTCCCAAAGGAATCGGGAAAATATCCCACATTCAGAACAAGGCCAAGTTTTTAACTAGCGAGTACTATTGAAAACAGTTTTCTTTCTGGACAAATTATTGCCCATATGTACTCATTCACAGACTTTACAAAGTACAAAGGAAGGGATAAACAGTAGACTTCAAAATGTTGTTACGCTAAGGTTAAATTTTATGCAAACGACAAGATATTCTAATGATTATAAACCACAATCTGTTTCCCCTACTTGAGGTTCCTTTTCTAAGGCAGGTCTTTACAGCTGAATATGAATGACAAATTAAAGCAAAGAGAGAAGGGGGCTACATTTGTGCATCCATCAACAAATATAGGTCAAGAACAACAGCAACACTGGGAAATAGCTGCCACCACCAATAAAATACCCAGTTCAAATCATAAACTATTATTCCATGCTTACCTAAATAGAGTATGGATATCGGCAGTTGTCAGGAATCCCCTTCCATTAAGATCAAGGCATCTAAATAAGTATGTCAGGCCTTCAGGAGTATCTTTGTTTTCTAGAGCCAAAACAAAGTCAAGAAAGCTTTCAAAATCCATCTCACGACTGTTGCCACCTCCAACTTTGCTCCGGCGTACATGTTCATCGAAAACTGAAAAGTATAACTAGATCGTTAGTCTGTATTCATGATGGAAGATTCATATCCATGATCTATGCATTAAGAACACAAAAACTTCGGAGTAGCATACTGAGATTTTCCATTTCCTTTTTGGTTAAGCTGGTTTCAAAGAAACAATGCAAGCATCATGAGAACAGACAGCAGATTTTAACCTCTTTCGATGAAGATCTCTGTTAATGTGCCATCAGCATATTCCTTAAGCTCTTGTTTGCTCAAGGTGCCATTTGTATCTTTATCTAGTGCAAGGAACATATCTGCATGGGCATAACGTAACAATCAAATATACTGCACTAGAACAAAAAAATGCAACTTTTTGCAACACACTGACTGCCATACTACCCAAAAAAAATCACCTGAAAGGCACAAGAAAAATGAGGGCAGATGACATACCACATATGCGCTGAGCTGAAGTCAAGGAAAACCAATTTTCAGCCTGCTCAGTATCAGTTATCTCTTCTTCACTCTCCTGAAAATATTGTCAATAAGAATTACAGGGTATGAAGGTCCAGGATATGTAGGGAGGATACAAGATTATACACTGTAATGCATAAGATGAACAGATGAGCAGACCAAACCATGCACTCATTTTCTCTATTACCTGATGCAGTTCCATTAGTTCTTGAAGACAATTGCTCAGCAATACTTTCTTTATGCATGCTTTCCCTGCAAGAATAAACATTTATGATCAAACAGTTCTTCTCATAAACAATAAGTTGCATGCTAATTCCACTATATTTAAAGTTTAGTTTTGTACCTCGTCTGTGTGGATCGCAGAAGAAAAAGAACTTGCGGGCAGCTATGCGGCAATACATTTGAACAAATGCCGATGGCATGTCTCGCAATTGTGCCAAATTGGGAATAAGCCCTCTTATATATGCTTCCATTTCCTGCAAACAGAATTAAGGATGTAAAAGTACTTCTTAGGTAGAACTCTGATTAACGTGTGCTGGGATGTCCATACATGAGGTTGAAGGAAACCATCAGAATCCTCATCAAGCTCACTCATATCAATTCTTGCTTGAGTAAGAGAAACCTGCAAGAAGTAACAGTTAGCAAAATGACATGTCGCAAAACAAGTAACAGCTCATTTCAACAAAATTGGCTGCTGGGCGAGAGTTGTTAACTTATGTGATTCTTTTGTGTAATGGTTCAGTGTTACATGCTTCCCATCTGATGTAATAGGGAGTTATGTTTTTAGCTAGCTGTCTTGGGTTTTGCTGTACCCAGGCTGTTTGTTTTGATACATAATATGTTTCAGGTTCTTGTATTCTAAAAATATGCGGTCAGTAGCTTTTCTAATAAAGATGAGGGAACACATTCTGGTTCTTAGAAAAAACAACAAAATTAGCACAACAATGAACTGAAAAATAATGGAGCAATTGTTGGCTGCATTAGACATACATAAGTGTATAACTAACCCTCTTTGCCACTTACATTATGCAGCAAAACATCCATTTGATAAGAATTGGAAAGAGATGTAACGGTGTGGGCTGAATTACATATAGTTTATTAGAGAGACAGAAAGAAGCACATCATACTCATACAAGTCAAATTGATAACGTCAACAGTTCTAGTTTTGAAAATAACTTACTGTTCGCATAACATAGAGATAGAATGGCAAGATTGCAATTCTCCCAGAATCATCCTTCTCGAACTTCATAAAGTTTGAAGGGCTGAAGAAGCGTTTGCATTTCTGGCCAATCTGCTCTGTGCACACTGTGGCAATATGGCAGAAATCTTCATAATTCATCTGCAGTGCTCCAGAAAAAATAAATGAGAAATATGGTAACACAAACATTGCCACATGAACAATAGAATAAACACAAATAATGAAATAAAATGTACAAGCATGCAGTTGTTAGCCTCATAGTGGAATATATAAGCATAAAATTCAAACAAGCAGCAACAAACTAACAAATAACTATGGTAGGTATAGTACAAGAGAACTTTTTTCTTTGTTTTAGATGTCTTTTCTATGCGATATATATCAGGCATACAATGCTTATCATCAGCCAAGGAAATGAGCTGAAATTCAAGCAAAAGCTAAATCCGCGACACACAATTGGCCACATCTGCATGTGGTGTAAAATACAGGCACCAAGAAAGGATCTTACCTTTTCAGCACCAGTAGCATCATCAATAACACAATTTTCTCTAAGACAAACCCACATGGCATCAAGGTCATCAGCATTAAGCAGGAGTTCTGATTGTTTCTGCAAAAAAATTTAGAGTAGCTCTTATAAGGCCTAAATCAAAAGAAGGTAAAATGCCAAAGCAACAAAACTGCCAAGCAAACTCAATTACCTTTAGAAACCTGTACTTTGCCAACCTCTGAACCCTATGGCTAATGGATCCATCTTCTGGTTTCTGTCCAAAAAGGAAACATTAGTCTGATACTCCCATCTCATATTGGCAACAAGTGTGATGCATTGTAGAATCATAAATGGCTGGCATTACTCAGCAAAGCTCAAGCCCCCCCAAAAAAACTTATTACCCCTGGTCTAAGCAGCTAGGACTGTTAGAATCATATTTTACATGCACTGCAAGTTTTATCATATCGTAAAAGAACAA
Organism: Stipa capillata; assembly: GCA_019208055.1. NCBI lineage: Eukaryota > Viridiplantae > Streptophyta > Magnoliopsida > Poales > Poaceae > Stipa > Stipa capillata. The sequence goes on from JAGXJF010002520.1 coordinate 57,904, forward strand.
CAATTCTCCGCAATAAAGTAAACCAAGCTGTGCACCTTCTTGTAAAAACTTGGGATGGAACCAGCTTCAGCACTCTTTCGCTGCCGCTCCTTGAAAATCTCAAGCAATATCCTTTTTGTTTCCAATTCTGCAAGTTGTAGATTTAAGATAAATCATGGATGCAGTGAAGCCACATGGAAAATGCAAACATTGATCAACCAAGCAACTATCTCGGCGTAACATTTGTACTGAAAGAGAGCTAGTTCTGCATACCATTCTCCCCTAATAGGCAAACGTAATTTTCTTTATTCAACAAATGTGAGAGAAAAAAGGGTGATTAAACCAAGCTCAACTCTGTGTATATGCTCCAACAATGAAGCCGCCACACTAACCACGAGCTGTCCTGAATCCCAGTAACAACACAATCAGCCTTCGTATCAGGTAGCTAGTAAAAGCACAAGCTCAAACAGCACACTACTAGAATCTGCTACCTTTCAAAGCCCTAACATCACCGCCTCCGTAGCCAACAAGCCTCATCAGCATAATGGACTTCGTGAGGCCCTTATGACTTTGGCCAAGGGAAAGCCTCCCCCTCTCCACCCAAATCACCCACAGGCCACAGCAAATCAAGGGGAGAACATTTCTCGCGTATCCGTCGGCTGCATTACGCCATCTCACATCCTCAGGCGTAGAGATCTCATCCTCTTCGTGCGAACAACATCTGGTAACCCCCCGCACCAGAACCTCACACAATCTCATCACCATTTCAAATAGGACGCAAGCAAACCCTAATCCTACCGCCACTCCGAAGACAAAGCGAGAAATCTCAACAAAGCCTAGCCCAGCACCACGATGGGGGGACAGGGAGCGGGAACGGGAGCGGGAGCGGGAGCGGGAGCGGAGGGCACTGACCCATGAGGGCCTCGGATCCGAGGCCGGCGCCCGTGCCGACGAAGCGGCGGAGGTTGCGGACCCACGGCATGGACGAGGCCGGCGGGATCCGCCTGGAGGCGGGCGCGGCCGCGGCAGCGGAGGAGGCGCCGTCGCCGGCGTCCGCGCCGTCCCCGGAGCTCATGGGGGTCCCGGCGGGCGAGCGGAGCGGCGGATCGGAGCGTGCGCGTGGGAGTGATGGTTGTTTGTCGGGTTGGTGGTGGTCTCACGCGATCCGGTTTGGGGCTCCGGTGTGCGGAGGAGGAACCCATCACTGGCTCGTGGAAATAATAATAGGAAAAAATGACAAAATGTTGAACAATTCAAAAGAACAAAAAATGAGTGTATTGTAGTTCCCCATGATAATGCTTGGACGCGCCAGCTATACGTTTTGAAAATTTCTTACATATTTTTTGAGAGGTTCTAAAGATACACGTGGGTGGAGGTAACATTACTTGATGATGTGTAAACCTTAGGACAATCAAATATCCATTTACGTGTTGTTATTATACATTTACAGCGTCACCTGTGTTGGACACCTCTCCTCTTCTCGTTTTTGCACAGTAGGTTCATAATATACCCAAAGCTGTATATTCACAATATTTTGATTTTCTTTTAAGCTTCTAAGTGTCATTTTTGCATCAAGGTACACAAAAGTCCACACTCCCCATGATAATTGCTACTGACTTCGGAAGATATGCGTGTTTACAACGCGAGTACGAGAAATAGTTCACTTCTTGCGGGTATATACTAGAATGTGAGAATGAAAAAACATGAGTAGAAAAAAAATAAGGTAATAACATAGTGTACAGTAGACCTGATGAAATTTCGGATTGGGCTTGAAAACCCAACCTGAAAACACTAAGCTTAAGCCTGGCCTGGCCCGAAACATATAAAAATATTTTTTATTAGATATTATTAAATTATTTAATTTCATATTTTACATATTATTATTTAAATTCTAATTATAGTAAAAAATATTACACTTTAGCTATCCAAGCTTATTTTGAGTTTTCGAGTGCAAAAGAAGTTGGGCCGACCTCACGCTAGGCTATCGAGCCTATTGGGCCACGCGTGATCAGATATAGGGCCAGTTCTTTTCAGCTTCTAGAGCAGCTTATAGATGAAAATAAGCCTAAACCAAAAAGAACTCAAAATTTATCAATAGCTTAAATTCACAGCTTAAGCCCCCTCCTGTGGAGTGAAAAATAAGCTGCCAAATAACAGCTTCCCGAGCTTCTCATTTATTCTATTTGAACTTTACCCTTGAACTTGCTCAGTTATTTACACACAATTGCCACCGCGTACCGGTTCATCACGTCTAATTTCCCCAGCTCAACGCCTTGCTTTCCCCAGCTCCCGCTTTTCTCCTCCCGACGCGCTAGGGTTGCCGCCGCCGCCACACCCTCGGCCGCCCGACTTGCCGGCGCCCTCCACCGGACAAACTCGGCCGCCCGACGCGCCCTCAACCCACCGCGTTCTACCTGAAGCCCTCTACCCGAAGCCGCGGAGCTCCCTCCCCGTGATCCGCCGCCCTCCACCCCTGCTCCGGCCCCTGCTCCGCCCCGCGCTCCTCCAACCGACGCCGCGACCCGCCACGCTCAGCCCGCCATGCCGCCCCACTCCGGCAGCACCCGGCCGCACCCGACGCCCCAGCTCCGACATCGCCCTACGCACGGGGTGAGATTTTTGCTCTGCATACAAGTCTCTTGCCGATGAAAAATGTGTTGATTAAAGCCTCTTGGCCGGTTATCAAGAGATTTCATGTTAAAGTGGCAGTTATGAGCTATAGATTTCATCCTTCCATCCATGCGTGATGCCTTCTTTCTTCACTGTCTACGTTTTGCTTTTTAATACCGACACACTTGAAAGTTACTGCTAGAATGGATGTATATAATACTATGCAGATGCTGTGGTAGACACAAATGTGATGGTGCAGTGGATTATCTTGCACCGTTCGAGCTCACAATGAACTGGATCCAAGAGAACTTGAGGATGTCCATGCTAATCATGTTTGGGAACTAGAAGAGATAACAAGGATTTGTAGTTTATATATATGATATTGATTGAGAAGCATTTGTTTTTTAATATGTAAGGAAGGGGCTAGTGGTGCCATGCTGCATTGAATTACTAGATGACTGTTCTATCATGTACTGCTTTAATACTGATGCATAACTAATTGTAACTTATATTTTTGTATGATATACGGTGGGGGAATTTTACATTTATATTGTGTATATTATAGATGGAGAAAGTAAAATGTGGCAAAGCTACTTGGGATACCGTTGCCCATATGGTTTTCTTTGATGTGTGTATCGAAGAAGTGCATGCAAATAACCGTCCCACTGGATGGTTGAACGTACTTGGGTATGCCAACTTGGTAAGAAAGTTTAATGATCGCACGAAGAGAAATTATGAGCGCAAGCAATTCAAAAATAGGTGGGAGACACTCAAAAAGGACTACAATATATGGAAGTCATTGAATCAACATGCAAAGGAGCAGGTCAAACACTACAACAGGAAAGGTTTTACTAGTCAAAATATCATGGCAATGTGTGATTTTGATATGAGATTCACATTTGTTGTTGCTGGATGGCCTGGATCTGTTCATGACACACGTGTATGGACCGATGCTATGGTTGAATATGACAATTATCCACACCCTCCGGAAGGTAATCATTTGTATATGCATGTTTTTAGCACAATTTGTTTGCTCATATTTATATTGTTGGATGGTTTACCAATGTTCTTTGGCTAACACTACAGGAAAATACTATCTAGTTGACTCCGGATATCCAAATAGAGTTGGATATCTAGCACCATTCAAAGGGCAGCGGTACCATGTACTGGAGTTCCAACATGCTCCTCTGGTTGGGAGAAAGGAGACCTTCAACAACCGTCATTCGTCTCTACGAAACGTCATCGAAAGATCATTTGGTGTTCTCAAAATGAAATGGCGAATTCTCCTGGGCATACCGCGGTACACACGTGAGACGCAAAAGATGATAGTTACTGCATGCACATGTCTGCATAACTACATTCGTGATAGTAAGCTACATGATTAGCATTTCGACAGGTTCGAGACTGGAGGATATGTTCATGATGATAGCGCTTCTCATACAAGTGTAGCATTTCTAGATGATGGTACTATGGGCACAATACGTGATGCTATTGCCGCGAGTCTCGTACCTTGATGATTAGTCGCTACAGAATATGGTGCTTTTATTGTGACCCTTTTGTTGGGAAGAAAACATTACGAAATTCCTTTTATTTGAATTATTCTCAACTAACAATGACACTATTTTTTGTAATATTTAGTACTTTATGATGTTCAGAAATCATTTTCGTGCTCATATCTGCGGCAAAACAGTACGAAATAACTCAATGTCAGTTAGTCAGGACACAATTTCAGTCCAGGGGCGTTACAGACTTTTTATCAGACAACTCAGAAAATAAGCTCAGACGACAGAAGCCGAAAAGAACTGGACTGCAGTTTCTCAGGGGCTTCTTTCCACCGCTGACTTCTGTGGGTAGAGAAGCTTAAGCCGTTTCTGGAGAAGCTTAAGCCAAAAAGAACTGGCCCATAGGCCCCTTCTAGACAACTTCGGCTTGTGCATAAGCCGGCTTAAGCTTAATGGTGTGGGAAAGATGCGGTATAGAGAAGCCTGATAAGCTCCACCATCCCCTTCTAGACGGCTTCTGATATTTGAGCTTATAGGCAGAGGTCGATTGTGGAAAGTTTAGAATACCCTTTGTCTTGTTTGTTTGCTGGTTGAATGATATTAACACTTTTTTCATATGTTTTTACGCAGTTTAGCACATAAAGGAGATATAAAAATAGAAAAACATGAATAAAAATAGTTCAACTGCCATAAAAGAAGTAAATTGCACATAGAAGCACACAGTTTTTTTGTCCAATAAAAAAGATACGAAGTACGAATAACAACGAATCATGTAGATATTCCCTCTCACGCTACTAAGCCCGTGGCAATGACATCGCGTATTTGCCCCATAGTCCCATCATCTAGGGGCGCAGCATTTGCCACCCCATTAGGAGGTGGCCTGTATTGTAGAATATACTCCTCTCACTTAACTCTCTCGAAATGCTCATGTCGTAGAGCACTATCACGAATGAAATTATGCAGAGATTATCATCTTTTGCTTCTCAATTAGGTAGCTTGGTATGCCTCCTAGAATATGTCATTTCATCTTGAGAACACCAAATGACCTTTCGATTCTTGAATTATTTGCGCTCATACTTTCTTTTGGTGCGCTCGTTGAATTTGGTTATCAAATTCGCGTATCCAACATTGTTCAAACATTGCATCAGCTGATTGTTGGCTTGCACTTCCTCCACACATACGTCAAGGAAAACCCTATGAGCAACGGCATCCCAGGTTACTTTCCCAGTTTTTTCTTTATCCATCTATGAACACACGTAAAATTATCCATTTATAACAACTCCATATTGACAGCAAAATTTTAAATGAACAAAGCACATATAAGTACAACAAAGCACATGTATGTGCCTAAACCCTAAGGGGGTGTTTGGTTGGGCTTCTGGCCAGCTTTCCATTGGGAAAAGCCGAAGCCCAACCAAACAACCGGCTTTTGCACCGTTTTTGGCAACAGCGGCTTCGGCTTCTCTGTGTAAATTGGGCCTCGCGGAAAAGTCTCCCCACCCCCAGCTTCCCGCAATAGCAACTAACACGACTCCCATTTTGCCCATCGATTTGGTTGAATTTACGCCCAATTGCCCTTATCCCTACCGAATAGAGCCCGATCCCCTTTCTCTCACGCGTGGGATAGGGCGGCGGCCGAGCGGGGCCGGTGCCGTGCTGGGCCAGTCGGCGGTGGCGTTCGCCGGCGGCAGCGCAGGCCTCCGTGAAGAATGGTCGGCGGCGGCGTACGCGGCACCGGACGTGAAGGGGGAGCCGCCGGGGCCGGAGCCGAGGACGACCGAGAAGGAGAGCCGGGACGTTGGTGGCGAGAGAGAGGCGGAGGTCGGCGAGGTCGCCGGTCGTGAGCGAGGTGACGGCGGGCACGGAAAAGAGCCTGATGGGGACCGAGGGGAGGGACCGCTGGTGGCAGGTTCGGCGCGGATCTGAAACGGGCGGCGGTGGATTTGAGCTCGGGGGGAGGGAGCGGCGCCGGGGGGAGGGGCTCGCCGGGGGGAGGAAGCGGCGCCGGGGGAGGGGCTCGCCTGTCGAACCCCAGAATTCGTAACAGAGAGCTTTAAGTAAAACCACCCGCTAAGTCGAAACGTCAACCCCGACCTCAACCCCTGGGTATCAATCCCAAGAGGAGTGGAATGATATGGCTCCGAATAGCCCGAGACGTCAACCCCGAACTTTCTCCGGCAAACTAATGCACAGATCGAGTAGGGTGATATAGTCTCCTCACTCTTTCACTACCGAGCTGGAACATCAACCCCGAACTCGTCCCGGCAAATTAATGCTCGGCTGGAGTAGGGTGATATAGTTCCCAACCTCTCAGTAGCAGAGTCGCTTCACAGGGGTGATTAAACCTAATAACTCTATGATAGGAACTCTGAAATCCTACCCACAACATGTGCTTCATCAACATACACGCATGGCACATGAGCAGGCGCAAACAACCAGATTTCACAGCAGTAACTCTACGACTGAAACTGCAATAGTATAAGTTTGAAACTTAACAAACGTATATACACACAAGGATCCGAAGATCTAAATACACACAGCGGAAGAGTATTAGTGGCTACGAAGCCAAAACAGTAGGGCCAAAAGTGGCAGCGAAACAAACCAACTGCCAACCCTAGGGGCAGGATCACTGCCTGGGATTCCCAGCGTCTAGGCGTCGTCGGTGTTGAGTTCTATATAGAAACCACCCTCAGGAGGGGTAGTTTCCTCTACAACAAAAATATCAACCACAGCGGGGTGAGTACAAAATTGTACTCAGCAAGACTTACAGTGCGGAAATTAGTAATAATTGTGCCAAGTATCAACAAAGAGGTATTCGTGGACTATTTTGCGGAAAGCCAGTTTTACCTTTGTCAATAGCAATAAGTAGATGGAAAACCCGACTACTAGAATACCTTTTCAAAGGGGACGAGTCGAACACTTCGCGCATTCCTTACTGCAGATCACCACACCTGAAATACCCCGATTCTTCCTCGACCACCCTGGGAGGAAGCAATCGCTAACACCACACCTTAAGGTTGGCAAGTTTTAGAGTTTGTTGTGGTTGTCTAATTCGACGCAGGTAATCACCAAGTTGTCCATAACCGCGGACACGGCTGTTCAAACAGTTCAAACCCTGCAGGGGTGTACATCTTTACCTACACGTATCGATCGACTCTTAATGCTACCAAGTACACACTTCACGAGGTGTGCTAGCAGAGGGTGATCGAACACGACCGTTACAATGCTGTCGACCTAGGTATGAGCCACCCGTACGGGCTAGTCCATGTGCATCAGTCCGGCCGTGACTACGACACGGTCCCATACGTTGTGAATCGAGGTACATCCCCGGTCTCCCAGACCGTGTGTCCACCCCACCCTTATATGAGACCTCACACCACATTCCTTTTTCACGCACACGGCAAATAGAAACGGCGAACTAATGCAGCTCATACACTAAGTCTAAGCAAATTAGTGAGTCGTGGGTGGCCCCATAATCCACCCGTGTAGAAGTACGCGAATCTTGGGTCAATGTACGTCGGGAACCGGTGCTTGCGGGAAAACGAGACAACCCACCATGCTCCCAGCCATGGCCTCTCGTCTAACCCAGATATGATTAAGCAGGTTATTAGATAATCCCCGGTGAACACCCACCTACCACGTAACCCATTCCCAGTGTTGATTCATCTGCTAACCCAGGAATTACGACTGCTACAAGTCTAAGCATGTCTAAGCATTAAATACATAGCAACATTAGAGCGGTGAACACTATACTACGCTAGATAGGTTGGGTTGGGGGTGGAGCTGTTTAAGCGACAAGGTGAGTTTTATTTATCGGACTAGGGTTTTGCTTAGCGGAAAAATAGCAGTTGAACGCATGTGATAATGAATTTAAAAACAACTAATACTTTGCAAATAATAGGAGGTTTGCAATGTGACCAAAGGGGCTGCTTGCCTGGTTGCTCTGCAACGAGACCCTGCTCGTGATCGAGGTGGCTCTCTTCTGGATTCTCCGGTTCTAGCGAGGAAGAACGAAAACACCGGAAACAAGGATATAACAGTAAATATCTAAATGCTGAACATCGACATGAGATGCAATGCATGCCATGGCATAGAGGATGCAAAATAAGGACTAATGCAAGTAGAATCAATTTAATCGGAGTCCGGACGCATAAAATGTCGCAATCCGAAAATCCTCCGGCTAATCGGAAACCCTAATTTGAGTTTTTAGCCAATTTTTTTCCTAGCATGCAAACATGGATGAAAATGACATTTTTGAATAGATCTCATTTTTCTGAACATTTTGATATATTATTTGCATTTTTCTGATTAAAAATGGAATTTCTATGAATTTTACAAGATTTAATCCATTTTCACCCTTTGTTGTATTTTTCTCAGCAAAATTAATGTTTAATTTAATTCAAATATCACCAGAGGCTGACATGTGGGCCCTACTGGTCAATTTTTGACCAGCCCATGACATGTGGGTCCCACTGTCATAGATACATCCATTTTCTTTTATCTTTTATTAATTAAACTGACATGCGGGTCCCAATTGTCATAGAGACATGTTTATGAAGTGCATTAATTGTACTGTTCAACATTGATTCGCATCATCCATATGTCTAAACAGTATTTATGCCCATTTATTACACCATTAGATAATGATTAGGGTTATTAAATTCACTTAAGCAATAACTGCCACTGGTTAGTATTAATGGTGTCGTTAGGACACCATTAATAGGGTCATTAGTGCCTTAATGGCACTGGTGTCCGGTCGGGGCTCATCCAGCGGCTTGGCCCGACCGGGGTGGAGCCACCGTCGGCGGTGAAGCAGGCCGGGGAAGGGGCGGCACGGCAAGGCGACGGCGACGGGACTTTACCGGAGGCGGCGCGGTGGAGCGGGGACGGCCGGGGAGGCCCAGCTAGCTCCGACGAGGTTGGAGGCGGTGGCCGGACAAGGCGGCGACGAGGAAGGCTCGGGCGGCGAGCTTCGGGACGGCTACCCAGGAGGCGGTGAACTCCGGCAAGGCGGGGAGCGGCGGACCGAGATGAGGCGGCGGTAGGAGCTCGGGGTCGTCGGGATCTGGGCGGATGGCGGAGCGCCTCGGGTGGCCGGCGACGAGGCAGGAAGGCGGGAGGGGCGGTGCGGCAAGGAGGCGCGGCGAGGAAGCAAGGCAAGTGGCGGCGCTTGGGTGGTGAGAAGGCGAGCTCCGGCGGCGGGATGGCGAGCGGCGGGAGCTCGGGATCCGGGTGGAGCAGAGCTCTGGCCGACGGGGGAGCTCGGCAAGGCGGGACGCTTCGGGTGGAGGCGAGCCGGGGTGGTAGCGGCCGGCGACGAGGGGGCTGGGGACCCGGGCGGAGCAGCGGGAGCTCGGCCCGGTTGGGGCGGTGCGGCAAGGGAGCAAGCCGAGAGAGAGAAGGGGCGGCGGGAGGATAGGGATGAGGCAGCCGGTAGAGGAGATAAGGCTTGGGGGGGATAGCTTAGAGAGGAAGCTACCGGGGGCGGTAGCGGGCTGGGCCGGGGCAAGGCCCATTCGGCAGGGGGGGAAGGGAATTTAGGGTTAGGTTTTTAGGGTTTTTAGGATTTCTGATTTCACATTTTATTTTCCGTTTTCTTCTCTTGCTCTAAGATTTAATTGGGTCATTTGAATAAATTCCATAGCAAACTTTGCTTTCTTATGAACTTGCTCCAAATTTAAAAAGGATCACCTGAATTAGGTCCAAGATACGAGGTTCAGGTTTGGATTGGATCAGAAATTAGAAATTCACCCGATCCTTGATGAAGCATTTGGGAGTTGGTCGAGGGTTTCAAAAATTTCAAAAACTGACTCATTTTTACGGTTCATATGATCATGCCATGAAATGCACATTACAAGGTTAATATACTAGGGATGTTACATCGCCGGGGGGAGGAAGCGGCGCCGGGGGAGGGGCTCGCCGGGGGATGAAGCGGCGGCGCACCCCGGGGAGGCGAGGGCGGCGGCGCGCGGGTGTGAACGGGGGCTGGGGTGGCCGGCCCGTGGCCCCCTGGCCCCTTTTAGGGTTAGGTTTTTTTTTGTATTTGTATTTTTTGAGAGATATTTGTATTTATATTTATTATTATATGTAATTTTAGTTTAAATAAGTATTTTTATGTATATTTATTATTTTCTGAAAATTTAGTTTACGAACGAATTTGTATTTGTAATTTTGTATTTTGTATTTTTATTCATATGTTGGATCGAACCTCAAACGATGTCGAAATTTAAATTTTGTTCCGATTGATCTTAGGGGCATTTCGGACTTTTTCTCATACAACAGCCAACAGCCACAGCCGAACCAAACACGTTCATTCGCAGACTCACGAATCAACAGCTACAGCCGCTTCTTCAACCAGCCAGCCAACAGCCGCTTTTCCAACAGCCACAGCCCAACCAAACAGGGCCTAATTATCTAACCACATGTTCTTCGTTTTCAGTTAGGGTATATTAGAAAGCACATGTCCATGTTCTTCTTTTTGATGTAGGGTATAATAGAAAGCACATGTCCATGTTTTTCTTTTCGAGCTAGGGTAAAATGGCAACACAATTTTAAATGTCCAAAGCACATGTATATGCCTGAACCTTAATTATGTAAGCGCATATTCTTCTTTTTCAGCACAATTAACTTGCATATATAGGCCCCTTCTATGCCCCCTTCTATCAAGAAATCATTCACATACAATGGTAATCACATATGATGTACAATGGTCGTTGCGTTTTTTCCTAGTGCTCTAGCAGTCCAGTACAGAAAAAAAGAAAAAAAAAGGTCACCTTGGACTAGGCTGGCGACTTGCTCACGGAGGACGCGGCGGCCGATGACCTCCTACCTCGGGGCGGACTCGGCCACGACCACCATCTCGACGGGGGCGGCAACCAGCTGGCGGCGTGAGGCGTGGGAAGGCGTGGGGATGGCGGCCGAGGCCAATGGGAGGCGGCGGATCTTGGCGGAGGTAGCTGTGAACCCCGAGAGGGGGGCCGGGGGAGACGGCCGGGACTGCAGGAGGGGGTGGAGCGTGGGGGAGGCGGCCGGGATCTGCGTTGGAGGTGGTGGAGCGTTTGGGAGGCGGCGGGATCTGCCACCGGGAGAGAGGTGGGGGCGCGGAGGGAGAGAAGTGGGGGAGGGGGCGCTGTGGGAGAGAAGAGATGAGGCGGGGAGGCGGGGAAGGGTTTCGGGGCCCTCGATGGCAGAATTTTTGTAATTAAGTTCAACCCAGAATTTTTGTAATTAAGTTCAACCTTGGGGCAAATTTATAACCTAGTGACTGAGAAGCTCGGGAAGCACCTCAAGTGAGGCTTTTCCCTGCTAACATAGAAATTAGGTGGCTTATACCTACAGCCAGCCATAAGCTAGCCCATCTAAAGGGCTTATGACTTCCTGTGGCCATAAGCCTGCCCATAAGCCCTCTAGAAGGGGCCATAGTGTACACGGATGTACACGTTAAGTTGGACAATATGTTTGTATTAAGTGTGGTCACTAGAATATCCAGTATACTACCTAATCTATGTAGGAGACTTTGTGTGCATGTGTATACCTATGATGTTTGTGGGTTGTGCATCTTCTTTGTATTCTTGTAAAAGAAAGTTTCGAATGTTTACACATTCAATGGAACAAGAAAATCATATGCACTCTGGTTATTGCATCTCAAGGAGAAAAGAGTTACAACTCTAGTTGCCACCTTCTAGTCTTCTGCACATATAAATTATGTGTGGGCAATAGCAAAGCAAATTATATTATTTCTTTCGTTTCATTGTAACTGTATTCAACTTCGGGATACGCAGCTTCAAATTAACTATTCATTGAGGAAATCAGTAGTGTAGTTATTATGATATTTCTATTTTATATCTGTTAGAGTGTTTTGAAAATGATTAAATAGTTATATTATATTATTTAGTAGATATATACATAGTTATTTTTTAGATTTAATATTTTCTTTATCTGTGTGTATGATATATTGAGATAGATATAGTAAAAATAGAGTGACACGATTTAGTCACTATTATATGTTTAATTAATAATGTGCAGTAGCATATTTATCGTTTTAGCAACTCATTCAAATTTTGCTTGCATTGAATGGACAACAGCCACCGACCATCAGGAGACCAAGGTGAGCTTAAGGGTGCGTTTGGTTGGAGGACCAGGTGGGATGGGGTGAACCCATCCATTTTTTTGTGGTTGGGATGAGACAATTTTTTGTTTGGTTCGTGGATGGGATGGACCAAATTTCTGTTTGGCTAAAAACTAGATGAGATCCATTGGATGAGTCACTGACATGCGGGACCCACATGTCAATGACTCACTCTGCCCTCTCTCTCTCACTTTTCCTTAATTCTCTCTCTCTCTCTCTCTCTGTGATCGGTGGCGTAGCGACCTCGGGCAGGCGGGGCGGAGCTCGCCGGGGAGGAGCTCGGGCGGGGGGCCGGCGGCGTGGATCTCGGGCGGGGAGCGGCGGCGAGCATCTCGCGCGGGGAACGGCGGCCCGAGCTCGGGCGGAGAGCGGCGGCGCGGATCTCGGGCGGGGGCCGGCGGCGAGCATCTCGCGCGGGGAGCGGCGGCCCGAGCTCGGGCGGGGGCCGGCGGGGGCGGCGGCCGGAGCTGATGGGATCGGGCAAAAAAAAATGGACTAAGCGCGATTAGCAAGAAGATAAGTACGATTAGGACGGTTAAACGCAATTAGCAAAATTAGGCTCAGGCTATCCGGTGAATTTTGCCGGGTCACACTATCCGGCATATTGAGGGAATATTCCCTTGGGGTGGATATCCCCATCCACCCCATCACCCAACCAAACACCCCAAAATCCTTCAAAAAAACTGGATGGGATCATCCCATCCCACCTCAACCTACCAACCAAACGCACCCTAAAATGCCAGTGTTACAAGAGGTAGCTCGTCTCACATCAACGTGATCTAATCTAACTAGCTTAGCCATTAGCCCAGATTGAATTAAAGCTTACAACAAGCTGTTAAAGCTTACAACTAGCTTTATGAGATTGCTGTTTCTCTGTGCCATGCCAGCCCATCTCTTCATAAGCATATAAGCAGTTAATCAGTAAATGCACTGAACAAGCTTACCAGGGTGACAACGGACGTACCAAAACGCCTACCTAGTAACGTGCTACGGAGAGTGACATTAGCACACTGGCCCATGTGTCCAGATCACTAGATCAGCCAGGAGCTGGCGGTGGCGACCACCCGCCTTCTCTCCCCTGTTTCGGCATTCCGCCGCACCAGATCGCACGCCAGAGCACTCCGAGTCTCCGACCCCCTTTCCCAGTCTATCCCCGTCCTCCCATTTCTTACACAGAGAGTGGGAGAGCCCGGCTAGGGTTCCCGCACCAACCTCCTCCGGCGAAGCGCCCCTCCTACCCTGCGTCGGCGGCCCGACCCTACGGCGGCGGCGCCGATGGCGACGCACGAGAGGAAGACCGTCGATCTGGAGGAAGGGTGGGCGTTCATGCAGAAGGGCATCACGAAGCTCAAGAACATCCTCGAGGGCAAGCCCGAGCCCCAGTTCAGCTCCGAGGACTACATGATGCTCTACACGTACGGTACCCTCCCTTCCCTCCCCCTCATCCTCATCCTTCCCCGCCGCTCCGAATTTCTTCGGCTTCTCGTCGTGGTTTTGGTCTGATCCGCTGGCTTCTCTTGCGTGTGTGCAGGACGATATACAACATGTGCACGCAGAAGCCCCCGCATGACTACTCGCAGCAGCTCTACGACAAGTACCGCGAGTCCTTCGAGGAGTACATCTCCTCCATGGTGAGCAGCGGGAGCCCTGGTAGCTTCTGTTCTTGCGGATTCGATATACATTAGACAATTTCTGTGTGATGACGAGGCTGGTGCCGTTGATTTTAGCGGTCGGCCGAGCTGCGTGCAGCAGGTGAGCATTTAATTTTATAACGTGCAGACGTTGCTAGAGCTGGCAGGGGTGTAGGACTTATGGAGCGGGTGCGTAGGACTGATGTGCTTGGTGATAATTTTGTTCGCTTGTGTGATTGTGAATACTAATCGGCAAGAGAAAGCTTAGTTCAAATGGCTACTCATAAACGCTGGAGAGGGAGGGAAAGATAATGAGACCAAAACCAAGAGAAGTTCATGAAATTAGAATATCCCGATATATCGTACACATTCCATGGTATTTTCCTCTTTTAGGTCCCATTTAATTTCCCCTCTCTTCATCATTTTTTGAGGATTTACACTATCATTCTCTCACTTGTACATGGGAGTCATATCCTCGTCCTATTCTCATCGTCTGATAACATCTTTAATATCTGTCCCTTATAGATTGAATTAGTGGGAGGCTTGATATTCTTTTGCTAATTAATTAATATAGGGGTTTTAACATCAGTACAAAGTACAACCTAGAAATTATCTTGAATTTCATGCATGATTCATACTTTTGTGTGAATAAAGAAACATAATAAATCTGAATTTCAGACACCACTAGTTGTGTACTATATTTATCGTACAGGTTACAGAGAAAAGGAATATCTAGAAAATACTTCGATTCCATGTTGCAAACTACTGATAGTCTGATAGTAGTTGTAACCATTGTTAGAATATGTTTTGAGTTAATTTCTAACAAAAACAACTAGAGACTGTCAGCAGAGAACTAATCATGGGGATTCGCATTTCATATTTCTTCTAATCCAAAGCAATTGATAGAGTAGGTATTGTTGACTCTAGTAACTGTATACCAACCCTGCAACGGAGATGGCCTCATGAAAGTGAGAAGGAAGTTAGGTGCTTCTGTCGGCTGAGGATGTGAGCCACGAAGATTGCGATAAGGTGGAAGGCTGAGGGCAGCTAGTTTGCAAGTTTTTGGAATTTGGGGCATTGATGGTTTCTTCATATATTTTCTCCCTTTGGTAATAAGTAGGACAACTTTGATTGCCTCTCTGGAAAAAGGACATCTCTGATCGAGGATTTTTGATGAATAGAGAGCGATGTGGCTGTTCTGGGCTTGGACTTGGGCAAGGAAAGCCTAGGTGTGGCTCTTGGCTTGGCTGGCAAGGTCTACGGTAGGTGTACGGTCCAGGATCTGCTGTGGAAAACAGCAGGCTGAGTGGGTCTGGGGGCTGAAGCCTAGACAGCTCTGGGCCAGGTTGACAGGTTCAACCCTGCACACTACTGTGACAATCTTATTGTGACCCCCCTGGCCACATATGTTCTTTTGTTAAACATACCATTTTTATTTCACTTCAAGGGATTAATATTAGAAATACTTTGTCTCCCACGATCATTATATAAATTCCTTTGATATCAGAAACTATCTTCTTTTTATAGTTTCATCTAAAATATTATCTTACTGTTTGTGGCACATCTTCTGAGAGAAATCTCCATTCTAACCTTTGAAACTTCATGATTTTATTCTAATGTTGGTTGTACTTTTTAAATAACAGAGTTTCACTTCTTCTATAAAATAGACATTTAAGTTAGTGTTTGTTTACTTGTCTGCTGGACACTTAATTTGATTCCATGTAGGTCTTACCGTCATTAAGAGAGAAGCATGATGAGTTTATGTTGAGGGAGCTAGTAAAGAGGTGGTCGAACCACAAAGTGATGGTTCGGTGGCTGTCACGTTTCTTCCATTACCTTGATCGATACTTCATTTCACGGAGATCACTTCCAGCATTGAGAGAAGTTGGTCTTAGTTGCTTTCGAGATTTGGTAAAACAATTGTATTCTGGCAGTAAGACTTTGGATCTGTAATGCTTTGACTTCTAGGTTCTAACCATTTTTTCTCATGGTAAAGGTATATCAAGAAATCAAAGGGAAAGTAAAAAGTGCAGTGATTTCCTGGTGAGTTTTGCATCACATAGTAGTCTGATAAGATGTTTTTCCTATGTAAGTGGTCATGAGAATCTCTTTCTTCAACAGATAGACCAAGAACGCGAGGGTGAACAAATCGACAGGGCTCTATTGAAGAACATCTTGGATATATTTGTTGAAATAGGTTTAGGCAGTATGGAATGTTACGAGAATGATTTTGAAGATTTCTTGCTGAAGGATACTGCAGATTACTACTCTATCAAGGCTCAAACCTGGATTGTGGAAGACTCTTGCCCTGATTATATGTTAAAGGTAGTTTTGGGAGTTCTTCTTACTAGTTTCTATAGTTAAGGACAATAATATATTTGTATTGGATTTCCTTTTCACTAGGCTGAGGAATGCTTGAAGAGGGAGAAGGAACGAGTTGCTCACTATTTGCATTCTAGTAGTGAACAGAAATTATTGGAGGTTTGTGGAAAGATCGCTGTTGCATTTCCCCCCACTGTCATTCATGGTAATTTGAGTGCATGTATGCTATATGCATACTGGATGTGTACTCAACAGTTAGTATATAGCTGGTCTTCCTGAAAGAATATTTATGATTTCTCATGATTTTCCCTCTTTAACATGCCATTTAACATCGACATATTTCCTGGATTATTGCAGAAAGTGCAGCATGAATTGTTAACTCAGTATGCGAGCCAACTTTTGGAGAAGGAGCATTCTGGATGCCATGCATTACTTCGTGATGACAAGGTTTGACTGGAGAGGTGCATCTCTGAATCAGGAACGCATTAATTATGTTGACTGATTTGCATCTTTTACCGTAGGTTGAGGATCTCTCAAGGATGTACAGGCTCTTTTCCAGAATAACTCGTGGCCTCGAACCTGTTTCTCTGATATTTAAGCAGGTATCTGCTAATGCAAACCATGCTCTATTTTCTCCTCAGAACGATTTGGACGTTGTAATTAAGTGATGGTACCCTGCAGCATGTTACTAATGAGGGGACAGCATTAGTGAAACAAGCAGAAGATGCTGCTAGTAATAAGAAGGTGCGCATTTATACTCATTATAACGTGGATGATAGTTTCTGTGGATCTCAATATAACTTACTTACACTTAGCCCAGCCTGTAGCATGTGCAACACCTAGTCCATGAGTGTAGTCCAATCAGATGCATGGTTGAGCCTGTTGTTTGTTTGGGCTGGGTTGAACTCTTACATTTTCCTATTTATTCCCTCCCCCTTTTTCCTGATATGAACCTGCCTGGCACAGCCTCTCTGTTCTACAAGTGATTGTAGGAAGGAGCAGTAGGTGTGCCTTGTCAGATTGTGCCGAGAAACTGCGTGTTACACTATGTGCTGTTTTGGGTGCTTGTTTATGCTTTCTTTTGCTCTCTTTGTAGCTAATCTGTCAGCTTCAGATTCTGTTTCTCAAGTGATTTTCTTTATTCATCATCCTGAAGTAAAACTCTAAAAAATTAATCATTCTTACAGCCAGAGAAGAAGGACATTGTTGGTTTGCAGGAACAGGTGCGTACCTTGATATAACATTGCTGCCAGCCCAAGTTCCATAACCTTGGTTTTGTTACCATGTGAGGGTTTTGTGGTTCTTTTAGGTTTTTGTCCGGAAAATCATTGAGCTGCATGACAAGTATGTAGCATATGTCACTGAGTGTTTCCAGGGCCATACTCTATTCCATAAGGTTTGTCAGATGATATGTTTATTCATTTGTTCGTGCTTCATTCTAAAAAAAGATCAGGAACAAAAAAATAATGCTGAACGTCGTTTTCAATCCTATTCCTTTGTACAGGCGCTTAAAGAGGCTTTTGAAGTGTTCTGCAACAAAGGTGTTTCTGGTAGTTCAAGTGCTGAATTGCTTGCCACCTTCTGTGATAATATTCTAAAGAAAGGCGGCAGTGAAAAACTCAGTGATGAAGCTATTGAAGACACCCTGGAGAAGGTACATCCGTACTCAGTTGTGTGTTCTCTTTTACGTGCAAACATTAGTACAGTCTGAGTACTTGGATTTTAATCTGGCACTGACCATTCATCAGGTAGTGAGATTACTCGCCTATATCAGTGATAAGGATCTTTTTGCTGAGTTTTACAGGTAATTGCTCGTAACCTTGTACAAAAATTCTAATGCCTCGTAAGCTCACAAAGATTGGAAGTTCCAGTGACTTGGTACTGGATTTGATGTTTCATGGTGATGATTGCAGGAAGAAGCTGGCAAGGAGATTGCTTTTGACAAGAGTGCTAATGATGAGCATGAAAGAAGCATTCTGACCAAGTTAAAACAACAGTGTGGCGGCCAATTTACTTCAAAAATGGAGGGCATGGTTACCGATCTTACTGTTGCAAGAGATCATCAAGCTAAGTTTGAAGAGTTCATAAGCACACACCCTGAATTGAATCCTGGGATAGACTTGGCAGTCACTGTTCTGACAACAGGATTCTGGCCAACTTATAAATCTTTCGATATAAACCTTCCTTCTGAGATGGTAAATTTAACATTTGCTTGCGCCTCTCCACTGTTGCAAATTGGAATTGTCAAGCATTAGCTTGACTTTAATATTGAGATCTTAAATATTCGTTATGAATGCCTTACTCTGTAAAATTATTAACATTGACAACTCAAATTTTTTAGGTGAGATGTGTCGAGGTTTTCAAAGAGTTTTATCAAACAAGAACCAAACATAGAAAGCTTACATGGATATATTCCTTGGAATCTGTCATATCACAGCAAAGTTTGAGGCCAAGACTATTGAGCTCATTGTTACAACTTATCAGGTAAGCATAAACTTGTCCATGGTTCTGTTATTTTAGATACCATTTATCAATGCTTTCTTTCCTTTGGCAGGCTGCATTGTTGCTACTGTTCAATGGAGTTGATAGACTTAGTTATTCCGAGATAGTAACGCAACTGAACCTGTCAGATGATGATGTAGTGCGGTTACTCCATTCTCTCTCTTGTGCCAAATACAAGATTCTTAACAAAGAACCAAGTAACAGATCTATTTCTCCCAATGATGTATTTGAATTTAATTCAAAATTTACTGACAAGATGAGAAGAATTAAGGTATTTCTGGTTCTATGTTTCTTCATCTTAATTCCTCTACGTTATATTGTTACAGTTTGTGATTTAAGCATTGGATGTTATTTCTATATATGCAGATACCTCTACCTCCAGTTGATGAGAAAAGAAGGTAGTTGAAGATGTTGACAAGGATCGAAGATACGCAATTGATGCATCCATTGTGCGTATTATGAAGAGCCGCAAAGTGTTGGGTCATCAGACACTAGTAATGGAGTGTGTGGAGCAGCTTGGTCGCATGTTCAAGGTATGGAACATTCTTCAAGTTCTGTTAGCTGAGCTGATTGTAATTGTGGTTGTATCCATGTGACTAGTGACACATGAAATGTTTCCTGCATTCTGTTTACATGGCTAGTCTGTCAAATCTGAGTTCTTTTGTTATGTAGCTTTGTTTTGCCCCCAGACTTGCATTCTCACATTAGTGCAATTGATGTAACATAGTTAAATCAAGTACTTTAGCCATTGGCGATGCATTCAGCCGTTGGTTAGCATCCTCGCTATTTTGTTGGGCCCTACGGCTAGAATGCCAAATTTAGCATCAGTAACTGTTAAAGCGCACTTTTTAGAAGAATTTCCTTTGGTTACTTGACCTGATCAGGGGTGCTGGTTTAATCCTTGCAGCCCGACTTCAAAGCAATAAAGAAGCGGATCGAGGATCTTATAACGAGGGAGTACCTTGAGAGGGACAAGGAGAACCCAAACACCTACAAATACACGGCTTGACCATCGGTTCTGCATGCAGGGTTCGGTAACTCCTGGCATGTATGCCTGCCATGCTACTGCTATTTGCGCCAGCATTGGCTCCTCCAGATGATACCTTGGTGCCGCTGGACCGCTGGTGATTGCCATTGCTCGTGGGGTGGACATCTCTCCCTTGTACATGAAGGTTGTCAATACAGTGCCTGGCCTGTCTACTAGACCTGTCTATAGTAGAACTGCCCTGGGAAAAGAGAAGGGGGGTCATCGAGACGGGCCTTGCTGAATGTTGTACATGCAATGTATTACTGGTGGTTGAGTTTGTGTGATTGTATTATCCATATAGTTTTCTTATAATATCCAAGCATTGCAAAGATAATTCGAAGGAATATCTCTTGCAAGACTGATGATCGTACTTCCTCTGGCTTCTGCTGTGAAACATCTGTATCACTGTCCAGAGATTGGATTTAGACTTCACAGGGATTAATATACAGAAGTTGTTTGTCAAAATCGGCTGACCCGGTCATAATCATCACTGGGGTCAAACTGGGATCAGCTGGAATTTGCTCCAGTCCCCGCTTGAACTCTCATCGTACTTGTTTCTTTACGGCGGTTGCTGTTTGACCGCTCCTCCGTGGATGAAGCTGAGATCCTGAATTCGTCATGATGGTGTTTCCCTGGCACTTCAACAGGCTATAGGACCGGCGCACTGCCTGATTTTATCATGGAGGACCTCATCAGCAAATCCAGAATATTTTCAGTAGCTGTATGTATTTGAAACGCATAATTCCATAGTTCTGATATTGGTTATATAACATCACAAATACAAATACATGAGTTCGAAATTTGCCGAGAGGTTCAATACAGATGGACTTACGGATTGGGCTTTCATGAGGATGGATAGTGACTGTACTGATGCCTGATGAGCTGATCCGTGAGGTTTTTGAGCTTTTCAATTGTTTGGGTGTCCCGGTGCATACTCGTACTCGCACCCACCCTAGTGCCGCCCCTTCAGCACCTAGTACTTCAAGATTTATAACGCTACTCCTATTTGATCATTACTCTGCTAAACCAATGATTATCTCTTTAATTGCAGAAGAAAACTGGCCAGTCTTTATGACATTAGTAATGTGAACCACTGCCACATCAATTTTGTTTAAATTAATGTTCTGCGGGGGTATAGATCAAGAACCAAACGAGATTATAAACTTCTCATCCCAAGTTGGCCGCCATTCTCGCGCCAGATATGCGGCTAGTAACACGACAACACAACACGAAGCAATATGACCTAGATTTTTTGTGAATTGACAATTCGGTACCGAAATTCGGCTTGGTTTTTGGTTAAATTGAACAAACCGAACTATTCAAATCAAACAATTCAAACCTTTTGAATATGCATTATTTTACTATTCTGGTTTTTGATTTGGCTTTCGTTGGGGTTTTCGGTTTGCATTAATAAAAATCATGGAACATCTTAGAGGTATACGAAATTCGATTTTTATTTTGAGTGTCAAAATTCGATTATTTTGGTTAACCTAAGACAAAAACCGAACTACTCAAAATTAATTCAATTTTTTATTTTTGACTACCAAAATATCAATCGAAAACCAATTTAACCCCTTATTTTGGTTTATCCAGTTCGGTTTCGATGAGATTTTCGTTTTTTTTGTTTTGTTTTTGTGCCTAGCCCTATCGGGAGAAAGCCAATATTGGCTCCCGGCCGAGTGGCAATGCCGGAACTAGCCCCCGGCTGGGGGCAACGCCGATTTGGCCCCGCGACGCGCCCGACACCCGACGCGTGGCAACATCGCGCCTCCCAGCCGCGATGCACGAAAAACCGCGCCTCCCACCCGCGACGAGGCTCCGACGGCACCCCACCCGCGACGCGCCCGGCCGCGCGTGCCGCCCGCGACGGAGCCCCCGGACGCGCGCCCGGTCTGCCGTCGTCGCGCGTGCTGCCCGCGACGCGCCGTCCGATCGCGCGTGCCGCCCGCGACGGCGCCCCCGGTTGCGCCCTCCGATTGTTGTCGCTGGAATCCAGGCCGTCGCGGCCCCCGGCGACGAATCTGGACCGTCGCGGCTCCAGTCCGTGATGCTGCCACGCGTCGGGTGCTGGGCGCGTCGCAGGGCCAAAATCGGCGTTGCCCCCGGCCGGGGGCTAGTTCTGGCGTTGCCACTCGGCCGAGGGTCAATATTGGCTTTCTCCCCAGCCCTACCTGCAACAGAGCCAATAATAATGTGTCGGTTAGATCTAGACGATAACACAATAATAAGATTAGAAGGTGAAACAGTAAGTTTTTTAATAGTAGAACAGTACTTTCTGTTTTGAACCCGTAGAAAAACATATAGGCCCCCTTCTAGATGGTTTCGGCTTGTGCATAAGCCAGCTTAAGCTTAATGGTGTGGGAAAGCTGCGGTGTGGGGAAGCTTGATAAGCCCCACCTTCCCCTTCTAGACAGCTTCTGAGATTTGAGCTTATAGGCAGAGCTGGATTGTGAAAAGTCTGTAATACCCTTTATCTTGTTTGTTTGCTGTTTGAATGATATTAACACTATCTTCATATGTTTTTCACGTAGTTTAACACATAAATGAGATATAAAAATAGAAAAATAAAAATAAAAATTGTTAAATTGCCATAAAAAAGTAAATTGCACATTGAAGCACACTAATTTTTTATCCAAAAAAAATAGAACGTACGAATAACAACGCATCATGTAGATATTCCCTCTCACGCTACCAAGCCCGTAGCAATGGCATCGCGTATTTGCCCCATAGTCCCATCATCTAGGGGCGCAGCATTTGCCACGCCATTAGGAGGTGGCCCGTATTGTAGAATATACTCTTCTCGCTCAACCCTCTCGAAATGCTCATCTTGTAGAGCACTGTCACGAATGAAATTATGCAAACACATACATGCAGAGATAATCATCTTTTGCTTGTCAACTGGGTAGCTTGGTATGCCTCCTAAAATACGCCATTTCATCTTGAGAACACCAAATGACCTTTCGATGACGTTTCTTAATGATGAGTGGCGATGATTGAAGATCTCCCTCATCCCAACTGGAGCTGCTAGTTGAAATTCAGGTACATGGTATCGTTGTCCCTTATATGGTGCTAGATAGCCAATTCGGTTTGGATATCCCGAATCAATAAGATAGTACTTTCCTACAGTTAAAGAAAATAAGCACATATTTGAAGCAATTAGTGATAATGAAACATATAAAATTGACATAGAAGATTGTTACCTCCCGGAGGGTGTGGATAATTCGCATATTCAACCAAAGCATCAGACCATACACGCGTGTCATGAACAGATCCAGGCCATCCAGTAACCACGAAAGTGAACCTCATGTCAAAATCACATATTGCCATGATGTTCTGACTAGTATAACCATGTCTATTCGTGTGACTCACTTTGAGATGTGCTGGCACTGTCACAGGAATATGTGTTCCATCTATTGCTCCAATAGCATTATTGAAATGAGAAAAAACATTGGTTTATCAAGTCTATGATGAACTTCAGTGAAAGCAGGATCTTTTGGTTTGATATAATCACCAGCCATGCGGTCCACGCACTTCAAAACCTCACCAAATTTGACACTAATAGTAGATGCACTATGTTCAAATCTATCAGCGCCATTACTATTAGATTGAGGTGACCCACATGTCCATAAAAAGAGTGCTAATGCTTCTCTAGAGCTCATGAAAGGAGTTGACTCTAACTGATAGTTGTTCACTAAGGTCTCATGCAACATGTGAAACACTGACCTCCTCATTCTGAACATATAGGTCCAAAGCAAATGACATTACAAATAATAATATAGGTCCAAAGCAAATATATTATAGTCATAACCAATAAGGGTTCAAATCAAATAATGGAACTAATGCTTCTTTTGCTCCGCCTCCCATGTCCTCTTGAGCCATGCTAGCCTTCCACGTGGCGTCTTCAAAGTGATGAAGAAATCACGCCATTCTTTATGTCTCAAGAGTTGTGTAGCATAGAAATGCTCATCACTGCCTTCCTCGGCTCTATCCTTCTCCACCAATGTCATCATCTCTGCAATCTCCACTCTCACGGGATCAGCAGTCACTTGAGCACTAGATGTCACAGATTTTTGACTCTTCTTTTCATATATGTCTAACAGGCGATGCATAACACTAAAAGTATCATTGTCAACTCTCTTTTTTGATGGTCCAGGACTAGGTGAATATCCAGTTGTCCTCTTGTTCCCACTCTTGCTACCCACAGGTGTGGTATCAAAACCTAACCCTTCATAGTCTGATCCTGCATCCTCTTCCTCAATTTCAACAGTTACTGGTGAAGGTTGAGATACTGCACCTGGTACCCTTGCATGTTCATTCGTGACACTATGAGCATCAAAAAGTATTCTCATCTTATCCTCGCTATCAAGTGGAGCAACCCGAAACTTAGCTGCTTCTGGACATCTCTGCAATTTAATACAAGACCACATGAGTTTTCTAATTAACGAAGAAATAATAGAAGTACTACAAAAATATGCATACCTTAATCTCTGCCTCCCACCAATCATCGCTAGCCTCAATGGTACCCGTGACAGGATCTCTTCCTAGACCGGAGGCATGTTGGTTCAATGTTTTCCATATGTTATAGTCTTTTTTTAGTGTCTCCCATCGATTCTTGAATTGTTTGCGCTCATACTTCCTTTTAGTGCACTTATTGAATTTGGTTATCAAATTGACATACCCAACATTATTCAAACATTGGGTCGGCCGATTGTTTGCTTGCACTTCCTCCACATATACGTCAAGGAAAACCCTATGAGCGACGGCATCCCAAGTTGCTTTACCAGTTTTTCCTTTATCCATCTATGAAGACATGTAAAATTATGCCAAGCACAACGTATTAATACATCTCAAATAATATAATTGCGTGTTCTCCTGCACATAACTGAGAAGAGTTCATATGCTTGACAAAATATTCGAGTTCCATCTCTTGATGCAATACCATGTTGATACAAAATATTCAAATATAAAAAATGTTACATAAAAGTTCATATCATACACATCTTGCATCACATTGAATGGAAAAAAGAACGAAAAAATTACTTTCAAATTTCTGTCAGCACAAGCGGCGTTGAGGACAAGGCGGGCACTGCGGTCGGTGTGTGTCTGTGTCACTGGTGGGGAGGCTGTCGGCGTCGGCGTTGATGTCCGCGTCCGACGTCAGGAAGAGGAACAAAAAAAGAGCAGAGGAACTAGCCTCTTTACGTGGTTCGACGATGATGAATTAACCTGCGACATGGTAAAATTAAAGCTTGTCAATATTTGCATGAGTTGGACAGCTACCTAGTCATCATGTTAACATATACTAAACTGGAAATCATTTCAAATATACATATACTAAACTGGAAATCATATTTTTCTGTGGATTAATTTCTTTTATTTAGTCTGGCACATTTTAAAAAATCTTTATGACTTTCCCCTTAATCTCCAAAGTAAAAGAAGAGACAAAAATGATATTCTTCCAAGGATTAATTCGTACCCAAATATATTACACAGCTTGTTCTTCGAAAGAAGAAAATAAACACGCAGTTAGCACGATACACTAGGTCACTGGAGGGTCCCAAAGACTTCCTTCATCAGGATGGTCTCAAAGACGCACTGAAACTGTAGCTCATGTGATTGATTTGCAGGACATGCAATTCCCCCACAGCTGGTTAATTTTACAACCACATGGATGATAAATACCGAGTGAACAAAATACAAGAAAACCACTGTAAAAAAACACACTTTGCGGTCACTAACACCATACCATAGAGCTAATTAAACCTGAAGCCATATTTTTCAGATATTTTTTCAAATACAGTACCGAAGAACAAGCTGTGCGATGGGAGGGGCGGGGCCGGGGGCGGGAGGCGGGGCCGGCGGCGGCGGGAGGTCCGGAGGGAGGCGGAGGAGTCGGGCGGCTTGCGGCGTGAGGCGGGGCCGGCGGCGGCGGGAGGCGACCTGGGCCGGCGGGGGTGGGGGCGGGGCCGGGGGCGACGGGAGGGGCGGGGTCAGGGGCGGGAGGCGGGGCTGGCGGCCGCGGGAGGCGGGGCCGGCGTCGGGCGGCTTGCGGCGGGAGGCGGGGCCGACGGCGGCGGGAGGCGACCGGGGGCGGCGGGGGTGGGGGGCGGGGCCGGGGGTGACGGGAGGGGCGGGGTCGGGGGCGGGAGGCGGGGCCGGCGGCGGGGCGATGGGGGCGGGACGATGGGGGCGGGCTAGGGCAGGAGGGAGTGCGGGTTAGGGAGAAAAAAATTGGGAAGTTTTTTTTATATACCCAGTGGCAGTGGTGGGTAAATAACATGAACTAGGCCCCCTTAGGAACAGCTTATGGAGAGATTATAGGTCAAAATAAGCAATAAGCTATTCCTAAGGCTTAGCTTATGAAGGGCTGTGGGATTAAGCTCATCTCAATTCACGTTGGTAGCAAGAAGCCTCAAATTTGAGGCTTCCCGAGCTTCTCCACCTCTCCACTTATTGTACCCAGCTCGTTGCCCCTAAAGTTCAAAACATTTACGGAAAAACTGCCACTCGAGTTCTATTCCCCACACCCGCAGCCCCCGCTCCTCCCGAACGCCCTGTCCTCCCCCGTGCCGGCGGCCGCCGCTCTCCCCTCTCCCTCAACCCCACGGTCGCCGCCACCCTCGCCATGGAGGCCGAGCTCCGCGCCCTCCCCACGTGGCGGCCGAGCTCCGCGCGTCGTTCCCCCCGCCCCCCCCCCGCGGCGGCCAAGCTCGCACGGCGGCCATCCGCGCCCGCGGCCGCAGACCTCCCTCTCCCTCCCGCCCTCCCCCGCGCCCGCAGCCGCCGTCCTTCTCCCTCCCGCCCCTCCACACGCCCTTCTCCGTCGCCGCTCACCGCCACAGCTCCCGCGCCGCCTCCCCTGTCGCCTACTTCCTGTGCCGCCCTTCGCCCCCTCCCGTGCCGCCCTCTGCCCTCCGCCCTTCGCCCCGCCTTCCCTCCCCGCGCCGGCGACGGTGCCCCTGGGAAGCGAGGCCGCGGGAAGGAGCGTCCGCCACCCGCGGAGGCCGAGGAGGCAGGCAGCACCGGAGACGGAGCTGAGGAGTGGGCGAGGCGAGAATGGGGGAGGCGGAGGCATTGGGTGGCGGTCCTCGCGGTCGTCGTCGCGGCGGGAGAGGAGGTGGAGAAGGGAGGGCGAGGGGACGCGGGGATGGGAGGAGGAGAGGAGGCGGAGGCGGAGGGCAGTGGCGGTGGTGAGGGAGCGGCGGTGATGCCATTACAAGATGAATGCGTTTATATAAAAAAAATTAATTAAAAAGAATGTGTGTATATAGGAATCAGTGATTAATCTTTTTGACTGATAATTTGGGAGTAATATTAGAAGATTAATGCGTGTGTACATGAATCAATGAGCAATTTTAGAAGATGAATATGAATCAGTGAGGAATCATTTTGAATGAAAATTTGTGATTGTGTATACGTTTGTTTTTATGGAGTGAATTACTAGTATAGTTTCTTTTCTTGACGGGTGATATGTTCATAGATGGATAAGGAGTTAATTACTTGCAATCAGAAGAGAGCTAAATGGAATGCTTGTTACTAGTCAAGAGTATTGTAGACTTTACACTTTTTACCATATATGTTAAGCTCAGATTCATAAGCTATACCTAACAGACAAAGCTTATTTTTAGAGCTTATTTTCACCGGGGCTTATACAGAGCTTATCTGGACAGCTAGCTTATGCACAAGCCTAAGCCGTTCCTAAGGGGGCCCTAGCATGGATGGATTGGTCATTTGAGGTAAAATTCGCTAGAAGAAGCTCGGGAAACACCAAAAATGCAGCTTCTTCTCACCAACAGAAAAATTGAGGTGCTTAAAATTTAAGCACAAACCCAAATAACCCTTTTAGACAACTTATGGTTTCCGGAGCCATAAGCTGTCCCATAAGCTGTCTAGAAGGGGGCATAATTTCGTTTGTAACATGTACTCGTGAGAAACGCTCGCGTGCCGAGCAGACCTATAGCCGAGAACTGGTGCGCGATATGATCCTGTCCCACTATCAGAGCCGTCCACATCTCGATCGGACGGCCCACACCACTCGTGGAAGCGGAAGCGAACCTTCCCGTCAAAAACGCCCCTCCCTCCTCATAAGCCGTGGCCGCTGACCGATCCTCTCCCCTCCCCCATCTCTCTCTCTCGTCTCGTGCGAAACCTCCACGCGGCGACGACGCACGCAACAAACCCCCACGCGGCGACGACGCACGCAACGGAATCCGACCTCCCCCTCTCGGGTTCCGGCCGCCGGCGGGGAAGAATCGGCGGCGGCGGCGGCGATGGCGGGGCAGGAGCGGAGGACGATCGATCTGGATGAGGGTTGGCAGTTCATGCAGAGGGGCATCACCAAGCTCAAGAACATCCTCGAGGGCAAGCCGGAGCCCCAGTTCAGCTCCGAGGACTACATGATGCTCTACACGTACGTGCGCATCCGCCTGTGCCTCCGCCTCCGCCTCCGTCTCTAGGGTTTGGTTTGGTTTGGTTTGCTCCGATTCGATCCGATCCGATCCGGTGCTGATCTAGGGTTTCCGCCCGCCCCTGTTTTTTCCTTCTCTGCTGCGCAGGACGATATACAACATGTGCACACAGAAGCCCCCGCATGACTACTCGCAGCAGCTCTACGAAAAGTACCGCGACTCCTTCGAGGAGTACATCAACTCCATGGTGAGCTGGTTTGGCTTCCTCCCGCTAATGTGGACATGCGTGTTTTGTCTTCAGATGATCCATTAATTTGTGTGTGCCAGTGCTGTTGGGTGATTCGTCGGTCCAAGGGATCATGGAGATCCCTTGGAGAATCTGATGTTGTTTTGGTTTCGGTAGGTGTGCGCCAATGGATTAGCGTTTGTGCGTTGCTTGGTTGGGAGTAGGACGGATTTGGTGTATTTGGGGATCTTATTTTTTGGGGGCTTTGTGTTACTGGATTACTGTGAATGATGACACTCTAGTTCTATTAGATTTCCAGTATATTGTCTTTCATGTAGTGGGTATGGCTCTGCTAAATAGGCCTTAATTTTCATTGATTCGTTAGTGAACATGCTTTTATTTGACACTGTCTCTTAGGTCAGTTGCATCATTCTTTCATTTATGCTCCATCTTTTTCGGGCCAAAGCTGTTCTACAAACAAATGCCATACTAGCAGCAGGAAAACTGAAACCTGCATTTTCAAACAGTTCTCAATGTTTCCCTTTGGATTGTTCTTGAGGTTTGCTATGCTTTGGCAAGCAATGTTCATTGCTCTTCCCTCCTCATTTGTTCTCCTCTTGGTAAATACATGATAATTTGAGGTGTTACTTCTAATTGCATGCATCTTGTCCTGATGAAACATTTGGTCTAGCTATTATGCTATATTGCCAGAGTTGACTTGTTGAATAACTCGCTCCGTTTGGGTGACTTTCCTGGGCTCATTCTATCTATACTGTTGCTCATTCTATTAGTTAAGTTTGATCCTGTAGAGAACGCCTATTCGTGGGGTTGCATGGTCTTTTTAATGACTGAAATTTAGATAAGGTATTAAATAGTATTTTCTGGTATAAAGCTAAATATTGATCTGAACAATTGAATGCTCAAGGTTGTGTTCATTGTTTCTCCACCATGTTTAATCAGTTGTCTGATGATGCATCTTTGATTTATGCCAGTAACTTAAATTCTTAGTTCATTGACCTTATCGTCTAATTAGATATCATCTAGTAATCCCTTGAGTAATATGTGATGGATTGAATGGAGACTATGAATCAAGGGCAGTGGCTATGCTCTGTTTTTGTGATAGGAGTCACACGTGTTGAAATTTTGTCCAATAATAGCACGCTCTATTTGTTATCCTAAGTTGTATTTGTATGTTCACTTTCTAGAGGACTTTGTATCACTTATATTTATGCTACTGTAGGTCTTACCATCATTAAGAGAGAAGCACGATGAATTTATGTTGAGGGAGCTTGTACAAAGGTGGTCAAACCATAAAATCATGGTTCGGTGGCTTTCACGTTTTTTTCCATTATCTTGATCGGTACTTCATCACACGAAGGTCACTTACTCCACTTAAAGATGTTGGGCTTATTTGCTTCCGGGACTTGGTAAAACGCCATTTTCTTGATTTTGAGCTTTTATTGTATGCATACTTTTAGATTTCTATGTTCTAATCAGTCCAAGTCATGGTAACAGATATTTCAAGAGATCAAGGGACAGGTAAAAGATGCAGTGATAGCTCTGGTGAGTCTTTGCATCTCTATATGAGTTTATATGAAATGTTTGTTTAGAGATAACAGAGTGCTGTGATACATTTCTTCGACAGATAGATCAAGAGCGAGAAGGTGAACAGATTGATAGGGCCTTGCTGAAGAATGTCCTGGATATATTTGTTGAAATCGGGTTAGGTAGTATGGATTGTTATGAGAATGACTTTGAAGATTTCTTGCTTAAGGATACTACAGATTACTACTCTGTCAAGGCTCAAAGCTGGATTGTTGAGGACTCTTGTCCAGATTACATGATAAAGGTACCTTCAAGAAGGCCTTTGTGACTGCTTGTATATTTATTTATGCATGACATTGTTTTCTCTGTAATGGATTGGATTATGCCTTTTTTATTAGGCTGAGGAGTGCCTGAAAAGAGAGAAGGAGCGAGTTGGTCACTACTTGCATATTAATAGTGAACCGAAGTTATTGGAGGTTTGTTGAAAGTTTGCTGTTTCAGTTTCAAACTATTTCTTGACTATTAATATTTTTTTGTACTGCATGCATTTCAAATATGCATTCATAATTTTGTATCCAGAATATTGTATTGATCTTTCTTTAGAATTATAAAAAATAATTCATTGTATTGATCTTTCTTTAAGAATTATGTTTCCTGGATTTGCAGAAAGTGCAAAATGAATTGCTTGCCAATTATGCAACCCAACTGTTGGAGAAGGAACATTCTGGATGTTCTGCATTGCTTCGTGATGACAAGGTTTGATGGGAATGAGACATATTTCTTAACAGTATGTGATAAATCATGAACAATATTGAGAACCCACTCATATTCTCCTACAGGTTGAGGATCTTTCTAGGATGTACAGACTCTTCTCAAAAATCAACCGTGGTCTGGAACCTATTTCTAACATGTTTAAAACGGTATTGATTATATTGCCACATTCTTTCAACCCCCTGTTTTTATTCCTTAGATTTAGTTGTAGATTGTGATCAAATTTTACTTCACTGCAGCATGTTACGAATGAGGGTACTGCCTTGGTCAAGCAGGCAGAAGATTCTGCTGATAATAAGAAGGTGCAGTATTTGTTTCGACAGTTGCATCATGTACCCTTTCATTTGTGGTTTTTTGTGATTGCAGTTTGTGTAAACTAGTTCAAATTTGCAGTATATTACATGTAGTTTCAATTTTCAATCAACTCCGCTCTCACATTAATATCCTGTAGTTGTTTGCATCTGATGATTGAAGCTAGGTTGCCAACTTGCTTTTATTTATTGGTTCTGCACATTGCCATTTTGTTTAATATTTGCTCCTAGTGTGCCAAGTTGATTATGTCCTACCAGTAAGTGGTTCAATTTTGTGTTATTTGATTTATTTTTCCTTGAATACATATTCTAAAATTAATCATTTGTACAGCCAGAGAAGAAGGACATGGTTGGTATGCAGGAACAGGTGTGTACCTTGATTTCACTGCACTTATATCTTGACTTTCGTCACCTAATGTGCTTCATTTGCCTTTTAGGTTTTTGTCTGGAAAATCATTGAGCTGCATGACAAGTACGTAGCATATGTGACAGATTGTTTCCAGGGCCATACGCTCTTCCATAAGGTCTGCCAATTTATACATGCACATGCCATTTTGCTTTTATCATAAAATTTGAAATGCTGCCGCATTCTCAAATTTCTTTGCACAGGCACTTAAAGAAGCATTTGAGGTCTTCTGCAACAAAGGTGTCTCTGGCAGTTCGAGTGCTGAATTGCTCGCCACCTTCTGTGACAACATTTTGAAGAAAGGTTGCAGTGAAAAGCTCAGCGATGAAGCCATCGAAGATGCCCTTGAGAAGGTACATTGCTGCCTTCTCTGTGATTGCTATTATACATTAGGAGTATGAAACTTTTAACTTTGGTAGTGAATGATTGTTAGGTGGTGAGATTGCTCGCATACATCAGTGATAAAGACCTCTTTGCTGAGTTCTACAGGTAACTGCTTGTAAGCTTGCTTGGTATTTCTAAGCCTATTTAACCTCCATATCTAAGGAATTGGTCATCCTTGAAGCTTGGTATTTATTTTGTATGTGGAACAAATTTGCAGGAAGAAACTTGCAAGGAGATTGCTTTTTGATAAGAGTGCTAATGATGAACATGAAAGAAGTATCCTGACAAAGCTCAAGCAGCAGTGCGGGGGCCAGTTTACTTCAAAAATGGAGGGCATGGTTACTGATCTTACTGTTGCACGAGATCATCAAACTAAGTTTGAAGAGTTTGTAGTTGCACATCAGGAGTTGAATCCTGGGGTAGACTTGGTTGTTACTGTCTTGACAACAGGATTCTGGCCAACTTACAGAACTTTTGATATAAACCTTCCTGCTGAGATGGTAAAATATCTGTTTCTTGAGGATCTATAAGAAGCATCACTTAATGCCTATATTGGAACATGAAATCCTGATGCCAAGCTCATATTTTTTGAAATGGATACTCGTATTTTTAGGTGAAATGTGTAGAGGTTTTCAAGGAGTTTTACCAAACAAGAACAAAGCACAGGAAGCTTACCTGGATATATTCCTTGGGAACTTGTAATATCAATGCGAAGTTTGAAGCCAAAACTATAGAGCTTGTTGTTACGACATATCAGGTATTTAAATAATTGTATATCACACAGTATCACTATCAACAAATGGGCTGTACTTGTAACCTCTCTGACACATTTTACGTGCTTCTTCTTTTGGCAGGCTTCATTGCTGCTGTTATTCAATGGATCTGATAGGCTTAGTTATTCTGAGATTGTAACTCAGCTAAACCTGTCAGATGATGATGTAGTGCGTTTGCTTCATTCTCTATCTTGCGCAAAATACAGATTCTTAACAAAGAACCAGCTGGTAGATCTATTTCGCCCAACGATGTTTTTGAGTTCAATTCAAAATTTACTGACAGGATGCGAAGAATCAAGGTATTTTCTATCTTTTGTTTTCTTTTGTTGGTTTGCTGACATATAAATAATTTTTTGTGATGATGATGTGATCATTGCATATTGCTCGTCCTGTTCAGATACCCCTACCTCCTGTTGATGAGAAGAAAAGGTGGTTGAAGACGTTGACAAGGACAGGAGGTATGCAATTGATGCATCGATTGTGCGTATCATGAAGAGCCGCAAAGTTATGGGCCATACACAGCTAGTCGCGGAATGTGTGGAGCAGCTCAGCCGCATGTTCAAGGTACTGACATTACATTTCCTCTATTCTACGTGCGTTGCTTATTCCTTGGGAGTATCTTGCATAGGTAGGGTCCCGTGGTGCTAAAGCAGATTATCTCCACCAAGGTGGTTCTCCCTATATTCTCTCTCCTTTTCGCTTACTCTAAAAGGTTATGAAACAATTTGAGAAAATTCATGATATTTACCTGTAACATATACACTTGCAAATTTTGGTGCAAAAATATGACTGTGTCTTAAACGAGAAAAATTGAAATTGGTACGATCTGAATGGTGAATAGTAGGCTATTCAACAGTGAGCAATTTTCTTTTTTGTGCAGGGTGCATATGGTCATATTTTTGCACCAAATTTTGCAATTGTACAAGTTATAGCATGGTAAACATCTATGAAATTTTCTAACTTTTTATGGTGGGCAAAGAGGAAAGAGAATATAGGGAGGAGATCTACTCAGGTGGAGATAAGCATTTTATCACATGACGCGCCTAACCTTGTCGTATTTGTTTTACTTGTAATGGTTATTATATTATTTCTTTCAATTGATTTGTTCTGATTGATTTCACTATACCTTGGGGTGATGCCTGATGTTACATTCTAAGTAGTCATTTACCTGTTTGTATTGAAGTTGCTCTCGTCGTGATGAGGTAGCTGTTACATTTCAATACTTGTATGGTTCTGTAAACTGTTCTCTTTTCAACATTTTTGGTTTAGCAAATGTTTAACATGGACTCTGTTCCCTTGTGGTTTTGTGCCTGTTGCAGCCTGACTTCAAAGCAATCAAGAAGCGAATTGAGGATCTCATCACGAGGGATTACTTGGAGCGCGACAAGGACAATGCGAACACTTACAGATACCTGGCATGATTAGTATTTGGTGGCAGGTTGTTAGCTTGCTGAGGGTGGCAGCTGCCATAGCGGTCATGATGCTCCAACAACTCTGCGGGATTTCTGTGTGCCAGTTGCTATCTTCCCGGGATGGTCTCATTTTGTACATGCGTCGTCAGATAGGAGATAATCATCCTCTCGAGATACAGCAATAGGGCAAATCAGGATAGGAGAGGCGCCTCGATACTTGTAAACGTGCCTCTTTTACTGTGCTTCAAATTTTAGTAGTCGTCAGTTGCCTAGATGACACCTTGCGATATGTGCTTTACTCTATGTAGCATTCTGGTAGACCCCCCTCATTTCAAGGAGACCGCATGGAGGGGATGTTTTGAACTAAATTCTGTAACGTCTGCGTACTCTTTGGTGGTGAGTCCGCTCGGCGGCTGGTTCGCAGCGCGTTTCGTGGCTCCTGCTTGCGTGCCTTGCCTAGCTTGGCCAGGCTTCGGCTTAAGGCAAAGGTGCCTTGGATGCAAGTGCTGTCCCGCAAACATGCGATGGCTCTCCTCCCCCATTCACTTTCTTAACGTGCATGCCTCTTAGCTTAACGTGTGAACTCGTAGAATTGCAACTGGTCATTATAACAAGATAGCCTATATTGATGCTCTTTGCTCTCTTGAAGTGCTCAATTGGCCCAAGCCATCTCAACATGGGAGTACTACAGTCTATATTGCTGCTGAAGATGGGAAAATAGAGAGGACGTGGTGGATGTCATCTA
The DNA here is from genome assembly GCA_019208055.1 of Stipa capillata. NCBI lineage: Eukaryota > Viridiplantae > Streptophyta > Magnoliopsida > Poales > Poaceae > Stipa > Stipa capillata. Next base: position 92,586 of record JAGXJF010002520.1, read on the forward strand.
TATCTTTATTTTTATCTTTACTTTTATAAAGATGTCAATTTGGTAGGTGGTGGTTCGTCTATCTTTGGACAGACCATTGCTTAGATCTAATAGAAATGGTTAAGATAAGAGCGGATGTAAATGATTTAATATAGTATAAACGGTAATATAATCTTCTTAAACATCATATATTTTCTTTAATTTGTAGCAATGCGCGAACACTGTGGTAGTCAGCCAAAAAAATTTAAAAATGGATGATGATCATGTTTTAGACGGTCTTAAAACTGGAGGTTGGAAAACAAACTTGAAGCAGGGTAAAACTTTGGCCCTTATCAAAGGTAAGCAATCGTGTTCTCTTATTTGAGATCAGTAGTAGCTAATCCACTCCAAAATTGAGGCTACGCTAATCTTGTAATGCATCCTGAATCCTGGTCACTTCGCTCTCTCAGCCTAAAGCCATACAATCCTCCGCACCTACAGACCTTTGCAACTTCAAACACGGCCTGAGTTTCTCGATTTTCCGTTGTGCATGCACCTTCCCTGGACACGAAGGCTGAACTGCGTCCTGCTTCCTTGCACCGTCGATCAGCTGTCGGGAGGCGGCGGCGGCGGCGGCATAGAGCAGGGCTCGGCCGTCGCCGGCGACGCCGCGGACTCCTCCAAGAACCTCCTCTGGCGCACGTCGGCGAGGCAGAGCACGGATCCTACGCAGGCCTCCTGCGCCGTCGGCGGCGGCGCAGGCCGGAAGTCGAGCAGCGCGGCGTACTCCGTGAGCAGGTGAAGCATGTAGTCGTAGACGGCGTCCATGCTCAGCTCCTGCATCAGCCGCTGCCCGCGCCTGCCGACGCGCTCCGCCTCCGCCGGGTGCGCGTTGCCCCAGTCCACGGCGTCCCGGATGGACTCGCACATGCCGACGGCGCTCACCGGCCAGTAGTTCACCCGCGGGTCCAGTCCCCGGCTGAAGAAGTCCTCGTACTGCGGGTCGATGAGCAGCGCCATGGACCCGCACGACAGGATGTACTTGAGGCTCACCGACCACGCGAACCCTTCCGCATAGATCTTGTATCTGCATCCATACATCGGATGCATAGTCACATGAAACTCAACTTGTAATCGTAATAAAGAACTGGTCGATGCGTAGTCACAAATGTACAATCATGCAGATGTTTGGATGAACTGGTTAGGGTATGAAAGTCGATACAAAATTGCGACGGCGATTTACCGGTGAGTGCATTGGCTGGAGAGCTTGGAGTTCTGGTACCCGGACTTGGCTTCCTCCTCCCAGTTCTGCATTGTTGCCGAAATCCAGAATGTGATTGTTCAATCAGCACAGCATGATCGATCACCCGAGTTTTCTGATGGAATTTTACAACGTGAAGTGAAGGAAAAATGATGAGTGTGGTTAAATTACTTGGCGCATGATCTCGGCTCGCCACAGGTTGGTGTCGTTGCAGCCGAGCAGCGCGACCCGCAGCGGCGACGCCACGTCCGGGTTGCCCTTCCAGTACGCCGTTGGCACCCTGTCCGGCCATCTCACCCGCCTGGCTCCGTGCTTGATGCTCCTGAACTCCCGGTTCCACGGCTCGATGTGCGTCTCTGGCCAGCCCCAGAAGGACCAGTCCGGGAAAGGGATGTCGAAGTGGTCGCAGGTGGTGCAGTACCGGAACAGCGGCGGCGGCGGCGGCGCGGCGGGGTCGCCGTCCCCGTGCTCGGTGCGGTTGACGGCCGGCCGGTCCATGCAGTCGAACATGAGGTCGACGTCGGGGACGCGGCCGGGGTACCGCCGCATGAGCTGCAGCAGGCTCCACACGGTGAAGAGCGCGCGGCTCTGGACGCAGGCGTAGTAGAGGTCCACATGCAGACGCCGGCCGCCGCCGGTGATGGTGATGCGCATGGACGCACGCCGCCGCGCGGACTCGAGGAGCGCGCGCGTCACGCCCCCGCCCTGGCCCCCGGCGCGGCGCCACGGAGCGAGGTCGCGGCGGATGGCGGCGAAGTAGGCCGGGCACTGGCGTCTCCCGCCACCGCCTCCCGAAGACGCGTTGCCTACTGCCGTCGCCGGCTGCGGCTGCGACAGCGGCGGCAGGCAGGAGAGGTAGGAGGCGCACCGGAGCGCGGCGCGCGGCGGCGGCCGGCCCTTGTCGTGCGGGAACGGGTGCCACGGCGTCGGCTCCAGGTTGTGCCCCAGCAGCGTCCGCGTCCTCGATACCGCGTCGTCGTACGCCTGCGCCGTCACCCGCGTTAAGAAACCATCATCGCCGTTAACAACAACAACAACGTGCAATAAAAAAGGAATCGATCCATTCAAGGGCAAAGCGCGCGAGGGATTCGCATTGTTCGTCGTGACCAATCGGCCAGCTAAACACAAACAATTCTGTCCGATCCGCAGAGAATCGAATGCAAGAAACGCAAGAACAGGAGGACCTACCGAGTGGAGGACGGCGATGACGATGACGGCGGAGAAGGCGGCGATGGTGGAGACGACGAGGGAGGAGAGGGGCGGGTGCCGGGCCGCATTGGCGGCGGCGCGGGCGCCACGGCCGCCGCCGGTGCCTTCCGGCATGTAGCCACCCATGCAAATGGCTCGAGACGGGGGAGAATAGTGGTAACGGAAGTGGCAGTTGAAGTGGAAAGTGAGGAGTGAACTGAGTGATATGATCCTGCGCCATTCTTGGCCTCCCTGAAATTGTGCAACTGACGATCGACTGCTCCCTGCTGGCTGCATGCCACATCCATCGATCGTCTCTCTAGCCTCTTTTTGTCATGACGCACAGGTTTACGTGTCCTAATATCTTAGGTGCAAACTAATTAACTGCAATCTATTATATATTTAAAAAATATAATGGATTGTGCTGAAAAAAGATAGAAACGCTAGAAATTCAAAAAAAAGCTATTAATGTGACAGACTGTATCATAACTGATAGATCTTCATAACTGTGTCTAATCAAATCACAGCCGCGCGATATATACATCATCACAACAATAACTAACCAAATCACAACTATTATATATTCATGACTGTACATTAACAGATATAGCCAATAGATCATTATAACTGTATATCAACAGATCACATCCGATAAATCAACATAATTGTACCTAAACATATTACAGTAGATAGATCTTTATAACTGTACATAAACAGATTATGACCGATAAAGTTTCATAACTTCACATAAATATCATCTGACCATTGATTTGGACCTTCATTATTAATAGATCACAACCGATATATCTTCATAATTGTACGTATCTGCCATTGATCTAGTGTACTTTAATTATCAACGGCTCATAACCGATAGATATTCATAGTTTTATACATCATAAAAAAGGTTACATAAGCTTTAACTCTGCATGCTTATCTAATATCAACGACAAGTGACTTGAAGCTTAACTCTGCGTATTGATCTTATATAATATACAAACAATCTGCTAATCGTGATCAGAACTTTAATTCCAAATGATCTAATGTCATATATAAACAATCAATCAGTTTAGTACAAATGACCGAGCGTCCAACTCGATATTTCCGTACTTTTATACATAGTGAGCTCGACTAATTTCATGTACTGATCTAATATCATATACAAACGATTAACCGGCTAGCGATTCGAACTTTAATTCCATGTACTGATATCACGTATAAACGATCTGCCAATACACATAAAAAACTACCAACCGGCTGAAGGGTGATTTCAAATTTAATTATGCACCTAACATCATGTACAATTGGCACAACTAATGATAAGGGATGTTTTTGCAAATAGCATCCCTAATAATATTATACCTACGTGAAAGATTAAAAATGATTCAGGACGTTACGTGCGCAGCTATGAGGAATACCTTGCTAGTTTACGAGTAATAATATTATATTTGTGGCATAAGAAGCAAATCTTTAGTAGTTGTCGCACAAAGGGAGGGAATTTTTTTAAATATTATTTTTTTCCCATAAATCACAGCATTATAGCATGAAATGAATTTTTTTCAAAAATCTCCACCGGTCGGCCGCTCAATTGCCGAAAAGGAGGAATCGGCTGACAACCCGCCGACTACTAGACGGGTTGGTCCGTGATGGACCGAAATGGACAATGTCGGCCCACGAACGGCCGACTTGACCCTAGTCAGCAACCTAATTGCCGACTTGCTCTTAGTTGGCATTTCACTGGCCGACTTGCCCAATAGTCGGCATTTCACTGGCCGACTTGCCCGGGTCGGCATTTTGAAGCCCAACTCGGGCCTGGCCGCTGTGACACACGGGAGGCGCGGGAGGCGAGCAGTGGGCGCGGCGCGACCGTGGGGCTGCAGCGGCGCGGCTTGGCGAGGCGCGGCGCGACCGTGCGACGGTGGCGGCGGCGCGGCGAGGCGACCGGCAGCGGCGGCGGCGTGACAAGGCGACCGGCAGCTGCGGCGGTAAACCCTAATTTTAAAATTTTTTATCCATTTAGTTTAGTATTTAGTTCGAACACAATGATTTTAGAAATTTATCTTCTGTAGCTTAGCATTGACATGTTAGCTTAATGTTAGAAAATTTTTATTAATATGTTAGGTATATAAGCTGTTAGTCAATGTTAGCAAAATTTATTAGGTATATAAGCTGTTACAATAATTTACTAGCGGCATCCCGGAAGCTGAATTCCATCTCATAGTCTGATGATTTTAGAAATAGTCATATAGAACTACAGGGGCTGATAGTGTTGTTAGAAAAAATCGTACAGAAATAATAGAAGTGGACTACGTAGTTAAGAAATAGTTGTAAACCTAGTTTTGTTATTATAGACACTTGAACAAACCTAGGAGAAGTGGACTGCTTGAATAATAAACGTGGGAGTCTCATACATCTTGAACATAGTTGATGTTAGTTTGCAGCGTATAATGGTAAATTTTACGAAATGATGTTACTGATGACAGGAATGTCTGATATAATGAGATTCAAGATTTTCTATGGTCCTGAAAAAGTGAGGACAAACTCGTATGGAGTTGATCTTAGTGCATTCAGTTACACTGTATTGTCTCTGCAAAATCCTAAGTCGATGAACATTAGAGAAGCTAAAGACTGGTTCACTCGTAGCTTTGGTCTTGATACAGACAAGTATAGCGTCAGCATTCAAGCTGTGTTTACAATGTCCTTAAGTTCCCTGCGCTGGGATTTGATATCCGTTGAAAGAACGAAGGAGTGGAGTTCTTGGCTTAGGGTCTGCAGCTATCATAAGGATGAGCCCGTTGCTTTGGTGTAAGCTGTTACGAAAGATCTAACGGGGTATCTTTGTAGAGAGTATGAAAAAGATCACGTAAGTGCATCAGCACAAGGGCTAACACAATACGGAGCCGATGATCATTCTAAAGCAGTGATTCCGGGAGGAATGAGATCTAACCATGGCCCTACTAGGCAGGCAGATGAAGCTGAGGAATTCGAAGAGTTGGTGGAGGCTATGGAGTAGGAAGATCTAGCTGGCATTGCGCAATGACGAGGAGGAGGCCGATGATGAAGATAGTGGTGAGGACGAGGAGACTTCTGATCATCAAATTCTGAGCGGGTGGAACCAAGAACTATTGGGTGGAATGCGTGTGACAGATGGGCATGAGTCATCGTGGGAGTTCAGAAGGAATGAGATAAAACATGGCACCATGTATCGCAACAAGCTCGAATTGAAAGATGCAATTGCTCTATGGGGTATGTCCACGTAATGAACTTTTTTGTTGAAGTGTCTACCCCAACCCAGTACATCGCAAAGGGTAGCAGTAATGGTTGTTCTTGCTCTGTGCATGCTCCTGAAGTACGAAGTGAATTGGATTGTTAGTAGAGTAGTGCCTCATAACTGTGTTCGATCCAACATCCTCGCAGAGCATCGTAACATGACTTCAAGTCTAATTGCAAGACTGATGTTCGCCGAGATAATGGAGAAGAAAGATATGGAAGTGAAACATATTCAAGTAGCAATAAAGAACAAGTACCAGTTCTCAATCAGCTACGGAAAGGCATGGCATGCTAAACAGAAAGCCATGGAGATGCGATTTGGGAATTTTAAATATTCATATCACAACCTTCCTTACCTGCTGTGGACACTACAAGCCAGGAACCCGGGCACGTATGTTGACATCAAGTACACTTTGTCATCCGAGTCACCGGGATTTAAATAGATGAACCGGGTTTTTTCTCCTTCGGAGCTTGCATTGAAGCATTTAACCATTTCCGACCTGTGCTATGTGTTGATGGTACATTTTTGACAGGCAAGTATAGGGGGAAAATCCTTACTGCTATTGGAGCGGACGGTAACAACCAAATTCTTTCACTGACTTTCGCATTTGTTGAAGGCGAGAAATACGCGAGCTGGCTATGGTTCTTCAGAAGACTGAAGCGAGGTGTAGTAAAAAATCGACCAAACGTGTGCATACTTCATGACAGGCATCCTGATATATTGAAGGCCGTGAAGAATCTAACAAACCTCGGACTTGATGAGCTTGAACCCTGGGCTGATATGCAAAGCCGTTGGTGCATTCGCTATCTGGAGGCTAATTTCTACCGGCAGTTCAGAAACAAGCGTCTTGTGAATCTCTTCAAGAGCCTATCCAAACAAAATCAGCTAAAGAAGTTCTATAAACTGTGGGCTAAGCTTGATGAATTCATGAAAACAGAGTTAACTCAGCAGAGGAAGAAAGCCGCGGCAATTCCAGTAGCAGCGGACGAGGAGCCAAAAGAACTGTGCGCTCTACCGGGTATTAACCCGCCCGGTGTTAAGAGGAAGAAGGCTGGATGAATCAAGACCTTCTCCGAGTGGATCAAGAATGAGCCAAGGAGAGATGGTCCTTGCTCTTTGACACTCAAGGTGCGAGGTACGGTATCATGACAACCAACTTGGCGGAGGTGTACAATTGGGTACTTCGTGGACAACGTGGTTTACCCTTAATTGCTATCGTGGAGTGCATACTTCATGGGACAATTCGGTACTTCCAAGAGAGGTATCAGACAGCTGAATTGCACATGAACACCTACACTGAAACTCCTTTCAGCGTGATGGTCATGCAGTACATGGAGCAGAAGATAGCAAAGGGGAAGATGCACACCGTCAAAAGAATTCGCAACCTGCAACATAGGTACGAAGTTCGACTATGGGATAAGACATGTTTTGGAACCGCAAATGAGGTTCGGACGTTCGAGGTTGCTTTTGGGTGTGAAGAAATTCCAACTTGTAGGTGCACATGCAAGAAGCCTTTTCTTCTACACAAGCCATGCTCACATGTGCTAGCCGCGTGTGGCCTAATTGGTACGGACTCTACCTCTTTCATGTCACCGTATTATTTAAAGTAGGCCGTCCTTGCAATATGGAGCGGTAAAATGACTGGATTCCGTGCTATCGACAACTTCACCAAAGTAGAAGAGGATCAAAAGGAATTCATATCGCACTGGAGCCTACTTCGTGAGAACAAGGGGCGGCGTAGGGTTCATCGAATTCGCAACGACATGGATGAGTCAGAGGTTGGGGGGCCTACAAGGCAGTGCTTGCATTGTGTTGCTTATGGCCATCGGAAGAAACATTGTCCCAAGTTAAAGGACCAAGCGGGAGGTGGTCCCACGGCAAGTACATTGGCATCCCCTTCTACTGGGGCTAGACGAGGGCATGGACATCATGCCTTCGCGGAGTGAGAACCAGGCTTCGTAATGATATATCTTAAATAATGATTTGTACTATTCCTATTATGTTTGAAGTTTCGTACTATGTTTGAAATTGTTTGTGATGATGAATAGTACGGCATCCCGCGTATTAAGGGTATTCGTGTACAGTTCCCCCGGACTTTAGGAAGGTACAACGTATCCGATTAGAGATCCTCGGACGATAAGGTAACCCCTCTAGAGGAGGGAAGACTCCCCTTGAATTAGGAAGTCAATCCCGACGTTTAAGGAAGCCGGAGTCCTACTCGGGCGTAAGTCCACGTCCAGTACGACCCTGGGAACCCCCAATATAAGGATCAGCAATCCCATAGGGGAGGACAGGTCAAATCAGATCAATCTAGTCGCAGCACAAGAAGCATATGATCTCAGGAGGCGAAGCCGAAGACCCGCTGCCTCGAAGGAGTCGAGCCCGGCGGTTTAGCATAGTTTAGTCCACGATTAGGTCTAGGGTAGCCACTAACATACACCCCCATTGTAAAGCGTATTCTTCATCAATATATAGCAACAGGACGTAGGGTTATTATCCTGAGGGAGGCCCGAACCTGTATAAAAATGGCTGTCCCCTGCTGTCAGATCTCCTGGCACTTGGGCCCTAGAGGTCCCTACCCCCCAGTAATCCTCATTCCACGAATACCGTAAGATCGCCGATTCACCGATCGTCGACAGATGGCGCCGACCATGGGGACCTCTCCGGACCAAGCCGTCCAGGAAAGATCAGAGTCGGCAGGACGCGCAACCAAGCGCGATCAGATCCCAGCGCCGGTTGCACGGCCCTCATCGGTTTCGGCCGAGGAGGAAGAAGCAAATCCGGCAGGAAAACCGATCGCAATCTCGCCCCGTACTGGGTACTCGGACTAGGATTTCTACGACAACTTTGGCCCTATGGACCCGTACCCGGTTACAGATCGAGTGGATTTCGGAGAATACGCCCCTGGAGAGGACTCGGATGGCGAAGCAGATCACTTCAGAACCGAGTGCGCCAAGGCCTTCAGCGGGAAGTTGGTCTTGAACGACGACTACCCGGCAGGAACGACCAGCCCCATGGTTGGAATTTCTCCTGCAAACTCTGATCGTGAGGACGATCAAGATCATACCCACGTCGCGTCCGATGAGGACAACGTGATGGAATACGAGTACACATCGTCCAACCAAGGACCTCGGATGGTACTCGCGATCAACGATGGTCGAGAAGACCTCGAAGATCACAACCTGCCCGGGGGCTCGCACGTGGATGCCTCCCACATGAACGGAGGCTTACCCCCCGCCAGGGAAAGAACTCCCCGCCGGAACGAAGACCTGCCGGCCAATGTGGAGAGATCCCCCCGGGAACAAGGGAGTACGTGTCCCGAACTGCTCGAAGACTTGCCGAAGTGCGCAATCTGCTGTCACAGCCTCCCGTGGCGGATTTATCGACACCCGCGGGCGTGCAGTGGCTGCAACGGCTGGGGGCTGACCTCCAAGAGGCTCAGAACCAGGCCGAGTCTTCTCGAGTCCAATCGGTGGCCCGTAGCTCTACTCGGGTTGATACCCCTCCTCCGCTAGAAGAACGCGATCGGGAGGGACGACACCCCAGGAACAGGTCTCCTCAGGAGGAGCCACCTGTCGACCTCCGAGAACAGCTCGACAAGCGCCGCCGCCAGAGGCGCCAGCAGGAGCAACAGCCTTCTCGGAGAGACCACGCGCAACATGCCAATACTCGCGGCCTATCTTCGACCTCGAATAGCGACGAGCATACACCTTATCGGGGGTCCTTCAGCGGATGCCAGGCGCTATCCTAGGAACTCCGACAGGTACGTTGGCCTTCTCACTTCAAGCCCGGCTCGCTAGAATTGTACGACGGAATCACGAACCCCGTGGAATTCCTTCAGATCTACACCACCGCGATCGAGGCAGCCGGCGGGGACGAGAAGGTTATGGCCAACTATCTTCCTACCGCTCTCAGAGGAGCCGCTAGGACGTGGTTAACGAATCTACCCCCAGGAACGATCCGCTCTTGGGGACAGCTATGCGACATGCTACTCGGGAACTTCCAGGGTACCTTCCCAAGACCTGGTCGGGTCGACGATCTATTCCTCGTCGTCCAACGACCAGACGAGACCTTCCGAGAGTTTACCAAAAGGTTTAGTGCTGTCCGCAACACTATCCCGGAGATAACGGACTCGGACGTCATCCGCGCCTTCACTCGAGGCAGCAGAAACGAGATGTGCACGCACGATCTGATCATGCGGCCACCGAAAACCACCAGGCAGCTCATGGATCTGGCCGAGAAGGCCGCTTGTGCGGAGGAAACCCTGCGTTATATCAAGCAACAGCGGGGTGAGTCGACCAGTTCTCCCCTCCGGTCAAGGAGCGATTCGCGCAAGTCTAAGCGCAAGAAGAAGCCCTCCGGAGGGAACAAGGAGAAAAGGATCAAAGCCGACGAGGTAATGGCTGAGATCTCCGAGAAGCGCACCTGGCGACCACGCCCCAAGGATAAACCTAACACATCCTCCGACAAGTCGTCCAAGCCCTGGTGTGATTTTCACCAGACCGATTCGCATGATCTGCGACAGTGTCGCATCTTCAAGAAGTATCTTCGGGAAGAGAGAGAGAGGTTCCGCGGGGAGAACTCTCAGGTCGCTAACAACAGTTAGGAAACAACTTCCGACGACGATGACTCCACTCCTGAGCCTTTCCAGAGGCATGACAGAGCAATCGAGCACATATTCGGGGGCTCAACCTCTTACGAGTCCAAGAGGCAGTACAAAGCGATCGCCCGGGAAGTTCTCGCGAGTGTACCGCGAGTTCCTCGAGCGGTCAAGTGGTCCGAAGTCACGATCTCTTTCGACCAGACCGATTGCCCCGAGAACTGTGCTCGGCCGGGACGATACCCGATCGTGGTCGAGCCAACGATCAACAACTGCCGAGTGGGCCGTGTATTAATAGATGGAGGGAGCTCCCTCAATATCCTATTCGCCAACGCCCTCGACGCAATGCTAGTGCCACGGTCGTCTGTCCAGACGGTGACGCACGTTTTTCACGGGATCGTCCCGGGCTCATCGGCCACGCCGATAGGGCAAGTCACGCTCCCGGTCACCTTCGGTACACCGGAGAACTTCCGAACAGAGAAAATCCTGTTCGATGTAGTCGATTTCGAGACAGCCTACAATGCTATCTTGGGACGCCCTACTCTGGCCAAGTTCATGGCAGCTACGCACTACGCTTACCAGTGCATAAAGATGCCCGGCCTAAAAGGGGTCCTCACGATAAGGAGCTCCCCCAGGGAAGCACTCCTCTGCGATAAGCGCAGCCTCGACCTCGCAGAGCAGCACCTACCCTCTAACAAGGACGCCAGCGCGGTGGCTCCCGCCACCACGTTGTCAAGACCACCTCCATGGCTACGAGCGACAGCTTCGGAAAGTACCCCCTCCAAGTTGGAGAAAGAGTTCCACGACTAAGCTGGAACAGGGAGAAAACAGGGCCTTCCCCCAGGCAGGACAACGGCTCCTCAGGGGAAGCCGCCCGATCTAGGTCGCTCATGCCAAAGGTAGTAAGGTCGCGTCCATTAGAGAGTCCAGCACAACCGTCGTCGGTAAGATCGTATGATCGTCGCCTCCTCATCAGCAAATTCCAAAGTTACACCAGCTCCAGCCTTAAAAATCATCAAGCTACGAACAAGTCGATGATAAGACGCTCCGGGCGCCGCCGCCTAGCACGCGCACTCAACAAAGTTCAGTCAGCGGGTCACGACAAGTGGACGGAAGTCTCTGGGGCAACCGGCGACAAGCTAAATGAGGAGGGACGGCCTAGTTTTTCTTAGTTTTCTTAGAGTTATTTTTCTTACAGTAATCTGTAAAAGACACAGTTTTCTTTAAGTAATACGAAGTCTCTAGTTCAGTATTTTCATTATCAATTCAGACTGCCTATCCGAGATATCTCTCGAACAGACAGTCGGGGGCTGGATAAGAATACGGTAAAGTCGATATACGAGTACGAGTACCGATTTCTTCGACCCGCACAAAGGAAAAAGGGTTCTGCGCTGCAACTGCCAGGGATGCAAGGAAAACCCCTTAACGCGTTTGCAGGTGACAGGGGAGCCACTGAGCCCTCCACCTGACCAGACCTAAGGCCTGGTTGACTAAGCTCCCTAGTTCTGTAGCAAGGTCCCCCGATCCCGAGTAAAGGAAGGGAAGGAAGTACGAATACGACTAGATCAACGGAACCCGCACGCTTATCCACGTCTTCGACTACTCGGAGCAGAAGATATCTCGGGTAGAGTGGAACTTTGTTGATCGGGCAAGTGTGGAATTTACTAGCCAAGTACCGAAGTCTTCCTTCAGCAGAGGGATACGGAAGTGCTGCCACGGCCACGACAAGCTGTACGAAAGACCCCTTATCGCGTTTACTGATGACGAGGAGCCACTGAGCCCTCCATCCGACTAAACCTAAGGACTGGTCGATCACAGCAAGAGCGACCTACGGCACTATTCGTACACCTACACCGAAGGAAGGCAAAGGGTACCGGTTCCGACTAAAGTCCATGCTTGTACCCGATAAGGTTTCACATAAGCAGATTAAAACAAGGTTTCAAAAAAACCAAAAAACACACAAGTTATTGCACAATTACTAATCGCTATCTTTATATGAAAGTATGCTATTACAGAGTTCTACTCTAAGCCAGGCGCCTGGACTCGGTCACCAAAGGCGTCCGCCGCTGTCTGCACAGCCTCGAGAAGCTTCTCTTCCTCGCCTGCGGGCAAGTCGGCAGCGAGCGCCTCCAGGGACAAGTCCGAGTGCCTGCGCTTCAGGAGAGCCAAAGCAAAGGCCAGGGCGTCACGTACGCCTTGTCAGAGCTCGTCTTCAAGAAGCTTCTCGACGGTAGGCTTCAGCTTGGAGACGGATGCCGTCAGGTCCGCCAGGCGGCTGGCCGGAGCAAGGCTCGGAGGGACAACGACGCCAACTTCACCTAGCGCCTTCTCGAGCGCGCCCAAGGCCCGCTCGAGGTCTTCCTCCAGCTTCCCCGCGTAGGACTTACTCCTTTGCAGGGAAGGCTCCAATTCCGCGAGGCGTTCCTTTGAGGCCGAAAGATCACCGAGACCTCGAACTCGGGAATGACAGTGATCGGATCCCCCGCAGCTTTCCCCGACTCCTTGGCGGGCTCGGGAGATTTCTTCACGGCGCTTTTCTTGCCCATTTTCGTTGATCGATCGAGAGATTGTGGAGGCGAGGGTTCGCAAGGGCGCGAGGAAGAAGATGAAGGGAGCAAGAAGGCTAGGAGGCAAAGATACAATGCGTGCAAAAACCCCAATTTTTGGACTCCTGAAGGTTTAAATTTTCACCGGAGCCGAGCGCGGTTTTCGGCACGATCAGTTCCATCGCATTTAATGCGGACAGTTGCTTTTTCCGCATATAAGGCATGTCGCGGGAAAAAGAGGGTCTGACAACCCACGACCCAAACGAGCGCGCGGCACAATAGCGCAGAGAGAGAAAAGATTCTTCATCACCACGCGAAATTTCCGCCACGATGGTTCGGTTTCCTAAAAATATGCCAAGCGGGCGCGTGTCCGTGATCAACGGATCAGATCGGATCAGAAAGAATTCTGGGTTTTCCCAAGGATTATTCCGATAAGGCTTTCACGACTACTCGGTAGGAATTGAGCCTACTCGGGGAAGTCGTCGACCAGGCCTACTGGGATCGCCTACTCGGAGTTTCCTCCCCGACAAGAGCAGATTTCCAACAGAACCATCACGACCTCACTTCACGTATTGATGGGGGGCTTGATGATGAATAGTACGGCATCCCGCGTATTAAGGGTATTCGTGTACAGTTCCCCGGGACTTTAGGAAGGTACAACGTATCCGATTAGAGATCCCCGGACGATAAGGTAACCCCTCTAGAGGAGAGAAGACTCCCCTTGAATTAGGAAGTCAATCCCGACGTTTAAGGAAGCCGGAGTCCTACTTGGGCGTAAGTCCACGTTCAGTACGACCCTGGGAACCCCCAATATAAGGATCAGCAATCCCATAGGGGAGGACAGGTCAAATCAGATCAATCTAGTCGCAACACAAGAAGCATAGGATCTCAGGAGGCGAAGCCCTAGAAGACCCGCTGCCTCGAAGGAGTCGAGCCCGGTGGTTTAGCATAGTTTAGTCCACGATTAGGTCTAGGGTAGCCACTAACATACACCCCCCATTGTAAAGCGTATTCTTCATCAATATATAGCAACAGGACGTAGGGTTATTATCCTGAAGGAGGCCCGAACCTGTATAAAAACGGCTGTCCTCTGCTGTCAGATCTCTTGGCACTTGGTCCCTACCCCCCAGTAATCCTCATTCCACGAATACCGTAAGATCGCCGATTCACCGATCGTCGACAGTTTGTAATAATTGTAGTGAACTTTTAATGTGTGCCTGTTTAGTCCGATCTATTATGTTATTGAACTTTATTGTTGTACCTTTTTGATGCATTGAAGTCTACCATGATATGCAGTATTGCTTCACATGTGCGACATGTTATGTTCGTGCAACGTTCCTGCAGGTATGATGGACTTCGAGTTGCTCGATGCGTTGGTGGATGGTAAGCACCGAGCGAAGAAGATTGCAGGCGGTGAGTTCAGCCCGGTCTTCAGGACCCGGACCCCTCGTGTGGCATTGAGGATTCACCCATCGTGCTGATGTGCCTCGTTGATCGGTGGAGGCCGGAGACCCATACCTTCCACTTTCCTTGGGGTGACATGGCCCCGACGCTGCTGGACGTGTCTTACTTGCTTGGTTTGCCGATAGCGGGGGCATCAGTTGGACCTTTGGAGGGTTCACCCACTTGGCGGGCGGATCTCATGCATCGCTTCGCAGGTGTTCATCCCCACGAAGATTCCCTACAGCCTAGTGACGAGCACCAGAAGCACGGCCCAAAGTGGGCGTGGTACCGACGGTTTGAGGTAAGCTCGAATGACTTACCTCGGTCGTGCTGTTATTTACTACGTTTGTAACAAAATGAGAATTTTGTGCAGTTAGGGGAGCTTGGTTGGCCTAGTGAGCAGTTGACGAACCACCAGGTCACTCGTTCGTTGGAGGTGTACATTATATGGTTGTTCGGTTATGTGATGTTCACCAACTCTCACGGAGACACTGTCGATGCCCGTCACATCGAGATTGCGAGACAGATAGCGGACGCCCAGGATCCCAGCGATGTCGCGCCCAGGAGTTGGGGATCAGCCGTTCTTTCTGCAACTACGCGCGCGCTATGTGACGCCTGCATGAGGACTACAACGAAGCCGTCCTTGCTGGGCTACCCCCTTCTGCTTCAGGTTAGTTGTTTGTAGTTGCATGTTACGTATATTCGCAACATGTTAGCGTCATTACATATTATGCAGGTTTGGTCGTACGAGCGTTTCCCTATAGGGAGACCATTCGTGAACACCGACGAGCCTTACAGAGTTGACCTGTACCACAACAACCCCACTTGGAGTACCTACTTTAGGTTCGTTGTGGACACGGCGTCGGGTAAGTTCGTGCATACTATAGTACGTACTTTTGCTAATGCCATTTGATTGTTGCCACTTATCTTATTGTACTCTCATGCTACAGCCACAGTGTGCGTCTGCACAGCTGAGAAACTGCTACCTTACATTCACGGAGCAATTCAACTTCTTGCCTCACGAGAAGGTCACATGGGAGCCTTACACTGAGGAGGCTAGGCTCCATCGTGCTCCCCACGGCCTTTCTCCATTATGCACTAGGGATGAGGCATACTGGATGACAAGGAAGAAGGTTGTCTTCGACATCTTCGTCGAAGACTATGCTGTGCATCGTGTGATGCACCAGTTCGGCCTACACCAGGATGGACCACTGTCACACGTGGTTTCTCTGGATCGTGCCACGCATGGGTACGTCCCATTTACCTTGCTATTATGGAATCAACAAAATTGCTTAGATATCTAAAGCATTCGAAATTAGGATTTTTGCAGCTGGTCTCATAGGGGGGGTGTGTTAGGGCACAGGAGTGGACACAGCTCCTGCACCCTTACATTCAAGCTTGGGGGGAGGCTACGGCGGACTGTTGGGAGGAGTCTAGGGCCTTCGACCTTCAGGCCCATCAGGCTTACCTCCAATAGTACGTTGGTCGTACTCGCATTTTCCTTCTACCACGCATGGAGCGTTAGGAGATCCAGCCAGCACGGACCACAGATTTGTACCCACTAGACAGTGCAGATTTGAGGGCCAATGCGGTACGTTGTACTACGTATTTGAAAATAGATGTTAATACACTTTTTTCATTTCTGACAACTTTTTATGTACGTGCAGACTGAGGTGGCATGTACCCTTCACGACCACATCACGACCGCACTTATGAGCTCGAGCTCTTCACTTAGGACAAGAGATGACTCTACTACATGGTCTCGTGCAGAGGAGTTGTGCCGTAGTTTGCTCGACGCTCTTTCGTGCACACGGGCGTCAGATGTGGTTGACCCGCAGAGAAGACGTGGAGCACACCTCCCTCGAAGGCCGTTCGTGATGCAGCCTACTCCCCCAGGTCCTTCATAGGCCGGTGGGTCGTCCTGACAGACGCCGCAGCAGGAGGTCAGGCAGGTGTTTCCTTGGGACATGTCATCGAGCTCTCACCGCACACCTACACAGATTTCGTCCATGATTCCCACACCTAGTACGTAATCTTTTGTTGCTTCCATAATAGATTCAACATTTTTACCCACAATCATGAGCTATTGTCATGCACAGGTTTTGTTCCTATGTCACAGGGAGGAGGAGGTTCGGACAGCCCATCTTGATACTTCCTGAACACTCAGTTCGATCCTACTGACAGTTCTGCGTGGGAAGGAGGTTATCCTACCCCGTCTTCGCCGCCGCCACCCACGCAGGACATCCAGCCTACAGCCCCTCAGCCTGATGAGCCCTTGCACGGTAGAGGCCATCGTATGATTGTTCCGCCGGGACAGTTAATGTACTCGGACTTCCGCAAGAGGCCGCGGAGGAGGCCACGTCGAGGACGTGGACAGGGAGGCCCAGGAGGACCTGCCCAGGGAGACTAGTGGGGGTAGTTATTTCCAATAGTTATGACCACATCCTTTTGGATTTTATCTATCTTAGTTGTACTACTTTTCCATGGAACACTTAGTTTATTTTATTGAAATCTAGAGTACGAGTACGATACATTATTATCAGTACACATGGGGTAGATGGTACGATAACATTCGCATGATACAACCATAAAACCGAACAACCTAATAATAGAACAACTAAGATAATAGAACTTAGGACAACCTACTCAGGGCCTTTCGGATATTTTCCCTTCCTCATACGACGAGCGTGAGCTTCCTCTCCTTCTTCCTTCGCGTGACGCGCGGTCTCGTGCTTCCTCACCCTTTCAGTCTCACGTGCTTCCGCAGCTCGACGTTGCGCTTCCTTCTTTTCCTTGCATTGCTCCTCCTGCCAACGCTTTCGCTTCTCCGCCTCCTCCACCTCGTGCATGCGTTGCAGAGTGTAATCTCACCTAAAATAAACCTCACGCATGAGTTGTTCTTCATCCTCTTTCGATTGGGTACTGTCTAGCCACTGTATGTAGTCACATATAGTGGGTGGAGACTGCAAGCAAATGAGTGTTAGCATTGTATTGCATCGTATTACGAGCGGGTGGAACCAAGAACTATTGGGTGGAATACATGTTTTACCCTTCGATACTGCATGCACATGGCAACCTTTACTGGCTCTTCATCGTAGTTAGCACACATGAAGAACCTTCTTCCGAAGGTATACGACATCTCTCTTGACACCATTACTTACACGGATCTTGGCACTAGCAGAGGGAAACCTCGACTTCGTTCGGCACTTTGGCAGTCATCTTCTCCTTTGGCATGTCGTTTGAACCAGATGAAGCCATTCCTACCATTTTGCAATATGGGCATAGTTAGTACATCCAAGAAACTAAAATTTTTTTCGCAAATATTTACCTCACACGAGCCCCCCTGCCGAAATCCCTCTTCTACCTCGCCTCTAAAACCCCTCTCCTCTCCTCTCTATCCACTTACTTGATCTATTATGTTCGTCGGTGGGTGGGAGGCACAGAGAGGTCTAGGGGTGAATAAATAGGGCAGCTAGGACCCATATCGGCTGTTGATTGGCTGAGACCTGAGCTATTCAGGGCTTGTCGGCAACTGGCTGGCCGATTAGGTTCAAGTCGGCAGTTGGCTGGTGAAAGAGCATCTAGGCCCCAAGTTGGTTTTGATGGTTAATGACAACTCAAACTGAAATCTAACGTTTACATTGAGTGTAGGCAGGTGACTAGGTTCCAGGAAGAAGGGTCATCAAGGAAAGGATGACTACCAAAAAGGGTACAAGGGTGGTTTTCAGGACTAAGGAATGGCTGTGCTAGGCAGCTGTGCCACAGCTGTGAAGAAGCCGGTGCTGTGCAAGGAGTTGCAAGCAAGGTGATGGTGGCTTGATGCGTCAAGGGCCGTGACTGCAGTTGGTGGGCAGGTAAAGCCTAGATTTGCTAGTTTCTTTGAGTCTATAGGAAAAAACCCGTACTATCAAGAGGGATGATGCAGTAATGATCTGTGGAGGTTCTAGTTGCTCAATGCTCAGGATGTTGGACAGTGACACTAATGCGTTGAGGTTAGTGGCCCTGTGTCAACAGTTTTGCACAAGTGTGAAACTGGTTTTGTGCTTGCACTCTGTAGTGCTAGCAGTAGAAAACCCTAGGGGTTAGAGTCATCGGTGTGACACAGCTGTGTCACAGGTGGTCTAGCGCTCTGTGACTCAGGTACATCTCTGTACCAGGGGAGAGCTTGTAAACCTAAAGGACCTGCGCTGCGATGGCTTGTCTGCTGAGTCGGAGGGCTGTCGGAGGTTCTCTCCTTATTAGGTTTCAGAGAGTGTTGTATGCTGAGGACATGTTGTGTGCCAGGACCGGGCTGAGTAGTGCTGCTACGTCAGTTAAGGGTTCACCTGTGTCAACCTCCGGTGACACAGGTGTTGGTCTGCCCGAGCCGGTTATAGGTTAGGCGTAGTGTGTAGCTGTGTCACTGGTGCCTGTCACCGGTGGTTCACTTAATCCTACGTGGCAATAGTGTAACGGTCGGGTTCCTGCGAACCCTATATATAGGGGACCAGAGGAGGTCTTAGACCTCAACCAATCAACCTTTGCCAATCTAGTGAATCATATTCAACCGTTGCAAAGCCTCTTCCCACCGAACGAAAGCCAAAGTTTCCTAAGTATCAGTTCGGGAGAGTTAGAATTCTTGAGCAAAGAGCATTGGTTCCTCCAAGAATTGTTACTGCTGAATCTGTTACTCTTGGAGTGTCTACTCCTAGACGGGTGTAGGAGTCGCTGGTATCACCTAAGCTTGTGTGGGCTGAACCATACGTTTGTGAAGGTGAATCGAAGTCTACCTGCTGCAAGCAAAAGGACTTCCACAAGCAAAGGAAGAGGCCTGAACGTCAGGTACTCGGAGAACAAGCACGATTTGGTGCTGGCGATCTCTTCGGAGTAGCCTCTCCAACGGAGACGTACCACTCTGTGAAGAGCTAGGAACTTCGGTGAAAAACACACTGTCTCCTTGAGTACTTTACTGTATTTTCTTTAGCTTCCTGCTTGCTTGCTTGCTTGTGAGATCTTAGACTTATTCTGTTCATCTGTTATAGATCTCCTTTATACCTGTGTTTCATTAGCTGTGTCTCAGTTGCTATATATCTTATCTCACACCTGAGTCAGTTACCTGTTACACAGGCACATTGATTGCTCATCATTTACTAAGTCCTTAGATCACCTGTGTTAGGCACCTGTGTGATAGCTGCATGCTAATTTACACACTATCTGTTGCCTGTGTCACTCACCTGTCACACAGCTAGCTAACCTTATTCCTGTTTAAGGCTTAACCTGTTCAATCAAATTAAAAGAAGTAATTTTTGTTAGCTTCCTATTCACCCCCCTCTAGTCGGCACCTTCGGTCCTTTCAGCTGGCCGACTAGGTCCAAGTCGGCAACTGGATGGCCGAATTGCGGTTGCCGCCAAAATCATTTGATTATTCGGCAAGTGGGCTGCCGACTTTGTCATTTCGGCGGGCTGTTAGCCGATTCCACCTTTTCGGCAATTGAGCGGCCGAACGGTGCAATTTTTTTAAAAAATTTCATTCTGTGATTTACGGGAAAAAAATAATATTTTAAAAGAATTCCAAAGGGAGGGATGCAGTCACGACTACCGAGGCTTTCTTCTTTGTTATCAATATTATCAGCATGAGAGGGTTTTTTCGAATACATGGGAGGTAAATTTTTTTTAGATAATGGGAGATATACATATCTCAACGAAAATATGGAAGGTACGTGTACAATCTAAAGAAAAGATAAGAGGACTACATTCAGAAATAGCTTGGCTCTTGATCTTTATTTAGCGATGTCCGAGAGTCATATCTCCGCGGAACTTTCATATGCGATATAGGAATACGACTCTAGAATGAAGAGTCATGGTTGAGGCAACTGCCCAGACATTACTGTTCATATTGCACATTTATCATTGCCATTGTTGGTGTTGTTATTACTATTCTCATTACCAATGTATTGTAATTGCTAATAGTAATAATAACAGTACCACTATTACTGTTCATATTGTCGTTGTTTGAGAAATTTCCCAAATCGTTTCAACATGACACTGTATAATTTTCTATTCAATTCTATGCCAACCGTTTCTAAATTTTGTTCAAAACATGTCATTGTCAGGATCATTTTGCCCATCTAGTATTTATTTACTTACGGTTATAACAAAACGAAAATGGTCACGACACTGACATATAGTGAAATTTTTTTAGAAATGGATGACAATGACATCTATTCAAAGGCATATGCGAAACGAATTGTTATTCTAAATAGCCAGTTTTCTCTTATTATTATTTTTATCATAATTATTGCCTCGAATTGTTGACGTGATTTTCATTCTCCTCAGATTCACTTTCTAGCTGTCCTATAATTGTTTGGTTTTGTTGGGGCTGAACCCTACATTGTAATCAAATGACAACTTTTAGAAACGGTGTGAGAAATTTCGTCTATGCACACTATATGACCTCTTTTAGAACGGCTTTGATTCGTACATAAGTCAACTATCCAGATAAGCACTAAATAAGCTACCACTATGCTCTTCCTTCCTTATCTTTTTTTAAGAACAACTCTTCCTTTGTTATCTCTTTGGCTTTCCTACGATATACAGTATATGTCTCTCTCCCTCTTTCTTCTGTCCTTACATGTATCAAAAAGTTCACATAGGGATCATCCACGGAGACATCTTTGGTCGATCATGCTATTTGAGGTGTTTGAATGGTGAGAAGGACATCCTCAACCCCATCTTATACACAAATTTGTATATAAACACAAGTTTATACATCACTAGAATTCCAACATTTTTGTTCAAGTTAGGGCATTATCGACGTGTAACTAAGTCTAATAGTTGGTGCAATGGAAAAAAAATACGCGATGAGTATGCCAAATGTGGATAGTTTCATGGCTATATTAGCTAGCATCTTGTTCTCTTATGGACCGGGGCATCCATGGAAGCATCTTGTTCTCTTGTCGAGGCAAGTTGCAAGTTAATCATCGCCGTCGCCACATGGAAAGATTTGGATGCTCACAAATGGTGGTCCAAATAGAGTCGCCATGGAACTCACTAATGAGAAAAAGTAGTGCTATACAACACTTCAAAAGTGAGTATAAACTTTCACGTACTAGGAGATGTTACCCATATATGGTTTGAAGGGCTAAATACCACATGATGTGCCCTCGTTCTTTTAGAAGTAATTGAATCAATTTACCTATTTAAAGATGTTCCATTTGAGAACAAAATCTGACCAATTTTAATGGTTTCTTGTGGCTGTATACAGAGCAGCGCAATCTATCATGGAATCCTTTCTCATGGAGTTGGTCCAAGCGTAATGGCCCTTTCTTTGCTATCATTGATAGTCTGGACTTAAGGCTGGCCATAGTGGGAGTAACTTAGCTAGTAATATAACGCACCCCAAGACAAGTTTGCTTATGTGGCAAGTAGTTAATGAGGAGAGAAGTGTTTGTGATAACATAATATGATACCGTAACATAACGCATCTCAAGGCAAAATGAGTCTACATCTAAATAAATGAAGGCTTGCATGGTACCACATATATGTTACTATCCACTATGAAGGTAGTAACATAGACTAGTAACATATGCATGTTACTAGTCTAAGTTACTTCCCACTATGACCAGCCTAAGAAAGCTATCTTTCTCTAACCGACAATTTACGTGAGCCAATTCAATGGACAATCCGACGTTTGAGAAATTGGACAGAGTGCTCATGAGTACTGATTGAGAACATAAATCTCCCTTGGTGACTGTGCATGCTCTGCCACGAGTTCTCTCGGATCGCACTCCGCTTTTGTTGGACTCCGGGGCTGCCGCACACCAGGGCAACCACCCACTGTTCAAATTTGATTTAGGGTGGCTGGCTAGAGATGGTTTTCATGACTTATTTGTGACTGAGTGGCGCAATGAGTCGAGGGGATGGACACCTATGGAGAAATGGCAAAACAAGATTCGACATCTAAGAAAATTCAGGCTAAGAATACTAGTGGCATATATAAAAAAGAGAAACATATATTACTTCAAATTGTCGATGAGTTCAACACTCAAGCAGAACATGCACCGCTTTCTTTGTCCGACCTGGCAGCTAAAAGGCAAGTGAGTGATGCCTTGGCCAAACTGCTAAGGGAGGAGGAGACGAAATGGAATCAACGTCCAAAGTCAAGCACATACTAGAGGGAAAATGGAAAGCACCGCAAATAGATTTTTTTAGTTGGAACAAGATAATGGGGTGATTGTTGGTGATGCTAAGCTAAAGCACTATATTATCAATTATTAGAAAGGCATTTTTGTCCCCCCAGGGTACTCATGTCACTATGGACAAGGGACATAGGGCTCATATCCTTCAAGTTTCAAATGTGGAGAAGATTAAAAAAAAAGGCCCCCGCGTTGCTCTCCTCGGGCGACTCGGGCGGCGACCCCGACACCGGCCTTCCGCCGCCGCCCCCCTCCTCCTCCCCCCCCCTCGTCGCCGCCCGAGATGGTTGCCGGGCAAGCCCGGCTGGCTGTCGGTGAAGGCGGCGGCGAGGCCCTCTCGGCGGTTTTCGCCATCCCGCGCTGCTCCGCGCCTCCGCGCCCCGCTCCCCCCGCCGGCGGCTGCCCCCCGTCGCCTGCTCCGCGTCTTCCTCCCGGCGGCCCGCCCCCCCTCCCTCCCCCGGGGCTGCTCGGGCTCGGGCTCCAAATCTGGGCCCAGATCTGAGCGCCGGCCCTTCCGGCGGTCTGGAGCTCTGGCCGGGGCGGGCGGCCTCTCGGCGGCTGTGTGCTGCTGCTGGCTTCGGCCAGTGGCGGAGCGGCTGCTTGGGAGGCCCGGGCGGGCGCGGTGAGGTGCTGCGGCTGCGGCCTGCGCGACGGGCGGGTGGCAAGAGCGCGGCGGGCCAGGGCTTGCCTTGGCTTGTTCCGCAGCTGGGCGGTTCCAGCGGCCGGCCAGCCGGCTGCTGTGGAGGTTGGGGTGGCAGCGCTCCGAGAGAAATCTCTGCCCGGCTATCACGGCTGCCGGTGACTGCGGCGCCCTCGGGCGTCGTCCCCTCGTTGGAGGAGTTGCCGTGGAGCTTCGGCGCCCCTCCCTCCCTCGGGGTCTTGCACACCGGGAGAAATCCTAAGGTCCGGCTAGCCGGATCGGGCGACGACGGCGTTATTTACGTCGCTACCTCCTTGGAGGCGTCGTCTTGGTGTTCTTGACTCGGGCAGCCAGCTGGGGGCTTGAGGTCCAGTTTTTGCGGGTGGATGCCGGGGTGGCGTCCCCGGATCCTGATGTTTGTTGGCGTTGTGACAAGTTTGGCGACGACAGTTGGCGACGTGCGGTCCTGGGACGTTGCGCGGTTTCAACTGCGGATGGGCCTTCTGACGTCGGCAGTCTGGCGTGGCGGCAGGGTTTCTCTGTGCTCCCGTTCCTCCTTTGGCGGTGAAGTCGGAGCTGTAGTGCTACAGGGTGGGCATAGCGGCGATGATGACACGTGTTTCGGGCGGGCTCGATGGCTAGCGCTTTCCTGCTATCTTGGTGGGCTCGTCGGGGCGAGGCTTGCAACCATCTCCTGTGAGGCTCTTTGCCCAATCGGAGCTGTCTTGTCCTCGACGCAGGCCGACTGTTTGGCATGGGCCGGCATGTCTTCGTGCGACCTCTGTGGAGTTTTCGAGTCCTCGGTACCCTCGGTGGCGAAGTCGGAATCGCCGGGTTGTGGTGGCGAAGGGTGACGACGATGACGCTATAGCTGGTTTCTGCGGGTTTGCTTCTTCGCAGTGGTGTGTGGCGTGTTGTGCTGGTGGCCAGGTCGGTCGGATGCCCGAGGCCATGTGTGGCTATGGGCGTGTAATAGCAGTTTTTGCCCAGTTTTCCTGAATTAACTGGGCAACTCTTTTCTTCTTAATTAATAGAGACGTGAATCTCCGGTCCTAATTTGGACTGTGGTTTCGAAAAAAAAATGTGGAGAACGACCTTCTCACTAATGCGTTTCCTGAGAAGGAAATTCATGAGGCAGTCATCCAGATGTGGTGTTATTTAGAATTGATTTTGAGAAGACCTATGATAAGGTCAAATGGACCTTCTTGCAAAACCCTTTGCATGAAAGGCTTTTCACCTCAATGGCATGCTTGGGTGAGAAGTTTTGTCTGGGGGGGTAATTTGGGCATCAAAGTAAACGATTCCATATGTCATTTTTTTCTGGTCACAAAAGGGACTCCAATGGGGAGACCCAATCGATCCTTTTTAATATTGTGGTCAATATGTTGGTTGTTCTAATAGCGCGGGCTAAAGAGGATGGCCAGATTAGGGGAGTCATACAACGCTTGGTGGAGGATGGAGTGTCCATACCGCAACATGCAGATGACAATTTTATTCATGGATCATGATTTTGAGTAGGCCAAAAATATGAAGCTCTTACCGTGTGTATTTGAGCAATTTCTAGCCTTAAAATAAACTTCCACAAAAGTGAACTCTTTTGCTTTAGAAAGTGATGATAAATAGTACGGTATCCCGTGTATTAGAGGTATCCGTATACCGAATCCCGGGACTTTAGGAAGGTACAGCGTACCCGGTAAGGGTCCCTGGACGATAAGGTAACCCGTCCCAGGAAGGGAAGACTCCCCTTAAACTAGGAAGTCGATCCCGACGTTTAAGGAAGCCAGAGTCCTACTCGGGCGTAAGTCCGCGTCCAGTACGACCCTGGGAACCCCCTATATAAGGATCAGCAATCCCATAGGGGAGGACAGGTCCAACAGGTTAATCTAGTCGCAGCACAAGTAGCATAGGATCGAAGGAGGCGAAGCCCTAGAAGACCCGCCGCCTCGAAGGAGTCGAGCCCGGCGGTTTAGCATAGATTAGTCTACGATTAGGCCTAGGGTAGCCACTAACATACACCCCCCATTGTAAAGCGTGTTCTCCATCAATATATAGCAACAGGACGTAGGGTTATTATCCTGAGGGAGGCCCGAACCTGTATAAAAACGGCTGTCCCCTGCTGTCAGAGCTCCTGGCACTTGGGCCCTAGAGGTCCCTATCCCCCAGTAATCCTCATTCCACGAATACCGTAAGATCGCCGATTCACCGATTGTCGACAGATGGCGCCGACCGTGGGGACCTCTCCGGACCAAGCCGTCCAGGAAGAATCAGAGTCGGTAGGACGCGCAACTAAGCGCGATCAGATCCCAGCACCGGTTGCACAGCCCTCACCGGTTTCGACCGAGGAGGAAGCAGCAAACCCGGCAGAAAAACCGATCGCAATCTCGCCCCGTACTGGGTACTCGGACTAGGGTTTCTACGACAACTTTGGCCCTATGGACCCGTATCCGGTCACGGATCGAGTGGATTTCGGAGAGTACGCCCTGGAGATGACTCGGATGGCGAAGCAGATCACTTCAGAACCGAGTGCGCCAGGGCCTTCAGCGGGAAGTTGGTCTTGAACGACGACTCCCCGGCAGGAACGACCAGCCCATGGTTGGAAATTCTCCTGTAACCTCTGATCGTGAGAACGATCAAGATTTTACCCACGTCGCGTCTGATGAGGACAACGTGATGGAATATGAGTACACATCGTCCAGCCAAGGACCACGAATGGTACTCGCGATCGACGATGGTCGAGAAGACCTCGAAGATCAGAATCTGCCCGGGGGCTCACAGCAGCACAATGCAATGGCTGCCTCCCACGTCAACGGGGGCTTACCCGCCGCCGGGGAAAGAACTCCTCGCCGGAACGGAGACTTGCCTGCCGCTGCGGAGAGATCCCCCCGGGAACAAGGGAGTACGTGTCCCGAACTGCTCGAAGACTTGCGGAAGTGCGCAATCTGCTGTCACAGCCTCCCGTGGCGGATTTATCGACACCCGCGGGTGTGCAGTGGCTGCAACGGCTGGGGCTGACCTCCAGGAGGCTCAGAACCAGGCCGAGTCTTCTCGAGCCCAATTGGTGGCCCGTAGCACTACTCGGGTGGACACCCCTCCTCCGCTAGAAGAACGCGATCGGGAGGGACGATACCCCAGGAACAGGTCTCCTCAGGAGGAGCCACCTGTCGACCTCCGAGAACAGCTCGACAAGCGTCGCCGCCAAAGGCGCCAGCAAGAGCAATAGCCTTCTCGGAGAGATCACGCTCAACACGCCAATACTCGCGGCCGATCCTCGACCTCGAATAGCGGCGAGAATGCGCCTTATCGGGGGTCCTTCAGCGGATGCCAGGCGCTATCCCAGGAACTCCGTCAGGTACGCTGGCCTTCTCGTTTCAAGCCCGGCTCACTAGAATCGTACGACGGAACCACGAATCCCGTGGAATTCCTTCAGATCTACACCACCACGATCGAGGCAGCCGGCGGAGACGGGAAGGTTATGGTCAACTATCTTTCTACCACTCTCAGAGGAGCCGCTAGGACGTGGTTGACGAATCTACCCCCAGGAACGATCCGTTCTTGGGGACAGCTATGCGACATGTTACTCGGGAACTTCCAGGGTACCTTCCCAAGACCCGGTCGGGTCGATGATCTATTCCTTGTCGTCCAACGACCAGACGAGACCTTCCGAGAGTTTACCAAAAGGTTTAGTGCTGTCCGCAACACTATCCCAGAGATAACGGACTCGGATGTCATCCGCGCCTTCACTCGAGGTAGCAGAAACGAGATGTGCACACACGATCTGATCATGCGGCCACCGAAAACCACTAGGCAGCTCATGGATCTGGCCGAGAAGGCCGCTTGTGTGGAGGAAACCCTGCGGTACATCAAGCAACAGCGGGGTGAGTCGGCCAGTTCTCCCCTCCGGTCAAGGGGCGATTCGCGCAAGACTAAACGCAAGAAGAAGCCCTCCGGAGGGAACAAGGAGAAAAGGATCAGAGCCGACGAGGTAATGGCCGAGATCTCTGAGAAGCGCACCTGGTGACCACGCCCCAAGGATAAACCTACCACATCCTCCGACAAGTCATCTAAGCCCTGGTGCGATTTTCACCAGACTGACTCGCATGATCTGCGATAGTGTCGCATCTTCAAGAAGTATCTTCGGGAAGAAAGAGAGAAGTTCCGCGAGGAGAACCCTCAGGTCGCTAATAACAGTCGGGAAACGACTTTCGACGACGAAGATTCCACTCCTGAGCCTTTCCAGGGGCATGTCAGAGCAATCGAGCACATATTCTGGGGCTCAACCTCTTACGAGTCCAAGAGGCAATACAAGGCGATCGCCCGAGAAGTTCTCGCGAGTGTACCGCGAGTTTCTCAAGCGGTCAAGTGGTCCGAGGTCACGATCTCTTTCGACCAGACCGATTGCCCCAAAAATTGCGCTCGGCCAGGATGGTACCCAATCGTGGTCGAGCCAACGATCAACAACTGCCGAGTGGGCCGCGTACTAATAGATGGAGGGAGCTCCCTCAATATCCTATTCGCCAATGCCCTCGACGCAATGCAAGTGCCGCGATCGTCCGTTCAGACGGTGACGCACGCTTTTCACGGTATCGTCCCGGGCTCATCGGCCACGCCGATAGGGCAAGTCACGCTCCCGGTCACCTTCGGTACACCGGAGAACTTCCGAATAGAGAAAATACTGTTCGATGTAGTCGATTTCGAAACAGCCTACAATGCTATCTTGGGGCGCCCTACTCTGGCCAAGTTCATGGCAGCTACGCACTACGCTTACCAGTGTATAAAGATGCCCGGCCCAAAAGGTGTCCTCACGATAAGGAGCTCCCCCAGAGAAGCACTCCTCTGCGACAAGCGCAACCTCGACCTCGCAGAGCAGCACCTACCCTCTAACCAGGACGCCAACGTGGCGGCTCCCACCACCACGTTGTCGAGACCACCTCCACGGCTACGAGCGACAGCTTCGGAAAGTACCCCCTCCAAGTCGGAGAAAGAGTTCCACGACTAAGTCAGAACAGGGAGAAAAACAGGGCCTTCCCCCAGGCAGGACAACGGCTCCTTGAGAGAAGCCGCCCGATCCAGGTCGTTCGTGTCAACGGTAGAAAGGTCGCGTCCATTAGAGAGTCCAGTGCAACCACCTTCGGTAAGATCGTGCGACCGTCGCCTCCTCATCGGCAGATTCCAAAGTTGCACCAGCTCCAGCCTTAAAGATCGTCAAGCTACGAACAAGTCGATGATAAGACGCTCCGGGCGCCGCCGCCCAGCACGCGCACTCAACAAAGTTTCGTCAGCGGGTCACGACAAGAGGACGAGAGTCTCTGGGGCAACCGGCGATAAGCTAAATGAGAAGGGGGCGTCTTAGTTTTTCTTAGTTTTCTTAGAGTTATTTTTACAGTAACCTGTAAAAGACACAGTTTTCTTTAAATAATACCAAGTCTCTAGTTTTTCATTATCAATTCAGACTGCCTATCCGAGATATCTCTCGAACAGACAGTCGGGGGCTGGATAAGAATACGGTAAAGTCGATGTGTGAGTACGAGTACCGATTTCTTCGACCTGCACAAGGGAAAAAGGGCCCTGCGCTACAACTGCCAGGGATGCAAGGAAAACCCCTTAACGCGTTTGCAGGTGACAGAGAAGCCACTGAGCCCCCCACCTGACCAGACCTAAGGCCTGGTTGACTAAGCTCCCCAGTTCCATAGCAATGTCCCCTGATCTCGAGTAAAGGAAGGGAAGGAAGTACGGGTACGACTAGATCAACGGAACCCGTACGCTTATCCACGTCTTCGACTACTCGGAGCAGAAGATACCTCGGGTAGAGTGAAACTTTGTTGATCGGGCAAGTGTAGAATTTACTAGCCAAACAACCGGAGTCTTCCCTCAACAAAGGAATACGGAGGTGCTGCCATGGCCACGACAAGCTGTACGAAAGACCCCTTATCGCGTTTACTGATGACGAGGAGCCACGGAGCCCTCCATCCGACTAAACCTAAGGACTGGTCAATCACAGCAAGAACGACGTACGGCACTATTCGTACACCTACACCGAAGGGAGGCAAAGGGCACTGGTTCCGACTAAAGTCTACGCTTGCATCCGACAAGGTTTCACATAAGCAGATTAGACAAGGTTTCGAAAAGCCAAAACAAAACACACAAGTTATCGCACAGTTACTAACCATTGTATTTATGTAAAAGTATGCTATTACAGAGTCCTACTCTAGGCCAGGTGCCTGGACTCGGTCACCAAAGGTGTCCGCCGCTTTCTGCACAGCCTCGAGAAGCTTCTCTTCCTCGTCCTCTAGCAAGTCGGCAGCGAGCGCCTCCAGGGACAAGTCTGGGTGCCTGCGCTTTAAGAGAGCCAAAGCAAAGGCCAGATCGTCGCGTACACCTTGCCGGAGCTCGTCTTCGAGAAGCTTCTCGACGGTAGGCTTCAGGTGGGAGACGGACGCCGTCAGGTCTGCTAGGCGGGTGGCCGGAGCAAGGCCCGGGGGGAGAACGACGCCGACTTCACCCAGCGCCTTCTCGAGCGTGCCCAAGGCTCGCTCGAGATCTTCCTCCAGCTTTCTCGCATAGGACTGACTCCTTTGCAGGGAAGGCTCCACTTCCAAGAGGCGCGCCTTCGAGGCCGAAAGGTCAGCCTCAACCACCGCCCGCTACTTCTCGGAGTCCTCAAGGCGTTTCTGCAACACCTCGTTCTCCGACCGCCATCTCTCGGACTCGTCAAGGCGCTTCTTCAACTCTTCACGCGCCAAGTCCAGCTCCGCTTGGACCTTCTCGAGTGGAGCCACCCGGGAGATAGCGAGCTAAAAAAAGAACAGGTTAGTACGAGCAAAGTAAAACTATCTTATCACTAATCTCCCGTACATTACCTGCAGCAAGGAGGAAAGGCTAAGGCTTTCCGGCGCCGAAGAACCCGAAGGCACGACCCACTCGACCAGGGCCGACTCCGACTCCAGCGCCGGGGACTGCTGCCGCTCAGTAGGAGTCGGTGACGACTCCGGCACGGGGGTCCCCTGCTCGACAAGGGCCGGTGCCGACTTTGACGCCGAGGGCTGCTGCTCGGCATCCGCCCTAGTCGGGGTCTTGGCGGGAAGGATCGACACCCTAGTCGCCAAAAACAATCAAGTCGAGCCTTCAGCAAGGCGAGTCAAAAGAAAAAGGCGGCAAAGGAAAACTAACCTCAAGCGTTTCCCCACTAGAGGAGGCTTCCTTGCCAAGGCACCCGAATCTCGCTTGCCAGAAGCCAGCGGTGCCTTCCCCTTGTCCGCCATGGTCTCCTCCCCGAGAACGGTCGTGGGAGGAGGAGTTGGTTCCTTGGGGGGGGGAGCTGCTCGCTTCGGGCTGTTCGACACGTCCACCCCTATGTTTACTCTTCGGGAAAGAATATAGGAAAAGAGTAGTCGTGCGAGAATTCAAACCTGCGGTTGAGGGTCCCGGGCGGGAGAACTCGTTGAGAAGACCTTCGCCCCCGCCTCGGCTGCGGAAGGACCTTCCTCCCTCATCTCGGAGGGTGGCGGGGCCGTATCATACATCTCAACTTCGTCGTCCTCAACGGGGACGCCAGCTCGTTCGGCCTCCGAGTCAGGACCCCCGTGGCCTAATCGCTGCGGAAGAAGAAGCCCGAGGGCCCTCTGTAAGGCTACTCGGACGAACCCAAGCTAGACAAGGATGTAAGATGGGCAACTCACCGAGAGTACCTTCCGTCGGCTGTCCGGGCTCTGCTTCAGAAGAGGCAGGGGCACGTCTGTACGCCCGTCTTGGGGGGATTGTTCGAATAGGTTGTTCAACCTACTCTGAAGTTCCCCCGGGGACAACTCTGCTCGGCACGACGAGGAAGAAGTACGTAAGAGGTATTGTCAATTGAATTGGCACGAAGATAGTCGCGACACTTACCCGTGTCGAAGTCCCTTGTCTGGTCTTGGCCCTCCGGGACCTCCCAGGCTGGCTTAACCCTCGCCCGGAGAGGGCTTATCCGGCGTCGAAGGAAATCCTCCGCGACATCCCACGCCGACAAGCCATTGGCGGCAAGATTGGCGATGTCGTGGACGAGCGCCTTGAGGTGCTTAGTCTCCTTCGGGGCCTCCCCCCAGCTCTTTTTCGGAAGAGGGGCGAGCCCGGGGTAGGAGAGCCCAGAGTTCGCTGGGGGCTGGCAGTAGAACCACCGACCATGCCAGCCCGACCACGATGATTTCCAGGAGGAAGCGATGTAGGCATCCTTCCTCCCTTCTCGAAGACGGAATCCGGCGCCACCGACGACTCCTGCGCCGCTGCCCTTCATCCGGCGGAGGTTGTAGAAGTACCTCCAGAGCTCCAGGTTTGGCCTAATGCTGAGGTAGGCTTCGCATAAATGCGCGAAGACCGCCAGCATTAGGACCGAGTTCGGGTTATGGTGAATCAACTCGATCCCGTAGACCTGGAGCGTGAGGAGG
This sequence comes from Stipa capillata, assembly GCA_019208055.1. Taxonomy (NCBI): domain Eukaryota; kingdom Viridiplantae; phylum Streptophyta; class Magnoliopsida; order Poales; family Poaceae; genus Stipa; species Stipa capillata. Next base: position 124,081 of record JAGXJF010002520.1, read on the forward strand.
AAGAAATGCGAAGGTGGGAATTGAAATCCACACCTGAAGAAATCCGCGAAGACGACGATCCAGTCCGTATCAGGGCTGGGAACCTTCTCCTTCGCGGCCTCCCGGTAAGGCACGAATACCTCCGGGAGGATCACCTCCTCCGCTGCAAGCTTCTCCAAGGCGGAGGAGTCCATCACCGAGGCCTCGAATTCAGGAATGGCGATGGCCGTCTCCCCCGAGGCTTCTCCCGACTCAATTTTTGGGCTCGGGAGACTTCTTCGTGGCGCTTTTCTTGCCCATTCTCGCCGATCAATCGAAGGAGGATGGAGGCGAGGGTTTGCAGAAGCGCGAGGAAGAAGACGAGGGGAGCAAGAAGGCTAGGAGACAGGAGAACAATGTGGGCAAAACCCCAATTCTTGGACTCCTAAAGATTTAAACATTCACCGGAGCCGGGCGCGGTTTACGGCACGATCGGTTCCATCGCATTTAATGTGGATAGTTGCTTTTTCCGCGTACAGGGCATGTCGCGGGAAAAAGAGGGTCTGACAACCCACGACTCAAATGAGCGCGCCGTGGTTCAACACACGTTAGCGGCACAATAACGCAGAGAGAGAAAAGATTCTTCATCACCACGCGAAATTTCCGCCACGATGGTTCGGTTTCCTAAAAATATGCCAGGCGGACGCGTGTCCGTGATCAACGGATCAGATCGGATCAGAAAGTATTCTGGGTTTTTCCAAGGATTATTCCGATAAGGCTTTCACGACTACTTGGTAGGGATTGAGCCTACTCGGGGAAGTCACCGACAAGGCCTACTCGGATCGCCTACTCGGAGTTTCCTCCCTGACAAGGGCAGATTTCCAACAGAACCATCGCGACCTCACTTCACGTATTGATGGGGGGCTTGATGATGAATAGTACGGTATCCCGTGTATTAGGGGTATCCGTATACCGAATCCCGGGACTTTAGGAAGGTACAGCGTATCCGGTAAGGATCCCTGGACGATAAGGTAACCCCTCCCAGGAAGGGAAGACTCCCCTTAAACTAGGAAGTCGATCCCGACGTTTAAGGAAGCCAGAGTCCTACTCGGGCGTAAGTCCGCGTCCAGTACGACCCTGGGAACCCCCTATATAAGGATCAGCAATCCCATAGGGGAGGACAGGTCCAACAGGTTAATCTAGTCGCAGCACAAGCAGCATAGGATCGAAGGAGGCGAAGCCCTAGAAGACCCGCCGCCTCGAAGGAGTCGAGCCCGGCGGTTTAGCATAGATTAGTCTACGATTAGGCCTAGGGTAGCCACTAACATACACCCCCCATTGTAAAGCGTGTTCTCCATCAATATATAGCAACAAGACGTAGGGTTATTATCCTGAGGGAGGCCCGAACCTGTATAAAAACGGCTGTCCCCTGCTGTCAGAGCTCCTGGCACTTGGGCCCTAGAGGTCCCTACCCCCCAGTAATCCTCATTCTACGAATACCGTAAGATCGCCGATTCACCGATCGTCGACAGAAAGGTTAAGGATCATGAGGATTAGTACACGCAACTGTTCAGCTATGAGATAGGATCCTTTCCTTTTCGATATCTTGGAATTCCAATCCACTACTGCAAGCTACGTGACATGGATTGGAAAGGGGTTGAGATCATTTTGAAAAAAGTCTTAGTAGTTCAAAAGGCAAGCTCATGTTCTCAGGAGGAGGTCTTGTGCTTATCAACACTATTTTAAGTAGTCTGCCTATGTTTATGTTATACTTTTTTGAAGTACCTAAAGGGGTATGAAAATAGTTGGACTTTTATCGTTCTAGATTTTTCTGGCAAAGTGACAACAAAAGAAAAGGAAATATAGACTCACCAAATGGAGTATAATATGCAGACCCGAGGTACTGGGAGTCCTTGGAATTTAGGACTTGAAAATTAAGAATAAGTGATTGTTTAGCAAGTGGCTTTTCAAGTTGCTTAATGAGGATGGAGTATTGCAAGAGATGCTTAGGAATAAATACTTGCATTCCAAAATCCTATCTTAGGCAGAGGCTGGACCTGGAGATTCTCAATTTTGGCAAGGACTGATAAAAGTGAAACAATAGTTCTTCCGAATGGGCTCATTCATCACCAATAATGGTGAGGCGTTACACTTCTGGGAAGACGTGTGGCTGGGTGCCATGCCTCTTAGTACCTAATTCTCGAGTCTATACCATATTTTCCGAAAAAAATATGCCACACTTGTAGAGGTAATGAGTACAATTTCAATAAACATGAGCTTTAGGCGTGCCCAGATTGGTCCGAAGTGGCAAGATTGGACGGAGCTGGTGCTCCACTCTCTCAGGTACATCTTACACAAGAGCGGGATGTGTTCCGATGGTCACTACTTTCGACTGGATAATTTACCATTCAATCGATGTATGCTACTCTATGTGATCAACATGGTGCATTCTGGCACAAATTTATTTGGAAACTGGAACTCCACTTGAAAATTAATATTTTCCTATGGTACCTCAGCTGTGGGGTAATTTTGACTAAGGATAATCTCGCCAAAAGAAACTGACAAGGGAGTAAATAATGTTGCTTCTGTAGCGAAAAAGAGACTATACACCATCTCTTTTTCATTGTATTTTTGCTAGCCAAGTGTGGCGAATAATCTACATTGCTTTCAATCTCCTCCCACCTTCTAGCATTTTTATATGTTTGAGAATTGGCTTTTGGGGTTACATAGATGACTTAGGACACAAATTCTTGTGGGATTGAGTGCTTTATGTTGGTATTTTTGGCAGCGGTGCCAGCCTCTAAGGTGCCACGGGCGCCATGAGTCTCATCTCTTGGAACTGTTGAGGTGTGGGCAGGAGCCTCGATAGTAACAAAATGAACTATCTTGCCAGGTTGATTTACTTAACCAATGCTAAGGTAATCTTCTTATCTGAGACTAAATCTTCTAAGTTTACTAGAACTCGTATTTCTAATCACTTTAATATTGCTAATAGTTATGTAGTTCCTACTTCGGGTCGATCTGGAGGGCTGTGGCTTTTGTGGGACAGTGATATCAACCTCTCCATAATAAGCAGTTCTCCTAGTTTAATCTTAGCCTCAGTTGTAAATAGCTTTACTAATGAGACTTTCATCCTAGTCTGTTTTTATGGTGACCCTACTCATACTAGAACTAGTGAAATCTGGGCTGAGGTTTCCTCTTTTGTTAATGTACATAATGGAAAACATGTGCTTTGTATGGGGGATTTGAATGATCTCATGTATCCCCAAGACAAGAGTAATATAAATCATGTAAATTATGCTCACATGCGTTCTTTCTGTAATTTGTGAAAAATTGTGGTTTTCTGGATTTGGGGTACAATGGTCCAGCCTACACATAGACCAACAAGAGATATTCCTCTCATCCTCTTTATGAAAGACTTGATAGATTTCTTGCTAATGCTGAATGGTGTAATCTTTTTCCTAATGCCAATATATATAACTTGCCTATCTTAGTAAGTGATCATGCTCCTATGTTGGCTGTTCTTCATTCTAAATTTAAAAAGCCTTCTTACCATTTCAAATTTGAGAACGGGTGGCTATTAGAGGATGACTTTCAGGAAACAGCAATAAAGGCTTGGCATAATTCCAAGCAACAAACATACACATCGAGAACTAAGCATCTAGCAGGTACTCTGAAAGTTTGGTGCAGAAAGAAGAAGCCTTTACAGCATCAAATCCAAGATATTGAACACCAAATTCAGCAAGTTCAAAAACAGCCGATCCATATGCAAGATACTAACAAGGAAGAAAGGTTAGTAAAGAGCTATGAGGAGACTATGACCAAACTTACTCAATATTACAAGCAAAGAGCAAAGAAACATTGGGCGGCTCAGGGTGATCGAAACACAAGGTATTTTCATGTTTCTGTCCTCAAAAGAAGAAGGAGAAATAGAATTGTATCTTTAGTTAATTCTCAGGGACAAACTACTCTTGATCCTGAAGAGATAGCAGAGAACTTTGTTTCGTATTTTAAAGAAATATTTGCTTCCTCTAACCAAACTTTGCATCAGGAAAGTCAAGTTTTTATTGCATGTACAATTCAAGATGATTTTACTAATTCAATACCTGATAAGGAAGAAATTTGGAGCATTTTGAAAGCAATGAGGAATGATGCTTCTCCAGGTCTTGATGGTCTAAATGCAGCATTCTACAAAGTAGCTTGGCCCTGGATAGGAGATGATATAGCCAAACTGGTGCAGAATTTTTATTATCAAGGTACTCTTCCTGCTCAACTGAATGATACTAGTATAGCCCTTATTCCTAAGAAAAATCAGACCACCAAACCTCAAGACTTTCGGCCTATAAGTCTTTGTAACATTGTCTACAAGGTCATTGCTAAAATTTTAGCTAATCGCATTAAGCCTCATCTCCCAAACAAAATCTTTGACACTCAACAAGCTTTTATAGAAGGTAGAAGAATTTCCAATAACATCATTATAGCTCAGGAAATCACTCATACTTTCAGTCTTTCTTCCTAGAATAGTCAAGCTTTTATGCTCAAGATTGACCTTGCTAAGGCTTATGATAGATTGGAATGGAAGTTTCTTTTAGATGCCCTTCGTAAGCAAGGTTACAATGATCACTTTATCAATTTGATTAGGATCTGTATCTCCAGCTCTTTATTTTTAGTGATTATCAATGGAAATCATCACGGTAAGTTTCGTGCTCAAAGAGGCATTAGACATGGTTGCCCCTTATCCCCTTATCTTTTATTTATTGCAATTAATGAGTTGGCTATCCAATTACCACTACTAGAGGATGGCTAATCCCAGCCGGTTCATAAACGTCATCCCAGGCGGTTAATAAACCGTCTAGGATAATAAATATCCCAGACGATTCAGATAGGCAACCGGCTGGGATACATACAATATCCCAGACGGTTCGAACAGAGAACCGCCTGTGATACATGAAATATCCCAACCGGTTTGGCTAATCAACCGCCCGGGATATGTATCAGATGAAAGACGATTCTGCATCAGAAACGTCTAGTTTTTCACATATCCCAGACGGTTAATTGAAAGAACCGTCTGGGATATCAATTCACAGCACCAGAATTTTCCTGGTTTTTCGGCTAGCATCAGGAATTGCTAGCCTTGCCCTCTGAAAAATAGTAGAATAACAGGCATGAAACAGATCCAATTGTCTCATGCATCAAGTAGCAGAATCACAATCTCACATACATGAAAAATTTCTTGGATATCATCATCACATCACACATATATAATTGAACAGATTTGAAACGTAAGTAATTTGATATCTCCACAGATTTGCATATTCCACATCTCACAGATCTCAACATACATATAGTTGCAAATATAAGTAACAGAGGGGTCAAAAGTGCACTCAATTTCACTGCATAAGTAAACATATAGTCAGAGAATTGCAAAGAACACATCTTCTAGGGGAACTCACCTTCTTTCGCGATAACATCAGATAGTATGAACAAGGCGAGGTCCCCTCGGATTTTTCGTATGTCTACGGGAGCCAAGGACTTTACTCCAATGTTGAACCCATCCTGTAATCATGAAGATTAAATTCAATAATAATTGTCAATTAGAAATTTTAGATTCATCATTGATAGGTTAGCTAACCTTATGCTTCAGGCTCTTTGTCCCATACAATATGAGCTTCATGTGGTGGTTTACATAGTAGCCACAAAGCCCGGTTCCAGCTGGCTGCTGGTGGCACTGCGAATAAAAATTCAGATTTATGTACAGGACATAACTTGATGTTTGATGAGATAAAAGCTTGTTTTTTAAAGTTAGGCAGTACCTTGTAAGCAAAAGAATGTTTGAGAGTATCAGAGCCACCTTGATTTGCGGATGCCGCCCATGCCCTATGTGGTAGGAGCAAATCTTGCTCAGCACGGATTTGCAAAATAAAGTAAAAAAGAAGAATGTATGGACGATTGTTTTCTAACCTGTCGATTAAACCATTGACTACGGACCAGTCCCTCTTTTTATACCTTAAGAAATCAAGGCAATAGACCTTCTTCCACACCTTCTCGATCACGATCAAGATCCAGTGTCCTCTACAGAAAATGATTTCGCTTTTAATAACTTACACCTAGTTGAAAGCCAAAATGAGTTGAAGAATGCATGCATCACTTACTCCTGGTTCCAAGCAAGACATATTATTTCTTTGTCCTATAGTTGGCATAATGCATTCGTGAAGTATTGCTCGACAAGATCCTTATCGAGTGCTAGGCTTTGCGCGGAGACCAAGTGTGGGTCGAGGTAACCTATCGGGAGGTTCTTTTTTCTTGATAATTGTATCATGTATCTATGTAGACATACATAAGAAAACATGAGTTATATGAATGTACGAACGTGAGGGTATTATGTGAACATAGACAAAAGTTGTAAACACTTACAATGTCCAGCATCTCATCAAGGAGACGTCCAATTCCCGGAGGTTAAAGAGATCGAATAAGTCCTCGTAGTATATTGGGAAGAATGACGAGTTATGCTTGAAATGATCAGCTCAGAATTGCACTACTATACCAGATTCCCTTTGCATGCCCGGTGCATTAGATCTTTCCATGTAGTGAGCATGCAAGCTCTGACAAATAACCCCAACCAAACTAAGATCTTCATCGGATAACATTGGTTCTCCAAGCACAAACCTGTGAGCTACCTCCATAAAAGGGACATCCTCATATGTCCACGCTGACTTTTGCATACCCTGGTGTTAACGGGACATTGTTGACCACATCTCCCTCCACTGGTAGATATGCCATCCCATAAGCTACCTCCAGTGCGAAATTCATGTTCTTTAGCTTCACGTATAGCTTGCATGACATGGGATGCTGGATCTCATCAACTAGGTTTGTGCCGCTGCTATCGTCAACAACATCAACAGATGCACAGCTGCTCCATCGACCACCGGGACTGCCTACGGCTCTTTCACCCATGTGTTGCACTTTTAGCTGTTCAAACATTTGAGCCATCTCCGCTTTGAGTGAACTCGTTATAACTTCCTTCATCTGCTGAGCATCACGTTCAGCTTTTGCCCGTTTCCTCTCCTTCTGAGACTCTGGGTCGCTCGGGAAAGCTTTCCGCCAAGGAACGTACAACCCATACCCCGGCGTACGACCTGGATGCTCAGCATTGCCAAAAGCCTGGGAGAGTATATCTTTCTCTCTATCGCTCACGAAGGATCTTTGGGATGATTCTGAGCTTAATAGCTCCTGTAAGAAGACTTACATGTTAGATCTCTTTTACTAACAAGTTGCGTAATAATCACACAATTTGAGGGAGGTAGTTCTCTTACCATTCTCTGGTACACCTCCTGGTCAGCCGGATTAAGGAAGGAGAAAGCGCCCTTACAATCAGGCTTTGCCCTAGCCCGAAGCCAGTCTCAGCCCCTGGGGTTGTCGACACTAGAGAAAGGAGGCTCAGTGCCCACCAGTCGTGGCTCCTCGTCCACCCTTTCCCATTGGCTCCTTTTGGCTGCATACCCCGACGTGTCAAGTCGATGGTGGTATCTGTTTTTGGCAGCAATGGCCTTGTTTGCTTCACTCTTGAGCCAGAAGTTGTCCGCGCTCTTCATCTCCACAAAGGTTTCTCAGTCTCTGGAATTAATGAACCCATACTTCTCAAATAGCTCTTTATCCTTTTCAACGAACTCTTTGACTAAGAAGCTCTTGAAATTCTTCCATGACTTATCTGCTGCTAGACCTGCAGTTCTTTGCACTTCAGCTTCAAGTTCAGAGAGGACTTCAAATGACAGTAAGATTTTATCCATCACTCCCTTCCTCTCTACCTTACTAAGCTGCTTCCATGACGTTAACGTGATGTTTTTAACTCGCTCCCGCGCTACAATGCCACAGATTGTTCTAAACTTCTTCGTTCTGGTTGAATAGGGGCTCCAGAGTACTCACCAACCGTAGCCACGAAAAATCTGCCCTCTGGCTTCTACGACCGCTTTCGACCTTTACATTTTGTTGTTGCCGAAGAGTCTGGCATGTTAGGCGGCGGTGACCCTCCCGGCGGGGATGAATTCTTGGCAGACATATCTACCAAATTCTCTACATTCTCAAGTTGTCATGCTTTAGAAACAGGAAGTGATAGACAATAAAACAATTTATAAATAATGGATAAACATTAACATCCAAACTTAGGTCCTTCAGTACATCCCTTACTTAAGAAAAGAAGAAGAATAAACATAGATCAGTATAAATATTTTGTATAGCTCTCCATATCACAACAAAAGAACCGTTACTTCCTATTTTTGGATCCTATAACTTCTTCAAAGGACTAAAAGCACTGATGAATATATAACAAGCTAGTTGTCACACTTCAAGCGTAACATTAGAGACATAGCTATGGAAAAATCTTGTCAGGCAATCAGATATCAACATCTAAAGAGTCATATTAGTAAAATTGGTAAACAGACTATTCTTCCCAATGCAAACATGTGAAGACATTTGCTCAAATAGCTAGTGAACACAATGGAGATGTTTAATTAGCAAAAAGGGAAGTAATAGCACTACAACTACTGCTACCTTTGTCTCTTGCAAGCATGATCCTAGTGCATAGCAACAAACCTAGGAAGAAGAGAAGAACAACTGGAGGTAGCTAGGACATCAGTACATTGGAATAATCTGGAATCGGTGGGTGCAAACTCACATGAACAGCCGATGTTGGTGGAGTCGAGCTCGGTGGCGGCGGCAGCAACGGCGTGGAGCTCTGGGCCGATGGTCGTCCTCCTCGCCGGCGGTACGGCTCGGGGGCGGAAGGTGGAGATTAGGGCAATGTGGGGGCTGAAGGGCTCGGGGGAGGTAGTAAAGGGCTTGGGGGCGGTGGCACTAGGGTCAAGGGGCGGCGGCGGCAGTACGGCTCGGGGGCGGCCGACAGTTAGGGCAGAACTTCTTGAGCACTCCGGGGTCTATTGGGACGATAGATGAATGTGCATGAGAGGTCGTGCGCGCGGGTGTCAAAATGAAGTGGAGAATATCCCAGACGGTTTCAGCGCAGAACAGTCTGGGATATGTATAGTATCCTAGATGGTTCTAGCCGACTGTGATATGTATAGTATCCTAGACGGTTATACCTTCCAACCGGCTGCGATATGTATAGTATCCTAGATGCTTACTAAAATGAACCGTTTGCGATATGTATAATATCCCAGACTGATGTAGAGTTAAACCGTCTGTGATATTTGTATCCAGGTGAAACCATCTGGGATAGGCATCGTACCAGACGGTTGCCCAACTGTCTGAGATACTTATCGCATATGAGCAGACCATTTACATATCACAGAAGTTCACAGTTTTCACAACAATATATAGCACATGAATAAGAGACAGAAGTAAAAACATACATACATCCATTTCACATACACAAAAGATCAGATCACAGATTTCACAATTTTTATAATAATAAGCCATAAACTTAATATTGTAGTGCTTGGTTCTCCTATTAAGCTCCAAAGAGGCTCAAACAAAGGTCAAGCTTCAAGTATGCTCCACTCTGTTCATCACTCACATGTGCATGCATAATTCATCAAATGTATGATATAACTATTATAAGTCATGACTAATATAAAAAAATAGCTCAATTCAACAGTACTAATATGTTACATACACATTTCATTCCTCATGTACTTGCATATTTCCTTTAAATAGTAACCCTTCATGATGATCGTCACGTGCATAGGTAGCCTCATCAAGTAGTTCTTCCTCGAGCAGTATGCGGTCTCCGATTGGGGGCAAATCATCAAATTGGTTATACTCTTCCTCGTCCATTATATTCTCAACTCTGATTATTTTCCTCTTTCCTTGAATCACCACGTGACGCCTTTTATTTGATGGGTCGGTAACATAGAAGATTTGGACAACCTGCTTCGCCAGCACGAATGGTTCCTCTTTGTATGCAAGGCAGTCGAGGTCAACGGTGGTGACACCGTACTTGTCAATGTGAACATGTTGGAGATTGACCCAACGACATCGAAACAATGGTATGTTGAAATGACCATAATCGAGCTCCCATATATCCTCTATAAACCCATAGTACGAACTTCTCTTCCCAGCTGCATCAAATGCATCAATACGGACGGTGCTCTTCTGATTTGTGCTCTTCGTGTCCCGCTTTCTTGTGTAAAATGTGCATCCATTTATGTCATATCCTTGCTAGGTCACAACTGTGAATGTTGGTCCCTTTGCTAGCTAGTTAAGCATATCAGTTGACGACCCCTGACACAGTCGATGCTTGAACCACAGGTTGAACGTTTTGTTGTGCTCTTTCGTCCTCCAAGCATTCGTCGCCTTGGATAGTCTTGTCTCAGCTTCGCCTTGTTCTCCTCGATATATGGGGACACAAAAGTCATGTGCTGCAGTACAGTGAAATGGGCTTGCGCATGGCCAACCCGATCGGCATTGATAGCTTTCCTTCCGATGGTCCTGATGCCTTGAAGCCTTCCCTCGTGGCGAGATCTAGGAACACCTATAGGCTCGGCTTTAGCCATATAGTCCATGTAGAACTCAACAACTTCTTCCGCTGCGTAACCTTCTACGATGCTATCCTCCAGTCAATATCGATTCCTCACATAAGCCTTGAGAATTCTCATATATTGCTCGAACGGGTACATGCTACGAAGGAAAACTGAGCCGCACGTCTTTATCTCGTGAACAAGGTGAATAATAAGATGGACCATGACATCAAAGAACGATGGCGGGAAATATATCTCAAGCTGACAAAGAGTGAGCACCACCTCCTCTTGCAGTTGATTAAGTTTAGAGGGATCCATGACCTTATGTGAGATCTTGTTAAAGAATGAACATAACCTCATAATTGTTTCTCAGACCTCGATCGGCAAAATACTCCGGATCGCAACTGACAACATCTGTGTCATCAGAATATGACAATCATGAGACTTCATGCCAACTAATTTGAAGTCCTCCATCGAAACAAGCTTTTTATGTTCGCAGAGTACCCAGATAGAACTTTCACACCATGCAAAAACTTGCACAGTTCGGTTCTCTCAGCCTTTGATAGAGTGTAACAAGCTGGGGTAAGGTAAGTTCGCCCTTTCTCAGTTACTACTGGTGCCAGCTCAGGTCTAATGCCCATATCGATCAGTTCTAGTCGTGCCTTGACTCCATCCCTTGTTTTCTCCTTAATGTTGAGCAACAGACCTATCACACTATCACATACATTTTTCTCAACGTGCATGACATCGATGCAGTGACAAACTTCTAGATCCTTCCAATAAGGTAAGTTCCAGAATATGGATCTCTTCTTCCAGGTGGGTGCCTTCTCACGGGTCGTCAATATGTTCTGTTTCCAAGCATAACATTGATGTCCTTAACCATGTCATACACCTCTGTCCCGCAGTAAGGCCTTGGTATTGGACCGTGCTCTGTATTCCCGTCGAATTGCTTCTTCAACTTGCGGTATGGGTGATCTCTTCGCAAGAACCTACGGTGCCACATGTACACGGTCTCGCATGAGTTCTTCAGGTACACGCTTGCGGTATCATCTATGCAAGTAATACATGCATTGCCTCCTTTCGTATTTTGGCCCGACGTATTACTAAAAGTTGGATAATCATGGATAGTGCAGAACAACAAAGATTGTAGAGTGAAATACTCCTTTTTGAACGCATCCCATACCTGTACCCCTGGATTCCACAATATCTGCAGGTCATCGTACAATGGTGCAAAGTACACATCGATGTCGTTACCAGGTTGCCTTGGCCCTTGAATAAGTATCAACATCATAATATACTTCCGCTTCATACACAACCAAGAAGGGAGATTGTAAATACAGAGAAGCACTGGCCAAGTGCTGTGTCGGCTGCTCATGCTGCCAGAAGGATTCATTCCATCTGTACTCAATCCAAACCTTATGTTCCTCACTTCATCACCGAAGTCTTCATACTTCCTATCAATATTTCTCCACTGTACGGCATCCGCAGGGTGTCTGTATTTTCCATCAACATTTCTCCCATCGGTATGCCAACGCATCAGTTCAGCCTCCTTTCGATTCACAAATAAACGCTTCAGACGGGGAATTACTGAAAGGTACCAAGCAACCTTTGCTGGAGTTCCTTTAATCACTTCCTTACCATCGTCGATGCCCTCTGGTTCAGTACTCTTGCGCTTGTAGCGAGATGCTTTGCACACAGGACATGAATGCAAGTCTGCAAACTATTTATGATAGAGTATGTAGTCATTGGTACACGCATGTATTCTTTCAATTTCCAATCCCAAAGGACAAAGAACCTGCTTGGCTTTGTACGTGGTTATCGGCAACTGATTTTCCTCTGGGAGCATGTCCGCTAATAGGCTTAATAGCACAGTGAAGCTCTTGTCGGACCATCTGTTGCTTGCCTTCAATTTCAATAGCTCGAGCACGGTCGACATCCTTGTGAATTTTGGCTTGCATCCCGGGAACAATGGTTTCTTCGAGTCCGCCGCCAATCTACGGAATTTACTGTAACCAGCATCATCAAGGTTGTTCCCCTTAGTGTCCCGAAGCATCTGATCTAAATTGTGCATTTCATCATCTTGTGATAACTCATTATCGTCATCTGTAGTACAATCGACTACATCTGGAATATCAGTCACTCCATCGTCGCCTCTATTACTATCTTCACGTATGACGACCTCCTCCTCACCGTGCTTGGTCCAACATGTATACCCATCTTTGAAACCCTTTTGGATCAAGTGTGCTTCGATCTGCATTGTGTTGTTGAACATCTTCACGTTATCACAGTCAATGCATGGACAACATATGTATTCACTCCCCTTATTGAGCATATCCCCTTCGGTGGCTCTTCTAAAATCAATCAAGCCCTTAATGTACTCATCACTTACACGGTTGTAATTGTACATCCATCTTCGATCCATCTATGCTACGCATTAAATATTTAAATTCATTAATGTAAATTACAATTATTACTCTTCTATTTAACAAGAATAATTTATATTATTTAATCATAAATCTAATCTTTCATTAATTAAATATCAAAATGCTAAATCATCGATCATCGCTATCTCTTTTTTCTGTGCCAACACTACGGGAATCATCACTATTCAATCTATTCCTCCTTGAATTATCTATATTGGCTCCACACCTAGAAACCTAACTTCATCTTATAACTTAAACCTCCAAGTCAAATAATTCACCACTAGGGAAATCATCATGACTATTTGATTCATTCCTCTCTCTCTCAATATTATCTCTCTTCTCTCCATGCGTAGCTAGCAATTTCGTCTAATTTAAACCCCAAATCAAATAATTCAACACATTCTCTCCATCTAGTTCTTACTTTTGATAAATAAATTGAAAAATGCATGCAATTAATGGAGAAAACTACTCTAATGTGAATACAAAGCTTTACTAACCTTTCAACATCAATAGCCAAGAGATCTTCCAATATCTCTTGTGTATCCTCCCTTTCCACTCCAAAAATCGCCCCCAAATCGCCTTTACTGCACCTACCAGAAATAACCTAGATCCAGATCTGTCTGGTGGGTGGTCGGGCACGGGCAATAAAGGCATGATATATCCTAGCCGGCTAAAAATAGAAATAGTCTGGGATACTAAGATTATTCCAGGCTCTTACTAAGATTAACCTGCTGGGATGTTTTATACTATCCCAGACGGTTTCCTAAGATTAACTTGCTGGGATGTTTTACACTATCCCAGACAGTTGTGCTTGTTTCTGTACTAGTGTACAAGAAGATCTTCTAAACAGAAATCTGCAGGGTATAATGCTAGGCCCAAATTCTCCCCCTGTCTATTCTTTAATGTTTGCAGATGATTTGATAGTTTGCGGGCAAGTAAATAGGGATGAAGCTATGACCATTTGGAACACCCTCCATCACTTTTGTAGGTTATCAGGTCAAACTCCTCAAACTCCCAATTGGTCTAAGTCCTCTATTATCTTTAGTAAAAATGTCTCTGATGTTCACCGTGATGTTATCAAAGGCATTTTCAAGGTGGAGGATATGAGCTGCAACTCTATTCATTTAGGCCATCCTTTAATTATGCCTGCAAAAAACAGAGCTAACGCCTATTCCTTTGTTTTAGACAAGTTCAAATCCAAACTCAATTGTTACAAAGCTAATAAAGTCTCCCATGCAGGCAGGCTTGTTTTAATAAAATATGTTTTCTCCTCTCTACCTGTTTATTATATGTCTAATATACTTTTCTCTAAAAAATTGTTAGCAAAAATGAATGGAGTGATCAGGGACTTTTGGTGGACAGGCGTTCAACAAGACTCTCCAACTAAAATCTCTACCTTAAAGCCTAGGCAGAGATTTGCAAGTCAAAAAAAGAAGAAGGCTTGGGCATCAGGAATCTAGAAGCAGTGAATAAGGCTTTACTAGTCAACTCGGCTTGGAAGATAGTTTCTTCTCCAGAAAGTATTACCTCAAAAATCTTAAAAGCTAAGTATTTTCATCATACTTCCTTTTGGAAAGCTCCGCATAATGTGACTAAAAATGCTTTTTGGGCTTCTCTTTTGAATATCAGATAGCCTCTTATTAATGCTACTTCTATCCAAATTTCAAAAGGTAATACTTGTATCTGGTCCTCTCCATGGTGCTCTTTCTGGGATAAAATTCATGATAGTCTTATTATTCAAAGTCCCAATTTTATCTATCCTGCTACTATCTCTGATCTTTGGATTCCAAACACTAAAGTTGGAACATGCCCCTTTTAAGCTCCCTCTTTAGTCCCCATAATGCTAATACTATATCTCAAGTTACTGTTTCCAATGACGATCATGACGATACACTCGTTTGGAAATACACTTCCTTGGGTATTTGCTCATCTAGAAGTGCTTAACAAATTTTTAGCCCTTCCTTTTATGGTTGTAATGCAGGGCCTTGTGCCATACTCTCAGATAGGGTAAGGACTATAATTCACACAATCTGGAAGAACAAAGATATGCCTCGTAGAGTTCAAATTTTTCAGATAGAGACTTTTGAGAAAAGCTATTCCAACTGGAGCTCGAGTTGCAGCTATTTCAAAACACATCAATCACAGATGTATGCGATGTGGTATGAATGAGACAGATTTTCATCTTTTTTTCTCTTGTCAATTTGCGCAGGCTGTTTGGTTTGCTTCGCCTCTAGGTATGAGAGTTGAAGGCCTGATGCAGGATGGGCTAAGCCAGATTGATGATTCACTCCATCATATGATGACAATTTATTAAACTCAAAATTTTATAGCTCCGATCTTCATTATTTTATGGTCTTTGTGGAAGACCAGAAATGATCTTTTATTTGAAAGAAAAGACAATACCCCATTGCAGGTTTTGTATGCAGCAAAGGCATTGTTAAATGCAGCTGAAGTTAAGGAAATCCAAGACACAAGAGCTCATCGACGAACCACTCAGGTGAAAAGAGGAGATCCTCTAGTTCCTATATCTCTTAATATTGACAGGAGAAGAATTGAGCAGGGGCCCAATATATACACGGATGCTGCGTGGAGATCGCCTTCCTCTGCTTCTTCTTCGGTTTTAGGTCTAAGAAGCAAGTCAGGAATCGGAATACTAATGCATTGGAACTCAGGCGAGTGCAAACAGATCATTGTCATTCAAGCGACTTCAGTTGCAGAGTCTGCATTGCAGGCGGAAGCCCAAGCGCTTGAATTGGCCGCTCAAATTGGAGAAGCTTTGGGAATGCAGCATCCCAACTTCTAAACAGACTGTCAAGTTCTTGCAGTGGTGGCAGCTCGGAAAGATCCTGTGAAATACCCAAGACATTGGACAAGCAGACCCAATCTGCATCAGTTTCTTTGGTATACTGAATAAACTGATACCAGAATTTTCAAAATCAAAAGGGAGATCAATAAGTTAGCTCATAGACAGGCTCAGGAGGCATATAATCTCCATAAGGATGCAGGCTCCTGCCTGTATAGTTGCTTTGGATCAAGGCATTGTTCTTCTAGCTGTCCTGTAAAGGCGGTTATCAGCTCCCTAAACGTGCCATCTTGCACATTGATGTTAGTGACTTGTCTTCTAGTTAAATAATTTTAAGTTGCCAAAAAAAATGTTTGTATTTTTGGCATTGTGGTAACGATTTGGGTTCTAACAAGAAATTTTTTTCAATTTTTTGCATTTATCTTCAGCGCTACCAACTTCCTCTATATGTGGTTCTTACTATAGCGTGTGGAGGGATAGGATATCTTAGCTAGTGGGTGCAGCTACTTGGAGGACTAGAGTTGTCTACCCGGTTTGGATGACAAAACTAGCAATAGAATTTTTGATGTTTGACGGAAGTTGTATCCCTTGTATTATCTCCGTTTGGAGTGTTGCGTACTTTGTAATAACTTTCTTTAATAAAAATTGGCTGTGTGCGTCGGTTGATGCAGAGGTCGGAGGTTCCCACCTCCTCTATCTAAAAAGATGTTGAGGCATAGATATAATAAGAGTTCGACGGATGGGACCGTGGCTCAGTGGTGAGAGTTAGGTTGTTCAAACCCAGCTATCTAGGTTTAGAGGATTGACACGGTTATACCGTATTTAATCCGAGTACACGCATATATATATGTTAAAAACGATATCATGTGTCCGCATTAAATAGTCAGTAAAGCCTTCAATATTTTCATATGAGTGCACATGATGACCAGTGACGTGAACGTGTTGTTTGTGGATTGTGTCGTCCGTTTTGTACTCTCTAGAAAAACATAGTTCTAATAGCTCATAGGTATCGAGAGATCATAACAAATTGGCTGCCGTCTTTTCGGTAAACCAAAATTTCCGAAAACCAGTTAAGCTGCGAACCCAAACCCTTTCTTTTGAACCAACTTATATACCAAATTATT
The DNA here is from genome assembly GCA_019208055.1 of Stipa capillata. Lineage (NCBI taxonomy): Eukaryota > Viridiplantae > Streptophyta > Magnoliopsida > Poales > Poaceae > Stipa > Stipa capillata. The sequence goes on from JAGXJF010002520.1 coordinate 140,861, forward strand.
ACTAGAAAACTTAAAAGACACTCTCAAAGCAAAACACTCGCTAGTTTATAACGGTTTTCTATGAAAAACTAGAACCGGCCTTCGGAAAAATGCCAAAAATGGCTCCACGACCGGCGTCAACGCCAAAACTGGCGCCCGGACAGCGGCAACGCCTGGCGACGGTCGGGACAGGCACCGTGTGTCGCCGGTCGCGCTCGCCGGCCGCAACGCGCTCCGATCGTGCTCGCCGGCCGCGACAGCAGCCCCGGTCGCGCTCGCCGGCCACCTCGCCGAGCCGCGCTGCCTTGCCGCACGTGCCGCCCGGGACGTTGCCTCGCCGAACTCACCCGCCCGGACACCGACCGCCTCGCTGGGCTGCGTCGCCTCGCCACACGCGCCACCCGGGACGAGGCCTTGCCGGACCCGCCTGCCCGGAAGCCAACCGCCTCGCCGGGCCGTGCCGCCTCGCTGCACGCGCCGCCTAGGTCGCCGCCCCACCGGATTCGCCCGCTCGGTTCGCCGCCCCCTGGATCCGCCAGCCCGGGTCGTCGCCTTGCCGGACGCGCCCAGCCGGACCGCACGCGCTGCCCCCCGACGCCGGTGTGCGTCGCGGCCGGTGAGCGCGACCGGAGCGTCGCGGCCGGTGAGCGCGACCGGCGCGTGTCGTGGCCAGCAAGCGCGACCGGCGCGTGTCCAGCGCGTGTCGCGGCCGGTGAGCGCGACCGGCGACACGCGGCGCCTGTCCTGGCCGTCGCTCGGTCATTTTTGGCGTTGCCGCCGCCCGAGTGCCAGTTTTTGCGTTGACGTCGGTCGCGGAGCCATTTTCGGCATTTTCTCCCGGCCTTCCTCTAGTTTTAGGGGCGCGGTTTTCGATTTACTTAAACCCGGTATATAGCTATACGGAAATCATCTTCTACCATTGACCATCGCAACAGTGTATTCCGACATATCTCTCATGTGCTTCACACGTTTTCTCCCCGAGTGGACCCCACCAGACCACTTATGTTCTTTTCTTCCTTATCTCTTCGCATTCTCACTACCGAGGCGAGCTACTCATCCCAAATCCCGCTGCCTGCGCCGCCTCCCAGCAGCCTGCACGCATCGTTGCCCGCTCACCTACGCACGTCGTCGCCTGCCCGCCGCCCATCCGCTCGCGCCACCGCCTGCTCTGCCGCCCGCATTGCCGCCTGCGCTGCCGCCTGCACCGCTGCCTCCAAAAATCCGCCCAGCTCGAGCTGGAGTTTGCCGGGCACGGACCAATTCAGCGGCAGAGGAATCCAGCCTGATGTGGACGCCGTGAAGGAGGCGGTGAAGGGGGAAGGGGGAGGAGTGCCCGAGGTTGCTGCGGTGCCGCGCGATCCGGTATGAACAAGTTGGAAGGTTGATTTGGCCTGATAGAAAGTTTATTTTATTCTTATAGAAAGCTCAGGAAATAAAGGAGTTGGAAGTTTAATGACATTTAGTTGAAAGCCTTTTTTGATGTGGTAGAAGCTGAAAGCTTTTTTTTATTTTAGTTGGAAGTTGGATGATTTTTAGTTGAAAGTTCTATTTTTGAGGTCGTCGGTGGCGCTTCCGTCGCCACTGCTCGCCGGCGGTGACAACATCACCGGAGACGAAGCTACAGCAGTCGGTGACAACCATGGCGGAAGTGATACAGGAGAGAAAGGAGAAGGAAAAATGAGGAGAGACGTGGTCCAGAGATACAACCTGTCGTAATGGTTTGTTTGAAAACTAACCGCCCGCTCGGAGCGCGGCGGTTAGCCGCAAATTATGGGTTCCATAGCTATAATCTAGTCACGAACTCAAAAATTAATTCAAATAACAAAAGAAATTCTCTAGCAGAAAGGAACTGCATTATTGGATATAAACAATAGTGATACAAATCTTTCAGCCACTATGTATCATAAGATGTACTTAGAGCACTCCCAATGCTTGGCTTTTAGCACGGTATCATAGGTAAAATGCTGAGTTGGCACTGTATTTAAAGAAGAGAGAGAGGGGAACTGTATGTTAGTGGAGATACGGCTCTTAGCTCGTTTACCTATGCAGTGTAATTAATGCTCTGATCCGGTGTGGCTTATCTCTCTATTTTTCAGTCATTTCCTTCTCTCCGCAACTAGGTCACAAGGTTGAGATGCAAATATGATCCCTAAATCAATTAAATGCAATACCACTTAGATATAACATCTAAGAGACAATGCATTGTGATGATTGTCTCTAAAAAAAATCACTACCTATGATAATACGTTAAGAGCCAATGCATTGGGAGTGCCCTTATGCATATGAAAGAACCCATGAAACGGACGTGCATGTGCTTAATTCTATCCTATCCTAGTCTACGAGCTTGCTATGTATTCCCACTAACCATTAAACTCCTTTTTTATGAGATGTCCCATATTAGTTGAGCATTATTTTTTAGGGTGGTATATATATCCAACAAATAAATAAGTAAACAAATAGTTTTAATCTCCTTAATTAACTTTGACATATACATCCAAATTAACTCTGACAGGTGTATAAATCTGACTAATAAATAAATAATTTTATTTAATCTCCTTAATTAATTCTAAGCTGATCTTGTTGGCGCCTTGACGGCCTGGAACCTTGGCTCCTTGGCCTCAAACTTGTGCTTGCTGTACACGTCCATGTAGTCCCGGAACACGTATTCCGGGTACGCGCCGCCGCCCTCTCCCACCGCCGGCGAGATGGCCGCCTCGAACGCCGGGTTGTAGAACGACGCCACGGAGCGGCGGTTACCGTTGCGCATCGGAAGGACGCGGTGCCACGCGCTGCGGTACCGCCCGTTGCTGAGCACCTCCACCTGGTCGCCGGTGTTAACGACGATGGCGTCCGCGAGCGGCTGCACGTCGAGCCACTCGCCGCCCTTGAGCACCTGCAGGCCGCCGACCCTGTCGTCCTGGAACAGCAGGATGACGCCGCCGGCGTCGGTGTGCGCGCGCAGGCCGGTTACGAGGTCCGGGCGCGGGCACGGCGGGTAGTGGCTGACCTTGGTGCCGAAGAAGGGCGCGTGGTGGCGGCCGGCGGTGAAGGCAGCCTTGATGCGGCCCCTGTCGAGGCCGAGGTTCTCGTCCATGGCCTCCATGACCCGCTCGGAGAGCTTCCTGAGCTCGGTGCGGTACTCCCGCATGGTCTCGTTGAACGCCGGCGGGTCGGAGGGCCACTGGTTATCGTCGTGGAGGTAGAAGATGTCTTCCCAGTCCATGTCGTCCACCGGCGCCACGGCCTCGCCGCGCCGCTCCGCCTCGACGAGCCTCTCCAGCGTCCGCACGGGCTCCGACGACCTGAACCCTTCCTCCCGAAGGCGGTAGCTCTCCGAGCACACCTTCTTGACACGACCAAGAAGCTCCAACGAGATGCCATGGTTCTCCAGCTACAATCGTACGTACGTCGCAAACAACTAACATAAGAAACAGTGCGATGCTTTCAGCAATGTGACCGATGTTTGTCATGTTCAATTATCTGAAAGAATCCCCAGTTTTCGCACCCGTCGGCGATCTGCGCCATGGTGTCAGCCCTCTCGGCGCCGTCGAGCTTGGAGAAGTCGATCACCGAAACCACCAGGGTGATTGTTGAGATATGAATCCTGCTGCTCGGGTTGTAGAGTCCGGTCAGAAAACGTGAGCCTGTTCATGACTTGACCGGCAAGTTAGCTAAGTTAGTTAAGTTTGTTAAAGTATGGAAGAGATCGAGTAAATCGTGGGATGGCGCGGTTATACGCTCGGTTTGTTTCCAAGTTTGTTAGCATGTATTAGGCTATAAATAAGAGAAGAGAAAACAGAAAACGTCGCAACCTTACGCGGCACCAAAAATCGTCTTGTGTTTTGTTCGTTCCAAGTTCGTTCTGAGTGCTCGCGTGTTAGGTTTAGCCACAACATTTGGTATCAGAGCGTGTTGAGATCTCCGGGATCATGGACGGCGGCGCTGGTGATGGTTCCAAGACACCTCCGCGGACACGTGAGAGCCGCGGACGCAGTCGGGCGCGAAGGGGCGGCAACGAGATCGTCGTCCACGAGCGTGTGGTGCAGGAGCGCTACATCCCGACTAGCAATGCCGTCTACCCGACCCTCACCGCGACGAACTACATCGAGTGGGCTCTGGTGATCCAGATCACCATGGAGTCCTAGGGGTTGTGGGATGCAGTGGAAGGCAACCCGGCGAGCGTACGTGACGACAAGTCGGCGCTCGCAGCAATCCTGCGGGCCGTGCCAATCGAGATGATCGGCACGCTCGCGGTGAAGAAGTCGGCGAAGGAGGCGTGGGACACGGTGAAGATCATGCGCATGGGTGTTGCTCGTGTGCGTGAGTCTACGGCGCAACGACTACGCACCGAGTTCGAGCACCTCACGTTCCGCGACGGCGAGACGCTGGATGCGTTTGGGATGCGCGTCATGAACATCGCCAACAACCTGCGCTCACTCGGCGATATCGTTGAGGACGTGAACATCGTGAGGAAAATCCTCCGAGTTCTTCCTGCACGATACAATCAGATCGCACTGTCCATCGAGACTTTGCTTGATCTGAACGACATGACAGTCGACGAGTTGATGGGGCGGTTGCGTTCGGCCGAAGAACGCTACTTCCCCGACGACACCCAAGTCGGCAACGGCAGCCGACTACTGCTCACGGAGGAGCAGTGGAACGCGCGACGGAAGGAGCGTGCCGAGGGGCAAGGTTCCAACGGCAGTCCGAGTTGTCAACTCGGCAAGGCACCAAACCGTAGACGCGGCAACGACAGCCGCGGCGCACGGGAAGGTGGTGATCAAGTCGGCGGTACACGGGAAGGCAGATCCGGTGGCGATTGCGACATGTCGCAGGTCAAGTGTTACAATTGTAACAAATACGGCCACTTCTCCAGGAATTGCAAGGCGCCGCGTCGTGAACGGAAAGAGCGAGCTAACCTGGCGAAGGGCGACGACAACGAACCCGCGCTCCTCCTCGCCACGACGTGCACGCACGTCGACTTGACTGAGCAACCAGCTCAACACGTGCTGCTCAACGAGGAACATTCGCAAGCTCGAGTTGCCAAGGACGGTGATCGCTGTGACACCTCGTGGTACCTGGACACGGGGGCGAGTAACCATATGTCCGGGCGACGCGAGATCTTCTCCAAGTTGGACACCAGCGTCACGGGCTTCGTGAAACTCGGGGATGCCACGGAGGTCCAGATCGAGGGCAAGGGGATCATCCTCTTTGAGTGCAGAAACGGCGAGCATCTGCAGGTCTCAGAGGTATATTACATTCCCCGACTTCAGAGCAACATCATCAGCATCGGGCAGATGGACGAGTTGGGTTGCGAAACCCATATTCGTCACGGTTGGCTCCGACTTCGTGACCCAGCTGGCCGACTACTCACACGTGTCAAGAGGAACCACGGCCGACTATACGTGCTGCCCCTCACTCTAGCGAGGCCGGTGTGCATGCTGGCCGAGTCGGATGACATAGCATGGCTGTGGCACGCACGCTACGGTCATCTGAACTTTCGTGCACTGCACAACCTCGGACGACTCGACATGGCTGAAGAAGTACCACTCATCAACCGAGTCGCCAAGTTCTGCGATGGCTGTGCACTCGGCAAGCAGTACCGACTACCGTTCCCGCAAGCATCGGCGTACCGCGCGGAACACACTCTCGAGTTGGTCCACAGCGACTTGTGTGGGCCGATTACACCTGCGACGGCGGGAGGTAATCGCTATTTCCTCCTCATCGTCGACGACTACAGTAGATACATGTGGCTCGAGGTGATCAAGTCGAAGGATGAGGCGTTCCGACGCTTCAAGAAGATCAAGGCACTCGCCGAGACCGAGTCTGAGTGCCGACTTCTGGCATTCCGATCAGACCGCGGTGGCGAGTTCAACTCGGGCGAGTTCCAACGCTTCTGCGAGGACGAAGGCATCAAGCACCAGACCACCGCGTCTTACACGCCTCAGCAAAACGGCGTGGTGGAACGATGCAACCAAACGGTAGTCGAGATGGCACGTTGTCTGCTGAAAGGCATGGCAGTGCCGTCCGAGTTCTGGGGCGAAGCTGTGAAGACGGCAGTGTACCTGCTCAACCGTGCACCGACTCGTAGTGTCAACGGCAAAACGCCTTACAAGGCGTGGCACAAGCGTAAGCCTGTGGTGCACCATCTTCGCACGTTCGGCTGTGTTGCTCACGTCAAGCGACTCGGCCCCGGCATCGACAAACTTGCAGATCGATCGACGCCAATGATCTTCGTCGGATACGAGGAAGGCTCCAAGGCCTACCGGGTGTATGACCCGGCTACGAAGAAGCTTCACGTGACACGAGACGTCACGTTCGAAAAACAACGAAGGTGGAACTGGTCGACGGGTGCACACGGCATCGCACCATTTCTGAACGAGAAGCTGGTGGTCGAGTACCACGACACACCGACTTCAGAGAAGTCGGCCCCGACTTCTTCCGACTCAGAGAAGTCGGCCTCGAGTTCTGACTCCGCTGGCCGAGCATCGCCGAGTACCAAGAAGTCGGCCCCGTTGGTGGTCGAATACCATGACACGCCGAGTTCCGAGAAGTCGGCCCCGACTTCTGACTCCACTGGCCGAGTATCGCTGAGTTCCGACTTCGCTCGGCACGACCTCGACCACACGCCACGTCACTACCGCACCTTGTCGGACATCCTCACACAACTCGACAAGGGGAAGGAGGAAGTCGACTTGTGTGCTGAACAAGTCGGCTTGTGCCTCGTTGCAGCTGAGGAGCCCGCAAGTGTGCAAGACGCGCTGGATGAAGCCTGCTGGAAGTCGGCGATGGACGCCGAACTCGCATCAATCCACGGTAACAGGACATGGGAGTTGGCGGCGCTCCCAACTGGGCACCGAGCTATAGGGCTCAAGTGGGTGTTCAAGGTCAAGAAGGATCCCTCAGGTAACGTTGTGAAGCATAAAGCTCGCTTAGTTGCTAAGGGATATGCTCAGCGACAGGGGGTGGACTTCGACGAAGTCTTTGCTCCGGTAGCACGCATGGAGACAGTGCGCCTGCTACTCGCACTCGCTGCACATAAAGGCTGGCAGGTGCACCACATGGACATCAAGTCGGCATTCCTCAACGGTGACCTCACGGAGGAAGTCTACGTGCAGCAGCCACCCGGCTTCGTCGAACTCGACAACGAAGGCAAGGTGCTCCGACTACGCAAGGCGTTGTACGGGCTGCGTCAGGCACCTCGCGCATGGTATGCCAAACTCGACACATCTCTCGTGTCACTCGGCTTCACGCGCAGTCCACTCGAGCACGCCGTGTACCGCAGAAGCAACGGCAACGGAATCCTCGTGGTGGGCGTCTACGTCGACGACCTGATCATCACCGGCACCAGCCACGACGAGATCAACGAGTTCAAGGACCAGATGCATCGCCTCTTCGACTTGAGCGATCTCGGGCTCTTGAGCTACTATCTGGGGATCGAGGTGGCGCAGAAGGACGGCACGATCACGCTCTGTCAGAGTGCGTATGCCGTGAAGATCCTCGAGGCTGTCGGGATGAAGAATTGCAATCCCACTCACACTCCAATGGAGAATAGGCTGAAGTTAAGCAAATCAGCCACCGGCGAACCCGTGGACGCAACTCGGTACCGGAGTGTAGTCGGGAGTCTTCGTTATCTCTGCAACACCAGACCCGACATCACGTATGCAGTCGGGATCGCGAGTCGGTACATGGAGTCACCGACTATGGCACACTGGGCAGCGGTGAAGCAGATTTTGCGCTACGTCAGCGGCACCACTGCTTATGGTTGCTGCTACAAGAGAGGCGACTTGAAGGAACCTGTATTGCAGGGTTTTCAGCGATAGCGACCTCGCCGGCGATGTCGATGACCGCAAGAGCACGACTGGAGTCGCATTCTTCCTTGACTCTAGCATCATCACGTGGACATCGCAGAAGCAGAAGGTAGTCGCACTCTCATCTTGCGAGGCTGAGTACATTGCTGCGGCCTCAGCGGCTTGCCAAGGCGTCTGGCTCAGTCGGCTACTCGGGGAGTTAGTCGGCAGCGCACCAACGATAGTGAAACTACGTGTTGACAACAAGTCGGCGATTGCACTCAGTCGGAATCCAGTGCATCACGACCGAAGTAAGCACATCGACACTCGGTTTCATTTCATCCGTGAATGTATTGAAGACGGCAAGGTGGAAGTCGACCACATCGGTACAGACAGACAGCTTGCCGACATCCTCACCAAGGCGCTGGGTCGAGTCAAGTTCATCGAGATGAGGCAGAAACTCGGCGTCGTTGAAGTGAGCTCCGAGCAGCATGCTTAGGGGGTGTGTTGAGATATGAATCCTGCTGCTCGGGTTGTAGAGTCCGGTCAGGAAACGTGAGCCTGTTCATGACTTGACCGGCAAGTTAGCTAAGTTAGTTAAGTTTGTTAGAGTATGGAAGAGATCGAGTAAATCGTGGGATGGCGCGGTTATACGCTCGGTTTGTTTCCAAGTTTGTTAGCATGTATTAGGCTATAAATAAGAGAAGAGAAAACAGAAAACGTCGCAACCTTACGCGGCACCAAAAATCGTCTTGTGTTTTGTTCGTTCCAAGTTCGTTCTGAGTGCTCGTGTGTTAGGTTTAGCCACAACAGTGATGAGCAGCTAGGTTCTGAAGAAAGTTTGAGGCTGTGAGATGTGTTCTAGTGCAGGTTAATTTGGAGCTGATGGATTGAGCTGGAGAGGCATGGATGGCCTGGTATATATAGTGCACAGCCATGGATAATCTGCTCAGGTGAAAGCTTCTGGGCAGTAGCAACCGTTGGATGGTTGTGGCAAATTGACATTGGCATCTCCATCTAATGCTATACCAAATTTATGATGTCTCTGTCAGTGTGACTTGTCGATTGACATCACATAGGAAGGAGCCTTGACTTAGGCATGAACGATGGTTCGTGCCATAGTTCACATGCTGAGGTGGGGGGACCCAGAGAGGGCAGCCGGGGCCACCCTGGGTACCCCCTACCACCGGCATCCATTGGTGAGCCGTGACGTCCAGCTTAAGTGAGTTTGAAGGTACATGGCTCAAACTAGTTAAAGGTGTTTCATAATTTATATATAGAGAAAAGTTGATCAGGAATTTAGGCTGCACAGGCTACCGCACCCATCTTCCAGTACATCTACGTTTTTGCTAATTTATTGTTATCTAAAATTTTCATAAATCTTAGTCACCTAAAATTGTACATCACTTGGTCTAAACTATAGTCTTGAACATGTATAATTTTAGCAAAACGTGACTATAATTTTGGGTCTTTAGGTTATATTGGAGTAAGGTGGGATGATAATGTTTGGATGTTGATCAAAAGATTTAGAAAAAAGTAACTGAGATTTAAAAAAATTAGACAACTTAAAAGTAGACAACCTGTATCATTTATCCGAGTAATTCATACCAACTTTTTTCGGAACTAATCGACAGTAGCTCCATACTTCCAACTAGCAAAATTATCTTCTACTTTTGTGTCATACATTTGAACAACTTGCAGCACTGTTATAGTAGGAGCCAAATGACCTATTATTCTTTGTCAATCTCAGGAAAACATATCAAGTACTCACACAGGTTCAGGCAGAGGCTCAACCACAACCTCTGAAACCATCAAATACTACCAATTTCTGGACCATATTAATTCTCCTGGCTATAGTGATTCTTCAATGGAAATATCCACAAGTCTGCGCGCAATTCCCATCAAGAAAATGTGGCCTCAAACTTGGCATCTTGGAATGGCTTCTTGGAAGCTACAATAATATGTCTTGAAAATAACTTGTTGCTCAAGGAAAATGCGAGGAAAATCACTTGACCTTGTAAGGCCAGAATTGGATTCCTTAGAATTCAGAACTGACCTCTCCTTTTCGCCTCTAGCTGATCTATTAAATTCACAGTGGACAGTGGATTAGATGTTCCTTTCTTCCTGTGTTGTTTTTTCTGCAAGTGTGCAGAAACTCCATCTGTAACTGGTCATGTGATTGTAATGCTACAAGAATGAAAGTTTGGTTTCTCCTTTATTTCTTTTTTCAAAAGTTCTGTTTCTCCTTTAACTTCGTTTCCATTCTGGATAATACACAAGTATTTTCTGGCAGGGAAGTAGAGAGTGAGACTGGCAGGAGCTATGGCTCCATCTAAGAATTTCATATTTATCTCTTGATGCTTCGACATTTTATTTGCATTGATGCCGTCTAGTGCCCCTCATGGAATATAGTTACAGCTGCATAGCTCAGTTGGCCCCCTTCATCTTTAGTTCCTTGCTCTGGCCCTGGTTTTAGGGCATATTTGGAACACAGGTTCGCAAGTATTCCACGGGACACTGAAAAATTCGTTTGTAGCTCTTCTTTTTATTCTCGAAATGGCACTGCAATGGATACCACGTCCGGAGATCAAACCCGGATTGCACGGCTGCGCACGCTATGCCCTGTCCTTACTCGGCGCTCTGTCTTAGTGTGGTTTTCCTGATCAACTCAGTATCACCATAGACGACCAAACAAGACTAGCAAACGGCAGTATTCGAGAGAAAAGAAAAGACCAGGAACGGCAGGCAAATGTCTCCATCACCTTTACCTGCGTAGGAGGTGATCATCGTGTTCAACTGGGAATTAATTCTCGAAAGAAAAATGTTCAGTTAGGCATTGGGTTTAATTAGTCGCTTAGCTATCATTCCCCAACAGGAAGTTGAATACTTAGTATGCCAATCTTTGCCACACGCATATGTTAATTGATTAATCACTTGGTTTCCATTCCAAATAGTATATTTAACATTTGGATATTTCTTCTTCTCGTGTACTTTGAACAAGTCATCTGTTTGATTTTGATCAAAGCCCAAAAAGTTTAAAAAGTAGTTAAGTACCTAACAGCTGATGAACTAATGCATGCATGCATGGATTAGCTAGTTTTGCTTATGACTAGGAATTTTAGGTCACGTGGCACATGTACGAAGAACACATGATGGAAAAAGAAAGGTCTGCATGCATTTAGTCTAGTGATGGATGGATTAGGATGAGACAAATTAAGGAGCGAAGTCTGAATTTTTAAGCAACACAGTGATGGACCAAATTCTAGTCTTGCAATAGGGTTGAGCGATCATTGCACATAACACAGTGATGGTCGGGTTTTTTGTCACGGCCCGATGGTCAGACTCTTCTATGACGAAATTTGAATCACTGTGACCAAAATGCATCGTCATAAATTAGCAGATTTCTTGTCGTGATTTGCTGGCGCAGTGACGCCATCTTATGCATAAAAAATCTAGAAGGCCTCCCCGAAGCCAAAATGCAAGCTTTTTGCATGGTTACTTCTCCACAGACAAGCTTAAACTGTGGATTATCTTTCGGTGCGTAGTTGGCTACACGAGGAGACTTCTAGGCTATGCAACATGGAGTTCAAGATCAACGTACATTTGATAAAGGAGTGTGTCTTTCTCCAAAGGTGCGGTGGTGGTGGTAGGGGGGTGGTCTCCTACTGGCAGGAAATCACCGCAAGCCCTTTGTTTAACCATGTCAGTTTGGATGAGTGGTGGGAGCATAACAATGCGGGGATAGAGAAGAAGCAAAGGAGCAGATTTAGTGGGATCCTTGTGTTGTGGAATGTATAGATGGAGAGGAACCGCCTGATGTTCCAAACCAATCCTTGGCGGTGGTGGAGATTGCCTATCCGGTCATGGAGGACGTCTTGCAGAGGGTGTTAACCGTTTCGTCGAAGATGTAGCATTTTTTGTGCATTTTACGTTTCTTTATATATAACTGCAAGACTGTTGTTTTGTTTTTTCTCTCTTAATGAAATTGACGGAACGCATGCCTTCATTTCAAAATAAAATAAAATAAATAAAGCACCCTGCAAGAGCAAAAAGAATACATCAGATCAATTTGCAAGGTGAAAAGAACAAGATATCCTCAGCCAAGCCCCTCATTAATCAACTTGTATTAAATCTCAAATTAAACAAACTCAAATTGTTCTAGCATACATATATTCCTTCATAGTATGATTCCGTCCTTTCATAGTTTACTATGGTTCTTCAGAGACCAGACTCCAGATTTGGCTTATTTATGGTTCTTTGAGAGAGTCATCTGGACGATGACAGATTTGTTCGTGTTCAGAGAAGTCATCGACAATGGCATAACCAATCAATCTGGTCTGATGTGCCGAATCCAATTGAGTTTGAGCATCCAATCAGATGTTATTCTAGCCAGCTACCTCCGAGAAACTTCTTTCTTTTTGACACGTGCAGATAAAAGAAATTGTTTCACTTTCGATACAGATAATTAGTAATTTGGTTGAAGCAGCCGACCTGCAGGCTGCAGGTGCATGCGCTATAAAAAGCCATTTGCTCCCTTCACCGATCTCAACCATCAGCTGCAAACAAGAACTCTCACTCTTCAGAGATCAAAGCATAGCTAGCGACTCATCTTCTTCAACACGTCAAGAATTTCAATCATGGTGGTTCCGGTGATCGACTTCTCCAAGCTCGACGGCACCGAGAGGGCCGCGACCATGGCGCAGATCGCTGACGGCTGCGAAAACTGGGGATTCTTTCAGGTAATTAAGCACATACTAGAATGGATGTTGCTGAAAATTTTCGTCATAGCATTGCATTGTTTTTGACGCTGATTCTTTGCAACGATTGTAGCTGGTAAACCATGGCATCTCGTTGGAGCTTCTTGGTCGTGTCAAGAAGGTGTGCTCGGAGAGCTACCGCCTCCGGGAGGAAGGGTTCAGGTCGTCGGAGCCCGTGCGGACGCTGGAGAGGCTCGTCGAGGCGGAGCGGCGCGGCGAGGCCGTGGCGCCGGTGGACGACATGGACTGGGAGGACATCTTCTACCTCCACGACGACAACCAGTGGCCCTCCGACCCGCCGGCGTTCAAGGAGACCATGCGGGAGTACCGCGCCGAGCTCAGGAAGCTCGCCGAGCGGGTCATGGAGGCCATGGACGAGAACCTTGGCCTCGATAAGGGCCGCATCAAGGCCGCCTTCACCGGCGACGGCCGCCACACGCCCTTCTTCGGCACCAAGGTCAGCCACTACCCGCCGTGCCCGCGCCCGGACCTCGTAACCGGCCTGCGCGCGCACACCGACGCCGGTGGCGTCATCCTGCTGTTCCAGGACGACAGGGTCGGCGGCCTGCAGGTGCTTAAGGGCGGCGAGTGGCTCGACGTGCAGCCGCTCGCGGACGCCATCGTCGTTAACACCGGCGACCAGGTGGAGGTGCTCAGCAACGGGCGGTACCGCAGCGCATGGCACCGCGTCCTGCCGGTGCGCAACGGCAACCGCCGCTCCGTGGCGTCGTTCTACAACCCGGCGTTCGAGGCGGCCATCTCGCCGGCGGTGGGAGAGGGCGGCGGCGCGTACCCGGAGTACGTATTCCGGGACTACATGGACGTGTACAGCAAGCACAAGTTTGAGGCCAAGGAGCCAAGGTTCCAGGCCGTCAAGGCGCCAACAAAATCAGCTTAAAATTAATTAAGGAGATTAAATAAAATTATTTATTTATTAGTCAGATATATACATATGTCAAAGTTAATTTGGGTGGGCATTGTGTGACAGTGAAAAAAATGTTTTATGGAGTTTATTCGGGTAATAGTTTGATGCAAGTTGTTTAGATATGTAATGTGGGAATGAATATATGTGTTTTTTGTGTGTGCAATAATAAAAAAAATCAATATTTGAGAAGTAAGCTGTTGTTCGGGTGGTTAGTGAAGATAGTTATATCACGTGTTTGCTAGGCATCAAATCACAGTTTTACACTTTATGTGTCTCACCAAGTGGGATTTATTGTGTATATGGTGGTGTATATGGTGGTGACTTCGTTAATTCTCATGCTCAACAAGTCAGATCTCGTGTAGGTGCGGCTTAATTTATATTGTTGTAAATCTGCTTATGGCATTCACTGAAGCATGCAGAGACAAATCATATCCATCAACAGGCACCACCCCTCAATCGAGTCTGATTATGTCTAGAATCCAGATAGAGTTCATACACGCTCTGACAAAACCAGAAAAAAAGAAAGGTAATTGTACACTACTACATGACACATGCACCATCTTGTTTCCCTTCTCTAGAGCAAAGTCACTGGTACTGCACTAGCAGTACTGCCACTGCCACTGGGGCCCAGCAGTCAGATACAATGCAGCGAGCTGCTCAGTGAAGCTGCTGCTGCTGCCTCATGCTGACCGGAAGAGGTGGTAGGGGAAGTTGCCGTTCTTGTCCATCAATGGCTCCACCAGCTTGGCGATCCCCAGCATCACCCTCATCAGCTCCTCCTTGAACTCCTTCTCTCCTCTCTTCCACACCGGCACGTCGCCATCGGCACCGGTGTGGCCGAAGTGAGCCACCGCTGTGTCGTTGGAACGGGGTGGATACTGCTGTCTCGGGAGGCCAGCGTGGGGCTGATACGGCAGTGGCGGCTGTCCGGGGAGGGTGAGCGGACCGTCGCTATGACGAGGCTGGTACGGCGGCTGCCCGGAGAACGGTGGCGGCGCGCCGGTGTGACGAGGTGCGTATGGCGACGGCTCGTTGATGCGAGGCTGGTACGGCGGCTGCTGCTGCAGCAGCGGTGGCGGTGGGAGTGGCTCAGTGACCGCTGCGCGAGGAGGCTGCAGCGGCTGTTGCTGTGGGCGCATGGGCTGTTGCAGGTGTGGTTGCGCCGGTGACTGCAGAGGCGGCGCCGCGAAGCTGGCCGACCTCGCGCTCTTGGTAATCGGTGCAGCAGAGTCTGGACCATTGCTTCCACTGCCACCGCCGCCGCTCGCCGGCAATGCAGGCGGCTCGAGCTTGCTGTCCCCACCGTCCAGCATGAACTTCACACGAGGGGAATCACGGAGCGCGGTGGCCGCGGCAGCCGCGCCATCGTCGTTGCTCTTCTTGAGGATTGACTTGGGCTGCCCGACGGCCGTGCGCACCGGCGTGGCCCTGGACAGCGCCAGCGGGGCGCCATTGCCGGAGCTCCCCGGCCTGAACGACGTGGTCTCCATGGGCCGCAGGTCGGAGCGCTGCGGGGGAGCCGCGTCGGGCCCCGGGTCGCCGCCGGTCGACGCCGACGACTCGACGCCACGGAGGTAGTAGTTGGGTGTCACCTGACCGAACATGGCGTTGGTCCTGGCGTACTTGAGCGCGACCTCAGCGTCGGACTGGAACCTGTAAATGACCCGGCACATGTGGGACTTCCAGTACACCCGGATGCCGTCGACGTCGAGCGGCCCGAAGCGCGCGAATCTCGCCTTGAGGGAGGCCACCGACGGCAGCGTGCTCTTGAGCGGGAACTTCATCATCAGCGCCGTCGGCGACGCCGTCCTCACCGCCGGCGCCTTCTTCTTGGCCCCCGCCTCAGGCTTCTCCTTCATGCCAGCTCGTAGCTGCTGAGCCGCCGCCGGTGCCCCGCCTGCCGCGGCTGCGGCGGAGTCCTTCTGCTCCAGCCCGGCCTTCTTGTCGGAGGCCAGCGTCTTAATCTTGTCGAGCTTGGTTTTCTTCTTGGCGGCCAGCTCCTCCTGTCGGTCAGACGGCCCGCGCTTCACGCCGGCTTTGGTGGGGTCGCTGGGCCTCATGGCCGGCTTCTTCTTCGCCGGCTTGGGCGGCTGGCCGTCGGCGGCGGCGGCGGCATTAGGCTTATTATCCAAGCTCTTCTTGGACTCCTCTAGTGGATCGTTCTCATAGCTCTTCTTGTAGTATTTTGAGCGGAACGCGAGGAAGAAGGAGTGAGAGGCGTCAGAGATGAGACGGCCGGCGCCATAGGAGGGAAGCAGAGGAAGGTTTTGAAGGTCGGATATTACCTGTTTCAGGTCCAGGCCGTTGAGGTCGACCTTGGGAGGCGAGAAAGGAGCGGGCTTCATGCCGGCGTCGGCGCCGGCGCCAGAGGGAGCGGCCGTGGCCGCGACGCCCCTAAGGTCGGCGAGCTTCTTCTTTTTCTTCTTCTTCTTGGGCTCGCCAGTGGCGGTGGCGGCCGCGCCGGCGGTAGCTTCCGCCGGTGGCTCCTCCCTCTCGCGCTTGCGGGCCTTCTTCGGCTTGGTCGCCTTCTTCGGCGCGGCGCCAGCGTCCGCGGTTGCGCCGCCCTCGCTCGCCTGAGTGGCCGGAGGGAGCTCGCGCCTCTGCAGCAAGAACTCCTCCTCATCGCCGGCACCGCCGCTCCCCGGCAATGGCGGCGTCTGCGGGTCAGCCGAGAAGCCAGGCGGCGGGCCGACGTTGTCCATAGTGGGGGCCGCGTCCGGGAGCGCGGCCGGCGGCAGCGCCGGGGCGCGGGCGTCGTCCCGGCGCTTGAGCAGGTACTGGTCCTTCTTGCTGACCCTGGGCTTCATGGCCGGAGCCCCGGGCAAGATCTTCTCCATGAGCCTCGCCGCCGCGCCGGCGGCGCCCCTCCGGCCCTTGGGTGGGGGGTTCTCCTTCTCCGGCAAGGGCACCCTCTGCCGGCCCTTGAGCGGCCGAGCTGCAAGGCATGTCACCACCGGCACAGGTGAGCACGCAGCGCAAGGCCACAGCCATGGGGAGATAACGATAAAACAGCAGTTCAAGCCATGGGGGGTATTTATATTTCTAGTTAATCAATACATCACACAACAGAACGAAACAATAGCTAAATAAAAATAATAGTAATAACAATAATAATAATAATAATAACAATAATAGTACATATATTTAACTAGACAAAACTATAGAAACAAATTAATTCCGGATTAGATCCAACAAAGCACGAATTTTACATGTATTTGTAAGAAAATTCACATGAAACTGTATTGAATTCATGCAAAGTGTCGGCGTTTCAAATTAGGCCTTCGCACTTCGAAAACAAAAACAAAAATAGGCCTTAGTTGGTCATGTGTATTCCGGTCTTGCAAAACGTGCATTTCGGCTTGGCATGTGTGACGATGCCAAGATACCATGAACATTACTGATAGGTAAAATAAAATCCGGGGTTTTAGGTCCAGACGGTCAAAGCCTGGACAAGGCATCGTTTCGTCGTTACTCGTGTCTCGATTATACAGGAGCGCACAGGCTAGGTGCCGGGGCCCAGCGACCCAAGGGTGACAATACAAGCGAAACTTGGCGGGAGCAACGCAAGAGCAACCTCTTGCGTTGCGTGTCACATTCTCTGGCCTATCTTCCCTCCTCAATGCAAAGATGCTGCGTCCGTGTGAGGCAACCGCACTTTATTTCCACCTCAATTCTGTTATCTCTTTGGGTCAAGTGAAATCCAACAAGAATGGTGTCAAGTAAAACACCTCCGCGAGTGGAAGCAGGTTTGCTAAAAAACACCCTACTACATCCAGATTTGGTTTGTTGCCGTTGGATCTTTATGTGATGATCTTGGTCATCCTCTAAACCATGTAAATTTATATCTCCTCTTTTTCCGAGCCCTAACCATCTCTTCCTGTTGCCCTTTTGCCGCCGCCTCTTTGATGTTTCCTTCGGCACCGGCGAGGCCCACTGGTCTTCCCCATCTGCCGCCACTCCCTCCCCTATCCCCACATTGCATCATCAAAATTACATGTCTATTAACTCAACCAATAGTTGCCTCGCCACCATAGCCGATTGTTGCCCACCATAACAAGTCATGCGTGCGACTACCTCCCTCCTACTCCTCCAACCACTAGCCCTGTTCTAGCAACCATGTTTTCTCTCCTCCAATCACTGGCCCTAATTTTGTTCCTCCTCTAAACCATGTAAATTCATATCTTCTCTCCTCCCAAACCCTAACCATATCCTCCCATTGCCCTGTTGCCGTCGCCTCTTTGATGTTCTCTTCGGCACCGATGAGGCCTGCTGGCCTTCCCCATCCACCGCCACTCCCTCCCCTCTCCTCACAATGCTCATCGGAATTACATGTCTACTAACTCAACTAATGGTGCCTCACCACCATAGCCGATTGTCGCCCACAATAACAGGTCATGCGTGCGACTACCTCCCTCCTACTCCTCTAACCACTGGCCCTGTTCCAGCAACCATGTCTTCTCTCCTCCAACCACTGGCCCTGATCTTGTTCCTCCTCTAAACCATGTAAATTCATATCTCCCAAACCCTAACCATATCCTCCCGTTGCGCTGTTGGCACCGCCTCTTTGATGTTTCCTTCGGCACCGACGAGGCCCGCTGGCCTTCCCCATCCGCCGCCACTCCCTCCCCTCTCCCCACATTGCATCATCAGAATTACATGTCTACTAACTCAACCAATGGTGCCTCGCCACCATAGCCGATTGCCGCCCACCATAACAGGTCATGCATGCGACTACCTCCCTCCTACTCCTCAAACCATTGACCCTGTTCCAACAACCAATGACGACGCCACTGCCACACTACACAACATCTAAGGCAAGAAGTGGAGTGTTTTTTCTGGTGAACCCTAACGCTAACTCCAATAAACTCAAGTCCATGAGCAGAGGACACTGCCACTGCCGACGGAATTCATCATGAAGATGTTATCCAAACCAATATTCAAACCGTAGCATCTTATTGTCTCACATTTTTTCCTTTTTTGTTAATTCTCAGTTGCTTAAAACTTTTGTCAATCTCAATCATCTAAAATTACACATTACTAAGCTTAAAATTGTAGTCATAGAAGCGTGCAATTTTAGACAAATGTACTGTTGTTTCTATATTGTCTAAAGTAGATTGAGATAAGAATAAGGATGGTTACATGTTGATTTAAAGACTTAAAAAAGTGATTGAGATCTAAAAAAAATTTCAACCAACTTAGGAATAGAGAATCTCTTTTTTTTTCTCTCTCTATTCTAAAAGACAATCCTTTCACCATAAGTTGCAGGGTCTTAACCTTAGGCTTTTCGAATGTCTAAGGGCGTGTCTAGGTAACAAGATTTTCGTGAAAATTCTGTAGGAAACTGGAAAAACTAGTTCTTCCTTTGAACTCAATACAATTTCCTCCTTTTCAAAAGAAAATACCATTTCCTCTTGGAGAGGAAAAAAGGAGAGCACATACACCTCGCCTCTAGAAAGGTGAGGCGCACGTGCGATTGCAGGTGAGAAGTACGTGTTAGTTTACCATTTCCTCGGCGAGTAGTTTTCCTCTTTTCTCAGATGCCTTAGCTTACTACTCCCTATTATAGTACTAACAAGTTGATGTCTCTAATAAGATAAAAATACGGCAAAAGTGCGGCTCTAGAGTCCAGGGTCGGGCTTGTCGGTCGATGGGGCAGGATCAGGTGTTGGCTCGCCGCCGTCTCGCTCGTCTAGCACCATCAACTCATTTTGGAACCATGTAGGAATTGTACTCTGCGTTCCAAACAGGTGCAGCTCCATAGCCAGATTCTTATTCCTCTGACAGAAACACATGAACTCTGTTGGGAATCCAGCGGGTCGGAATTCCCACAGTAATGAAGGTCATCTTGTCAGGGTTGAGTTAACAGCAGGATCTAAGGAGCGAGGGGATTTCAGTTCACCGGAAGGTTAGTTCCCAAACAGCCGGTGTGACGCTATCTGATTTTCCTTGGGCAGGATCGTCGCCCAGCCGCGTCCAGAAAAGCAAACCCGTACAGATCTTCTGTGGCGAGTGGAAATGGCATATATAATTTGCTCTCTACTCCGGAGGGAAGGTTGATCAAGTCACTTGAGAGTTCTGGAGGCAGCAACCCGATCCCATCATTCCTTCCTGTCATGGCTTTCAACAGTTTCATCTTGAAAATGAACTAGAATTCCGTAACAAGTTGAGGAAAGGACGACCAACAAGCATTCAGAACGCTGCTTCAAAAGCTTCTCATCGCAGCAGCAGAAGAAGCAGAAGCAGGCCAGCAGCTAAAGTAGAAGACTGGAACTGCTTCAGAAGGCCTTTTCTTATTCCTCTGACACGCTGGAACTGCTTCAAATGAAACTAGTGGAACTGGCCCCAGTCAGATAACTTAACCTAGTAAACGGATAAGAATTTGGGGTAGCAGATCCATCTAACACAATGCCTATAAGGTTTCCTGGAGTGGACAGGAACCAAGTTACTCCGCCTAATGACTCTGCGCTGCCTGTTCTCATGGGAGAAGGCACGCATTCATCAAACAGGTCCTACTGGCCAAGGTTCAAGTTCAGCCAGAGGCCTGGAGCATCGACCAGACAACTATTCCTACGATGGGTACATTCTTTCACAGCAGTCCAAGGTTTTAGCACAAGAATCTGTGTTGTGCAATCAGTACACTAACTAATTCTGTTTAGAATTTGTGTCAAAGTTTGGTCCAATGGTGGAAGATCAAGATAAGGAAACAGCAAATCGTACGTCAGATTGAGTGCCCAGAGTTTCCGATGGTCTGGCTGACATTTTAGTGCAAGCTTTTTAGTGCCTGAAGTGTTTCTATAAACTTTCACCACTTTCAGTGTCAGATGCAACTTGCTTTACTTGAGACATCTCTCCGCAGGACTTCAACACGAGAACTGTGAAGAATACTTTGTATTCAAATTGTTTTGGGATCAACGAGATAATATTAGGATTTTTCTTATGGTGCGCATCTGGATTAATTCCACTATAAAATAGAACAGAATTCCTAATCAAATTCCTACACTGAATGGTTCGACTAACATGCATGTCTAAAATAGCAGAAAACATCCTTATTACCTTCATAGATTTATACATGTTTATGAATATAATAACTAATAGGCACCTCAACTGATCAGTGTAGAGCGTAACTAGCTTAACTTGATGCCTTCCTTCATGATGTACGGGTGAACTCAACCACCTTACCTCAATGCCTGCTTCAATGATGAACAGGAAATTGCGCATCCAGAATAAAATACATTATATAGATAAATACCCTGAGAGCATTCATTTCTGTCATCTCCATGAATCACCGATATGTTTTTATCAGGCACGCTAACAAGCTTTCTTTCAGAATTGGTGTTCTAATATTTATAGCAGTTCTTTTATGAAGCACGGCCTTAAGACTCTTCACCAACAACAAAACAATCAAATTGCTGAAGATAAGTGATTCTGCCTTGATATGCCAGATTATGAAGGGGTGAACAAACATATAATGTAAACACAAACACATATGCAAGATGAGACTAATGATGCACAATATAATAAAATGAAGAAAACCACAATCCTAGACATATCAGAGTTGAGGCATGGCCTTAAAAGAACTACAGCAAATAGCACGTACCCCAATCAAGTAAATATATGAATGCAAGAAAAACATTTCAGAATCCAATGCATCAAAACACACACAAGTCGCTGCTTTTTCATGTCTACATCATGGAGGAATACATTTTCATGGTACCTTTCATATTTGTATTCGGCATAACTAGATGGGAAGGAGAGAAAATTGGATAGTTTACAGTCGTATCATACACATATCCATGTTTTTGGAATAAGTCCACATTGATCACAGGATATGCATATCTGTCAGGCTTTACTTTATTTGGATATAGTTTTGTAATAGAATAGAATTCACCATTTATTACCAGTATACCTTCGCACAAATTTTGAACATGATTTGTATAAACAGTGTTGTTCGAGACTATTCACATCAAAACAATTTTGCACATTCATGCAACAAGCAGTTCAACAAATAGACATAGAAGCTATTTGAACCAGAAATAACCAATTCACTATTCACATCAAAACAATTAGCATTAGTTAATCTATACCAGCAGCAATAATACCACCGTTTAACCATCAAGTTCAAGTACACAGCAAGAACAATAACAGAGCAGTGAATAGTAGTACTACTAGGATTGGGCATGTGAGTGTCGATACCTCGTTGAGACCGTTCAGCCTCGGCTTTCTTTTCAGCTTCTAGGGCATTCTCCGCATCCACCCCAAATGATTCGGCATATGTGATGTCGTACCTCTCATACCTGGATCGGCGGTAGGCCATGAGCATCGCGGCCATCTCGATCCCCGGCAAGGTCCGTGCGGCCGTCTCGGCGGCGTCCCGCTGCTCCACGGCGGCGTCCTGCAGGAAATCCAGCGCCGTCCGCGGCACGAACGGCTCTCGCGCGGCCGCCACCTGGTCGGGGAGGTACTCGGCGTTGCAGTCGAACCCGGGCACGTTCACGAGGAGGAACCTGGGGTCCTCGTTGTGGGGGCGGAAGGTGTCGGGCCCGCGGCAGGGGCAGAGGAGAGCGAGCGCGCCGCGGCGCGCGATCTCGTCGACCGACTCGGCGACTGCGGCGGGGAAGGTGCGGCTGCCCCCCTGCGAGGTCTTCTCGACGAAGTGGTCCGCGAAGCGGACGAGCTCGTGCGGCTCGAACCACCCGTAGCTGCCGTCGCCGAAGAAGGCGACGAGGACGAGGCCCTCGCGGTGGCCGCGGTGCACCTCCGGGTCGTCGGAGAGGGTGATGCTGTAGACGTGGCCGGGCCACCACGGGTGGGACTTCACCTTGCCCCAGACCATGTCGCCGAAGCGCGGGCTCCACGTGTCGCGGTCTCCGGCGGGCACGACGGCGCCAGAGTCGGCAGCGGCAGCGGCGGCGGGGTCGGCCATCCTGCGGAGGGGAAGCGAAACCCTAGATTTTGGTGCGGGGTCTCTCGGTCTGGGCTTAGATTTGGGTTTGGGTTTCGGGGTTGGGGAAATTGGGGGGTCTCGGGCTTGAAGGGCGCCGGTAGGAGGGCGTTGTGGGAATCTTTCTATATAAAAAAGTTGCTGGGATTCCAACTATATGGTTGATCCACGTGGCTCATTGAGTCATGCAGTCTAGATCTTACGTTAATTAACGAGTTTGCACTGTTCAATATTAGGGGTTGTACTGTTCTCCCGACCCGTAATGAATATCGAGGGGTTATACTATTCACCCGACCCGACCCGTAATGAATGGTACCAATCCGTTACTGTTCACCCCGACCCGTTACTATTTATCAAACCCTAAAAATACATAATATATCTATTTTGATCATCTTGACGTCCTGATTCCATTTTTCTGCTCCTTTTAACCTAAATCTCATTCCTTAATACTCTAATTGTCGTAGGTATGGGCCTAGACAATGTATTTGTGGCACCCCCGGTCGGCTACAGCGACCGCCGGGCGTGCGGGGGACAAACGAGCGAGAAGTAATGCACGCGAGACAGTCGGTAACGGAAATCACTATTTGTATTAGGGCACGGAATACAGAGCTCAAAAGGGGGGAAATGAAAGTGGGGATCCCTTTTCTCTACCCCCTGGGGGGGTATTTATAAGGTTTGAAAATGAAAAATGGAAGATTACAATTTTGCCCTCACAAGAGAGGGAATCTACAAGGGCATTATGGTCATTTGACCATCCTTAGAGGATATTGAAAGAATATTCCCGGGCATATTTAGGGAATATTCTTTAGCATCTCTGGAGGCATCTTTAAGAGCGTCGCGGTGGCCTCTGACGACGTCGACGTGGACCTTGACGCTCGCCGGGACAGGACGTGACCTGGACGCTCGCCGGGACAGGACGTGACCTGGACGCTCGCCGGGACAGGACGTGACCTGGACGCTCGTCGGGACAGGACGTGACCTGGACGCTTGCCGGGACAGGACGTGACCTGGACGCTCGTCGTGACAGGACGTGACCTGGACGCTCGCCGGGACAGGACGTGGCCTTGATGCCAATGGAGATGCCAACGGGGTTAGCGGACGCCGGGTAGAACGTGTTGACTCGGGGAGGGGGGTCTTGACATTGCGGGGGGAAGCCCGTCAGTTCGGGTAGCGCGGGGACCCTTCCCCCAACACTAATATTCAAATAATCATCATCTTCCTAATAATGCTCATATTCTTCATTTATTTGATATTTTGTTCCCAGTTAGCATCAATTGAGCCAAGACTTAACTAAAGTAGATAGTGAATTAGATGTGACGATGTAATTTAGTCTCGCGCAGATGACGCTGTAATTTAGCCTCGCTGAAAGGACCTCAGATGCCGACTAAAGGGGGGTGAATAGGAGGCTAATAAAAATTACTTCTTTTAACTAGATTGTTTAGATTAAGCCTTATGCAGAAGCAAGGATTAGCTAGCTGTGTGACAGATGAGTGACACAGGTAAGTTACGATGTGTAGATTAGCATGCAGCTGTCACGCAGGTGCCTAGCACAGGTGGGCTAATGACTTAACAAAAAGATAAACAATCAAAGTGTCTGTGTAACAGGTAGCTGACACAGGTGTGAGATATGATCTATACCAACTGTGAGACAGCTAACAAGACATAGGTGTAAAGGTGATCTAAGCAGATAAACAGAATATCTATATGAGCATACAAGCAAACAGATATAGCAAGAAGCAAGGAGTAAAACTACAAGTACTCAGGAGACAGTGTTTTTCACCAAAGTTCCCAGCTCTTTGCAGAGTAGTACGTCTCCGTTGGAGAGGCTACTCCGAAGAGATCGCCAGCACTGAATCGTGCTTGTTCTCCGAGTACCTGATCTCAGGTCTCTTCCTTTGCTTGTGGAAGTCATTTTGCTTGCAGCAGGTAGACTTCAATCACCCTCACAAACTACTGATCCAGCCCACACAAGTTTGGGTGGTACCAGCAACTCCTACGCCCGTCTAGGAGTAGACACTCTAAGAGTAATAGATTCAGCAGTAACAACTCTTGGAGAAACCAATGCTCTTTGCTCAAGAACTCTAACCCTTCCCGAACTGATACTTAGGAAACTTGGCTTTCATTCGGTGGAAAGAGGCTTTGCAACAGTCGAATGTGAGTTACTGATTGGCTTTTTGGTTGAGATCGAAGACCTCCCCTGGTCTCCTATATATAGGGTTCACAGGCATTTGACCGTTACACTGTTGCCACGTAGGATTAAGTGAATCACCGGTGACACAGCCAATCACTCCGTCCAACTATAACCGGCTCAAGCAGACCGATACCTGTGTCATCGGCGGCACACACAGTTAAACCCTAAACTGACGCAGCCGCACTGCTCAGCCCGGTCTTGGCACATGACATGCCCTCAGCGCACACACTCTCTGAAACCTATAAGGAGAGAACCTCCGACAGCCCTCCGACTCAGCAGACAAGCTATCGCAGCGTAGGTTCCTTAGCGTTTACAAGCTCTCCCCTGGTACAGAGATGTATCTGAGTCATAGAGTGTTAGACTACCTGTGACACCGCTGTGTCACACCGGTGACTCTAACCCCTATGGTTTTCTACTACTAGCACTGCAGAGTCCCAGCTCCAACCAGTTTCATACTTATGTAAAACTGCTGACACAGAGCCACTAACCTCAAAGTATTAGTGCCACTGTCCAATATCTTGAGCATTGAGCAACAAGAATCTCCACAGATCATCACTGCTTTATCCCTCTTGATAGTACGGGCTTTTCCTATGGACTCAAAGAAACTAGCAAATCTAGGCTTTACCTACCCACCAATTGTAGTCACGACTCTTGATGCATCAAGCCACCATCACCTTGCTTGCAACTCCTTGCACAGCATCGGCTTCTTCACAGCTGTGGCACAGCTGCCTAGCACAGCCATTCCTTAGCCCTGGAAACCACCATTGTACCCTTTTTGGTGGTCATCCTTTCCTTGATGACCCTTCTTCCTGGAACCTACAAACCTGCTTACACTCGCTGTAAACGCTAGATTCCAGTTTGAGTTGCCATTAACCATCAAAACCAACTTGGGGTCTAGATGCTCTTTTATTCGCGTAATTGTGCGAGGTATTGTCTAGTTAGGTATAAAAATAAAGAAGATAAATGAATTATTTGTGCGGGTCTAGGAGAGGCAAGGAATTTATAGATTAGTCAGATGGGTAGAAAACGCATAATGGAAAGAAAATGTGCACGATAAGCATTCGAAATAACTCAAATATTGCGGACGTGCGCGGTTTTTGTATAGAGAATATTTCAGATAGCAAAAAAAAGTGCGTGAGAGAGTGCAATTTGATAATGCGAGAACTCAAAAGAACCAAAAAGTTGTGCACGCGGGCGGTTTTTTAGATTAACATTCGACATTACCAAAATTTATGCACATGACAGTCCAACAAACTATTTTGTGGTGCATATACATTTAGTACGTAAAGATAAATATGCGATCATAAATGGTGCACGAGGGATCTCATCAGGTCAGATGGATGCGTAAAAGAAGCAGATTGCAGCCATAATTTGCAGTCGCTCGCAACGGCACTAGCATACCACTTCAATACTCGCTTGTTGGCGCTCCATGTTGCCATATTCTCGCCGCATGTCACTTAGAAACTATTAAAATATACTTAAACAATTGAAATTTTACTCGCGCCTTGTCTTGCTTAAGTAAAATTTCAATTGCTTAAGCCGGTTGTCCCTAAACCAACCAAACCTAGGTTAATTAGCCAATAGTAACCTGAATTTCTCTGACGTGTTATATTCTTTCATCACGTTTTACAATTATTTGTTGTGTCATTAATTAAGCATGCGTCGTGTTCAAATTTCACGCATTTGTGACGTACCTCGGTAGGGTATTATTCGGCGTTAGTCATAGTCGCTTGTGCTGGAATTCTGAGACTTCCATTGCACTTACGATGGTTTCATTTTGTTGGCGCACCTGCTTTGGAACATGAAGATATCCCACTTCATGAATGGGCTACAAGAAATTTGTGGCTTGTGGGTACTTAGGAAATGGGTCTGGATCAAGAAAGAAACTGCCAAACCAGAGCATGTTTTCCTTCGGTGCCCCCACTTTTGACATGCTCTTTTATGGGGCACACACTTTTGATAAGTGGAAGTATGGATATGAACACAGATTTGCATAGAAAGAAATTTTGTGGTGCCCTTCGTCCGACGTTTGACTTGTTATCTACAACGAGTTAAAATTTCCAATTTATCATCATCCAAAGTTATTTGAACCTCTAATAGGAAACCTCATTTTCCAGCGCCGCTGGAAGCCAAGAAAGATTGCAAGACGACGGCCAGCGATGCCTACATGACGGGAAAATGGGCTAACGAGTGATGGGAGGGAGACGTAGCGGATCCGCTGCTTTTATCTACGCGGCGGGCTTCTTAAATAGGGGAATATATTCTGTGAAAGTGGGCAGATGCCCCTTTTTTTGCAAGTTACATGAGAATTGTCTGAACTGAGATAGTTCAGACAATGCATTGTCATATTGAGTAACCAATCTGTCATTTTTGTATCTCACACACCAGGATAGAGTTTGTTCCTTTTAGGGTTGTTTGGAGCATATGGCATGTAGGAATTTTAGGCATGGCCGCCGCCGAGCGCCGCTCGGCACCGCGCGCCGTGTCTGTGTGCCGCCCCTGCCCTACGCCACCTCTGCAAGCCATCGCCACCTGCAGCCCCGCCTATGCGATCCCTGCTGGTCGCTGGGCCGATGAGCTCCTCCCCGCTCGCCTCCCCCCAACCTTCTGTCCGTCCTTGGTCCTTAATCGATTTGGGCGCCCTCGGCTGAGGTTGTGGTGCGTCTAGCCGTCGCCGCCTGCAGCTCCGCCGGTGCGATCCCCTGTCGGTCGCTGGCCCAGTAAGCTCCTCCCCGCGCGCTATCCCTGCCCTAACTTTCTCTCCCTCATTGGTTCTTCACCGATTTCTGGGCGCCCTTGGCTGAGGTTGTGCGCTGTGGTGCATCTGCCCAGCGAGGCGCCATTAGACGCAGCCGTCCTGCTCATGTCGTTCGTTTCCGCCGGCGCACCAATTGAGTAAACCTCCACGGAATCAGTTGGATTGATAATTTGTTTTCCATATGTTGCATGCAACTATTGTATGTGTACGTGAGTAGCAGGTGATCTTGGTTTCAGGATTAGGCACCTGATATTTTTATCCATATGCCTGCTGATCATTATACGTACCCAAATTTGTTCTGCACATGGTTGTCTTCCCCGTAGCTACGAGTATGTTTAACCCATCTAGCTCCAAAGACAGTTTTGAGGTAGATGGGCTTTAAGTAAAGCTGCTCTCTTCTTGGAATTGGAGAATTGATCCTATATTGCCACTTCAATTATAGTATGAGTATTGTAGTGATGCCGATTTCAGATGTATGTATGATATACCACTACAAGGAATCTGACTTATTGCAACGAATTTATTTGTTGCATTGAGCTCAAAGTCGATACAATAAACACCTATTGCAACATATGGCGCGGTAATAGCCTATTGCCACGATTTTGTAATTATGGCAATAAAATTCTATATTGCAACATTTTACCGTTTAGTTGCCACAAGTTGTATTGTTGCATATAAACATGATGCAACGAAATTATTCCCGTGGCAATAACCTAATGCGACTAATACTATTTCGTGGTAATATCCCATTACAACATGCTTTAATTTGTGGTAATAATTTGTTGCCACAAATATAAAGGTTGTAATATGTGATGTTATCACAAATAGTTTTGTTGCCATAGAAATATAAAAAGCAAAAAAAATATACAAATTGCAATATTAAATCCCAATTTGCACAAATATCTAAATACCGTTCATGTCTGCTTTATCATTTTCAGTTATACACGCTCACTCATGTCAACGTACACATAGCTCTAGACAATAACCATATCAGTGTGATACCATGATATATACATTGAAAGGTCGATCATAGATAAAAAAGAAAACAATAATGCTTTACAGTGGAAGCTTAGAAAACGAAAATGCATTAGAGTTAGAATAATTCTAGCAATCAATTTTGCCGCATATACTGACTTCTGTTTCCTTCAAATCATCCCGACCTACAGAATAATATGCAAGCAATTTAGTGAGTATACATATGCGTCATAGCAGTGCATGAGAGGAACTCATCGACAGGGAAACTAGCTAAAATTAATCTGAATTACCAGGACCAGAACAATTTGTAGTCCGATACGAATGGAGGTCGCGGCCAGCGTCGCTCGGAAAGGAGGTTGACCATGCACGTAGGCAAGTCACACCTAAATGCCTGATGGAGCCGATGGCCACCGGCAGCGAAGACGGTCAATCGTGGTGGGGCTCAGGGTGAAGGTCAGCTTTCGAAGCAGAACATGACGATGGTCCGGTGGTTCATCTATCAGGTCGGCGCTCGCTACGCCTGTCAGAGCAACACGATGAAGACTAGCTATCGCTCCAAGGCTGAGCACTTGACGGTCAGGCTGATGGTGCTCGGACAGAGGTGGCGCTCCTGGCGGCGGTGTTCAGGTGGATGATCTCACGATGATATTTGCTCTGGATTGTGGCATTCAGTCGTGTAGGGATAGGAGATCGAGAGAAATTTGGACGGGAGATGGTACGCAGGTTCGAAACGAATCGAGGCGGTGGCGCATTAATGAATAAGGATGGACAGTTCCTTTTGCTGGTTGATGACATAGGGATCAATTTTTTCCAATATATCAGTTTCTTAGAAATGTCAGAACTAAAGTACGAACTGAAAAAAGCATAAAATCGTGGACATGTGAGCCTACGGTTAGCCAACTAGACGCTATTGTCCAGCCATCGCACGACTACAATGTGTGTCGGTTAACTGCTAGTCGATAGCGCCCAATCAACCAACCGCAGGCTAACAAGTAGGCCAATCAGCCTATGGCACTACCATAGGAATGGTCATTTAAAATGCTTTATTATAGGCGGTATACAAAAAAACTGTCTCTAATATATCTTATTAAATATGGTTTCTATTAAAATTCACATTATAGATGGTTATATCAAAAAAGCGCCTGGAATGAGAAGGACATCATAGACGGTTTAAAAAATAAAACGCCTGTAATGACATCACAGGCGGTTTTTTAAAAAATCAACTGTGAATCAGGAAGGCCTAATTCTAACAAAAAGGCCCAATCTGGCCCATTTCTTCGCACCGCATATAAGGTGCCAAATCCTAATCCCCCGTGACCAACCGCACACCCCTCCTCCTCCCTTCTGTCTCCTCATCTCTGAAATTCTCTAAGTCCCCAAAGAGCTCACCAGAGGTGGCCGAATCCGGAGAGGAGTGCCATCCCCGACTCTAAAGCAGCCGAATCCAGCGGTGGTGCCTGCCCCCGATCTTGAGGCGACCAGATCTAGGAAGACGTGTCGTCCCCGACCTCTACCGCTTCCTCTCCGGCGACTTCCCACCCGAGTATGCCGTGCCTGCCGCCTCCGCGGGGACTGATTTGCAAGACGCGGCTGCTCTGGCAACGCATGGGGATGCTCACTATGCCAGGAGCCAGTCGGAGCCCACACCAGTGCGAGAGAAGAAGAGGGCAGGGCCGTCGATCATGAAGAAGTTGAGCTCGAAGTTGGCTATCTTCTTTTGTTCGAGACTATATTTTTCCTACAATGAAATGATTATATACGATGACTAAAAAAGAGATCTGAGTTTTGATGCTCAATTGCATCCAGTAATTAGTAAAGGTTTTTTTACATAATTTTATTGATCATTCGGAGTTTGTGTCGAGCTTACTGGTGTTGGATTACTAAAGTTTTGCTTTTCTTTATGTAGTCTTGTCCATATCGATAGATATGTTAAATTGAAAAATTGTTTGCTTTTTTACTTCATTTTATAACAATAAAAAACTGAACACAGATAATACTTTTAACTTGCTAATATGATCAGTAAATGCTATAGGATAATTAACATGTTATATTATTGACTTACCTACTGGCATCAGTGAATCATTATCTATTTTTGTCTCTTGCAGGTATCAAACTTCTTTATTGGTCTGTACTTCTTGAGTATCGTTAGCAAGTTTGAAATTAGCACTGTGTACTTGGGATTTGCATCTGCGTGTGCTATTGCGGTTCTTTACATAGCTGGAAATTTCTCTACAGATTGATTCCATATTATGTTTTTGGTAAATTGTATACTTATATGTTGGTATGCCATATTTATGGTATCAAAAAAAATTATGTACAGTTGGCCCACTCTTACTCAAAATCCTAGATCCGCCACTCTGAGGAAGGCTGAGGTAGGTCCGGCGCCGGCTAGGGTGGTTCAAGTGGCTATGCTGGACAAGGAGGATGATTCATTGACACGAGGGCGTCAGAAGAGAAGAAGAAGGCGTAGGCGGTGCGGGAGCAGAGCAAGAAGGACAAGAAGCAGCAGCAGGTGGCGACAGACACAAGGATGACCAAGTCGAGCATGAAGGCGAGGAAGCCAATGGCGGTGCAGGAGGGGCCGGAGGCGGAGAGCGTGGATGCGAGGGCAGACGATTTCATCAATAGCTTCAGGCAGCAGCTCCAGCTCGTCGGTGGCGCCAAATTCGGTAGCCACCGTGCTGCCTTTTTGTCTCTGTAATTCGTCATCTCAGGCTGGTTCTCATTGAACCACCAAAAATCTTCTGTAATCTGATTTGGGTATCACAGACCTTTACTCACACGCGGTTCAGAAAACTGCGTGTAATAAGGGTTTGCGAAGTAGTGTGGGAGGCCGACTAGGGGTGTTAATCCACTCTTTCACTTTCTCCTATATGCTATGCTTTCTTCCAAAAGCCACATTGCACATATATGTGTATGAGAATGATCGAGCTCACTTGTTATCTCACTCACGCACGTCGTTGATCCTTCCCATATGCATCTATACGAGTATGTAGATAGATATACCCTTCAATTAGTTTGGCCTCACTTTCTCCATAATTATTTACATTTGTGACTACATGAGACGCAACAACTTGAGCTCAAGATCATCATCAACCTAGCTAAATCATTGTAGTTGGCAGCCCCCTACATCCGCTCCAAGAACCCCTTCCTTCGCTGGACACTGGAGCTCCACCACTGCTTCATTGCGTCGTCGATAGGCTTGGGGGCCAAGATCGTAAGCAACTTAATTACGTTCAATTTCCTCGACCCTAGTTAGGTATATTTATGCATGCACATATTCAGATTAGGTAGGACATATGTACAACTCACACATGCACATACGTGCGTCCATCCAATTCATTATTCATGACTAGGTTGCACCATATATACATAGGACTAGCAATTTGCATGCAGTTTGGCTAGAAAGCAGAAAAGTGCCATTTCAGTCCTTGCACGTGCTCTGAAGACCTTAGTGCACATATACATGCCATGTCAACATCCATCTCATCTTTCATGTACTGCTGTTGGGATCAACTCTCATCTTCCATGTACCGTTGCTGGACGGACTGCAAATTGGGCAGGATTCCATGTCGGCCTCCATGGGCCGATAGCACCTAGTCGGCCTCTCATAGGCTGATTGGCCCACCTGTCGGCCCGCGGTTGGCTAGCACGCGTTGCAATTGGCCGATGGCTGGCCGATAGTGCTCAGTCGGCCAATCCGTAGTTTGCCCCTAATTCTATAATTTTCTTAGTCTGTGTTTTAGTTCTGATATTTCTAAGAAAAAAGTTATTTTAAAAGGTTTCGATAACGGATCAGTTGCAGATATTAATAGTCATTTTCCTTTTGGAAAAAAAATCATATGGAGAGGATAATTTGTAGAATCCGCGGAAAAGTGGTTGGACGTGGCCGTCACGGTCACATGGATTATTGTAGGGTCCACTCGTAAGTGGAAATGAATTTTTGAATTTGAGCATGAGCAATTGGTGTTTGACGGAAAACTTGGTGGGTTTCTTATTTGAATCGTGGGTTGATGCAAAACGATTGGCTGCGATTGTATTTGTATAAGAGAAACTATATCATATAACTTTTAGACCTTAGTTATAACCTCGCTATTTTTCCACCCAACACAATTTCCACTTGTAGGATGATAAACGGAGAGTGCGAAAAATGCATTTCACATACACATGCACCTTAGTGTAACGACCGAGCCCAATTTAGATTTGGCCCAAAGCATGGCACATGTATATGTGCATGACAACATGCGGGAATAATCTCATCTTATTCAGAAAAAAGAAAATCTATCAACATATACACTCAGGAGCTCCAAAGATAGTGTCTGAAATTGCTCGATATAGCTCTTACTATCTACACTATATGATAACCTACATACACCCGCTACACTAACTACTCTCTACTTCCTTTTCTTCTTACTACTTAGTGTTCTGCTTCTAGGCGACAAGCATTGTTGTCATTTTGGACGACCGAACCGCTCACGTTCAACCACAACTCAACGAGTACTAGGTATTAAAAGTACGCGGCTCATCAGAGAGACAACACATACACAAATGAACTCTTTTATTCACTAACACAATTTGAATACAACACTTAAGTAGCTTTCCTATCACTCTACTGCAGCCTTCTCATGGCCATCCCTAAGGGCCCGCTTGGAAGGTCGAGGTCCAAACCGGTATAAGTTATAGCCCACACAAATAATCCGGCCTGGCTGAAAATTACCACTTGCAAGCCTGTTTTCGTTTTTTATTTACTTCGGTTTGTGCCGGTATTATGTCACTTACAGCAGAAAAAAACTTATGGGCCGAAAGAGCCCATGAAAAAAATCCGACGGTAGTCGGGCTCTTCCTCAACTCGATCTCGTTCGCGTCTCCTTCCTCCCTGCTTCGCCCTACACGATCTCGTTCCCGTCTTCCCCACCATCGCTGTTGTCGCCTCCTTCCGTGACCTCCTCAAATCTTGATCCCAGCGCCGTGCGACCGACTGCTCTTCATCACGGAATCCCGATGACCTCGTCTCGACTCCAATCCATGCCTTGCCCACCGAAGCACAAGCACACCATCTCCAAGGAACTCTTCTCTCCTACGCGTCCTAGACTAGCGCACTGTGGAGATCCGTACGGGTGTGAATTCTTCTGCTAGTAAGAAAGCCCTAGCTTGCTTGTGTTGTTGTTCTAGGAGTCAATTTTGTTGTGGCCTTGTCTTTGCTATGAGCAAGTCGAATCCACAAATCTCTCTCTCTCTCTCTCTCTCTCTCTCTCTCTTCCTCTCTCTCTCTCTCTCTCTCTCTCTCTCTGAGGAGGAGGAGGAGTAGCAAAAGTTAATGTTTTTGGATTTACCAGCATTGCATGAAGCATCTAAGCGAATTAAAACTCCATATCATACGTCGATTCTAACAGGTGCAAAATACTTTCAGAAATTGTTGGAAGGTTACCCTATTAGATGCTACAATATTGTAAGAATGGAGTCCCATATTTTTTAAGCTCTCTATAATCATCTTAGGTCAAAAGATCTTTTGTGAAATCCAAGAGGAGTCAGTATTAAAAGAGCAGTTAGGAATATTCATGTACATGCTTTTGTGGAATGCTAGCTTTCACACTTTGACCGATAGATTTCAACCTAGCCCAGAAACAATCCATAGACACATATATTCTTGCTTTGATGCAATCACCTCATTGGCATCTGACCTTGTCAAGCCTCGCTCTATGGATACTCATTGGAAATATCATCAAATCCACAGTTCTGGCCTTATTTTGAGTTACATGTCATCTATGGCTATGTAATTTAGTAATTTTTATCCTCTCCTAATATATCTTAGTCGGTAACTGTAGTTTTTTTTAATTGCAAAACTGCCTTGGTGCAATAGATAGGACTCATGTTCTCGTGACCATGACATCTTGACCTTTCATGTGGGAATTGCTAATACATAGAGTTTACAAGGGTTTTTAAGAATTTACCCAGACAAGAGTTTACATCCGGAAAAAAAACCCTTGTATTCAAGAGTTTCCTGGGGGCCTTGTAAAATACCTTTGTATTGTGTTTAAAAGGGTACTAATTTCCAGGACTCCCAAGCAGGCCCTAAGACTCTCTCATGTTTGGTAGCTTCTCTCTTTTTGTTTGTACATGGGGAGGGTTGACACCCCTATTTATACTTGTACAAGATTATTTGGTTGGTGCCAAGGGGCAACCATCCAAACCCTACAATACAAAATATCACTCCTGGTTCGTACAAATATTTAGGTCTAGATTTTTCTTGCATTTGCCACAAAGCATACATATGTAATTTATTCTAGAACCTTCCTGGTATCTAGTCGCTAGATATTTCTTACTTTGCCATTAAGTTTTACTATATTATTTATTCTATGTAATTCTATCAAAATATCTTGTTCTTGTAATCTCCAAATTTCTAGAAGCTTCAAGTATGCAGTGCATACTTCTCAACAAGTAGTAACTCTTGGTTAACCCTTTTGCATGAAGTGATGTTAACGGTTGATCAAGCTTGATGGATTCCCCCTCCGAAACAAGAAGTTCTGATAAAAGTGCAAGTGAGTTGCTATACATGCATGTCCGACCCAGTACGAGGTTAACTCTATGACGGTTTAGGCACATGCAAGTAAATTGCACGGACATATTGTGCATGGCTTGTGTGGGTCCAGAGTAGACACAGAACATGGCATATATGCCGGCGCTGGGCACACCGTTGTGTCCTAAGAGGGAAAGATTCTGATCATTTGCGCTAGTCTAGGTATGTTGATAGTGCCCGACGGGGACAATGAGTCCTTTAAAGTGGGTGTATGTGACGACCGAGCCCAAAGCATGACCCATGTGCATATGCATGAACACATGTGGGAATAATCCGACCTTGCTAAGAGAAGAGAAAATCTACCAACATATATACCCAGAAACTTTAAAAGTAGTAACTCTCGGTTAACTATTTTGCATGAAGCGAGAACGAAAGTATAAGTAGGTTGCTACACGTGTATGTCTAACCCGGTATGAGCCGGTTTAGAACCTAGGGCGTTACATATAGTTACTCTAAAATAATTACTGCAATAATTAAAATCACGGCAATATTTACTGCTTAGTGCAACAATTTGTGTTTCGTGGCAATACCTAGAATTAATGCTGCAACTGGAAGTCGTGGTAATATTAATCGTCAAACGCTGCGATATTTTATTTCGTTGCAATATGAACGTCCTTTTTGCAACGAACAAACAGTGTACTGCAAAAATTGAAAATCGTGGTAATAAAAATTGTTAATGCAACGATTTGTATTTCCATTGCAACATGAACTACATTTTGCAACGAAAATAAAACATATTGCAACATTCCGACATCGTGGTAACATGACATGCTTATCGCCATGATAAAATATTTCATGATAATAAAGTTAAGTATTGCAACGGAAATTATTTAGTTGCAATTTTTTTCCTTTTTAATAGATAGGAACCCTTATAATCATTACTTCGTTTGTATAACAATAGATGATTAAATGTTACTCTAGAACGTTGTCGTCATTTATGAGATTGATTTGCGTATTACAGTGAAACTACACTTAGCTTTCACCCATTTTACTTTGCAGACATTGCAAGGAGCAGAAACAAATACTAATGCATTGCAATGTGTTGTAAGAAGATGTGCTAGCTTGGGGATTCAAGATAGTTCTAAATAGCTAGATGCCGAAATGTACAATATCATATTTCGTGCCATATTTGAAGGTAAGATCCCGTGTCTCTGGATAAGTGTTCTATTTACCACTTACGAATCCAAGCAACTATATGTTGTTTTATGTCATATTGTCCCTACAAGTTTGGATTTAACTACTATTAACCTACCTAATATCGTAGCTATTTTATTTGTTTAAAGTGTAAATCTGATTTCGTTATCGGTTCTTTCTACGCGTATATGGCAGATTTATCAGCTCGATGTATATGTGCATGCTCAAGTTGCAATGACTTGACGCAGGTAAGAAACCTTCAAGCATGTGTTCTCTTCCTTTCACATTTAGTTGAAAGGGGTGCTTGTTGGTTTTCCTGAAAACAGAACGGTGCGACCCTAGAAGCATGCATGGTCACCAATATGACCATAATATGTTTAGTTAGTAATACATTTGCCTCTATTTCAGGTCATAAACATTAGTAAGAAGGCTTAGGGATAGCAAGATAGTAAAAGTTTTCTGCATAGGCAAGGTGAAATTGTTGGTTTCCTTTGGCTTTTATTGTGGTGTGATATGTTTACTTTCGTTAGACTGCTTGTAATTGCACCTTGATAAACAGAAGTCGTTCTGATTGCCTGA
The DNA here is from genome assembly GCA_019208055.1 of Stipa capillata. Lineage (NCBI taxonomy): Eukaryota > Viridiplantae > Streptophyta > Magnoliopsida > Poales > Poaceae > Stipa > Stipa capillata. Next base: position 177,467 of record JAGXJF010002520.1, read on the forward strand.
AGTTTCTTAGAGAGAACGACAGCTTTGTTTTGCATGAAAAGCAAAGCAAATTGCATTTGTTTCCATGAACAAACATATATGGTTTTCAGAACTCTGAAATTTCTCAAACATAACTAATGACTTGGATAACATGTCGGTTGATGAGCATTGACCAATCTGATATAGTAACTAATTAAATCTTGCGATTTTCTACCGACTCGTATAGAATTATTGCGATCTTACTTAGCGTTCAAGAATCTGATGATGACATGGTTGGTCAGAAGTATGTCACAAACTCTGCTTTTAAATTTTATTTAATTTAGATGGTTTGATGACTGCAGCCTGCTCGACGAATAGTTAGCTAGGTATGCCCTCTAACTCATGAAGAGAAGCCATGATTACAAGGGTGTTTCAGTAATGTCAATGAAAAGCTAATGGTGGTCGTCATGGATGCCAAACCATGTTGCATATTGATATTTGCTGCTCTAGCATTTGCATAAGCTAATGGTGATCGTCATGGATGCCAAACCATGTTGCATATTGATATTTGCTGCTCTAGCATTTGCATACTGTAAACTTTCCTCTTGCTAATTGTGCTACCGTTTTGAGATGATCCCTGATTACACGTTAATTCGTGAACAAAGGTATTGGAGGTCCTATCGAGTAGTTTTATTATATATAGCTACTCTTTTGAGTTCCAGGAAATAAATGTGGATGTCGTGCAGTTGTTCTCGACATACCTGTGAATCCTTCTCTTCATGCTTCTTCCCCTGATTAGTTGTTTATTACTTTAGTATGTGCTCTTTTCCTGATTGGGTTTATTTATCGCGGATGGTACGATAGAACACCTTAGGACATGGTCGATCATTAGGTCTTCAACGCAAAGCAGCAGAGGCTATGAAGGTGAACAAATCTTCAATTTATTCTTAGGTTTCGATATGTTGTACTGTTCAACTTCTCCCTTCGTGACTGCTTAAAAATTGAAGTTAACTTGCTAGGTAATTGCTTTCCGGGGATGTTGGCTAGCTGCAAGCAAATTGTGTATTTTTAGGATTCAGGTATATATAGGTTGCCGTACAAAAAATTTCGGCGAGCAACCGTTGCAGATTTTCCCATATCTATTCATTATAATCGTTATTACCTCTCTGTGGCTGCTCCCGGCTACGTGGTTGGGTCTTACATAATCTAATAGCCGCTATCTTACTGTGGTTACCACTAATAAACAATTTGATAAGGTCATGTATGTGTTATATCTGTCTTTGTCTCTCCATTTGTTACTTCACTCTTAAACTAAAACTGTTTTCGTTGCGTGTTATCACTAATCTGTGCAAAAGGTTTTCTATCGGTCTACATATGGCTGGTCTTTTATGTAAATTTGCTAAAATAGAAGCCACATGCTCGGTGCAGCAGAGCGTGCTATCCATTCTAGTATATTTTATGAAGCTTGCTGGATTGTAAATCAGCACTGAAATTTTCTTTATGAAAAATCATTTCTTCTGTCTTTAGAGGACTCTAGATATTTAATCAAACATCATGTTTTCATTTTCTTTGAAAGTCGAATCCAGCATCCCTCTTTATCCATTCTCTTCTCCCTACTTTAAGATGCCTCTGCTCAAATCTCCTGTAGTTATTATTTCTCATAGGATTTATGACATCTGATTACCTTGTTATTCTTGCTTCGCATTTTAAACTTCCTGCATTCCAAAAACAAGATCTAAAAACACAAAAACAATGTCTTTAATACCCTTCAAATTGCCGAGATTTCATAGATTTGATTCATTTACCGCAGACAGGGAAAAGTTCCCGCGTTCCAAACATAACCTGAGTGGGCAGTCTACAAACATCCATGAAAACTTCCGAGCAGTCTAGCTTTCTTCCTCCACCCGAAGCACTCATTTCACAGAACACAAAACTTAACCAGATGCGTACCGTGATGCAAAGGCAGACCAAAAATACCTACCGTTAAGCCACCGACATGAACGGCGTACCACCGGAGTAGCAAACTTAACCAACTTAACTGAAAACCAGCCAAGCTATTATTGGCCGCTCCCAGCAAATGCCCCCAAACTTCCGCAAAATTACACCCGAAACCACCAAAACAACCTTGCAACCCAAAGCCCCAAACCGTCAATTACCACCTAGCCACCCTGCATCCGAGAACTACACGTATATACGTGACATTTACAAGAAGAATCATCCTCGTCTTCCTCTTTCTTGGATCATCGTCCTCGATCACACGTTCACAAGCGACGTATCAAGAGATCGCCTGCGGGCGGCGCCGATGGCATACCGGGTGCTGGAGGTGACGCTGATCTCGGCCAAGGACCTGAAGAAGGTGACGGTGTTCTCCAAGATGCGCGTGTACGCGGTGGCGTCCATCTCCGGCGGCGACCCCCGGATGCCGACGCACAGGACGCACTCCGACCGCCAGGGCGGCCGGAGCCCCATGTGGCACGCGCCGCTGCGGTTCCCCATCCCGGCCGGCGCCGACCCGCGCGGCCTCGCGTTGCACGTCCTGCTCCGCACCGAGCGCGCCTTCGGGGACCGCGACGTCGGCGAGGTGTTCGTGCCGATCCAGGACCTTGTCGCCGCGGCGCCCGCCGGGGGCGAGCACCGGCACCTCAGCTACCAGGTGCGCCGGCCCATGAGCGGCCGGAAGCGCGGGGTGCTCCACATCTCGTACAGCCTCACCGACGTGGCGGCGCCGGCGCAGGCCGACACAGCCGTCCCCGGGCCCTACGTGCAGTACATGCAGCAGGACGCGGCGAAGCGGACGAAGGGCGCGGACAACCCGGTGACAGCGTACCCGCCGTACCACCACCACCACCAAGCCATGCCACCGTACGGCCACGCCTACGGCGGCGGATACCACCACCCGTACGGGTACGGCGCCGTCGGGCCCTCGTACAGCTACGGCCACGGCCACGCCGCTCCGCACGTGTCCCACTACGGGTACGGCGCGCCGTCCGCCGCCGCGCCGGGGAGGCACGACGGCGGCGGAGGGATGGGCGCGGGGCTCGGGCTGGGGCTCCTCGGCGGCGCGGTCGGCGGGATGATGCTCGCCGACTTGGAGATGGACACCGGCTTCGCCAATGGCATTGGCATGGACGGCTTCTCCGGTGTCTGATGTAATCTTGGATGGCTCACTTAACTCGCTAATTGCAACGCCTAAGCATCAAATGTCACCCAGGAACCGTAACCAATGTGTTTGATCTGTGTCAAAATGCATTGTTATTTGCTCATGAGAAACTGTTGTGACGAATGAGACAACGACATCTTTGTGTCGATCGAATTTTTTTCGAGAGCGCTGCCTATTTATTTAGACGATAAAGAAAGTATGTCCAGTTAGGTGATATATTTTTTAGAAGAACATATCCGAAAATCCCAAAGCAAAAGACCCAAAAACGCTACTCAGCGGTTAATGGTGTGCTCCCGCCTGTGAAAAATGCCATTGTCCTCTAAGAGATGTCTTATAGCGTGTGTCCGATCGATTTCATCCTGGACTAATCAAATTTGGCAATGTTGACACGCACGCACAGTAGTTCGTTGAGCATGCGTCAAACAGATCAGTACATATGTTGATCGCAGGATGACAAGACATGATAATAACGACCATGAAAAACAGCAGCCATGGAGTATTTGACGAGTGCCATCAGGACAAGACCTAGTGGTTCTACTATCTGTCCCTCACTTCAGTTTCATTGTGCTGGTTGCTGTACGTGCTCCGGCCTCCTTTTGCACGTGTTTATACAGAGGCAAAATCAAGTCTTGGGATGGATACTCTAGCATTTATGCTCTCTCATGTATTAATGTTTTGATGTCGCAATGCTTGGATTTCATATCCTCTTGGATTGCAAATGAATGAGTGATATATATCCGATCTCGCAGCTTCATGTATACTCTATTTTCTCTCCTTTTTTGCTTCCAGTGTGGTAAATTGCTTGTATTTCTACAGGTCAGAATTCACTGCGCTTTTAGTTTAGTTCGACATCAATCTAAAAGTAATGAATACAATGACTATCAATCTAGAAGATATCATAACTGAGTTGCATCTGATTTGGAGCGTCCATTAGACAAAAAGAGAGGAAAATCCTGGAACTTTAAAAAAATGAATAGAACTTCTAGAAAATCATAACTTTCAAACAGTAACTCCAGCTTGAGTGATTCAAATTGCAACATTAATCAAAACTCAAACCCTACCACGCTGAACAGCCACATGGGGTGATTTAGCCTGGTATTAGAATGCTATGGTCCTAATTAGCCTGTTTTTTTTTCCTTAGAGAGTATGTGGCTGGAGGTGCAACCCGAGGAGATAATATGATCTTCTTTCTATTATCTAAGCGTATGACTTAAGGGGGAGGCTCTTGGATTCTCCATGTGACATGTTTGTGCAGTTTCTATCACCCAATTATGGAGCAACTAGGTCTAGCTAATACTCCCTCCATCTAGGAATTTAAGGTGTATTTTAATTGATTAAGACAAGGCTTTGCTTTTATCAATAATTAATCTATTAATTTATAATTATCTGATATAAAATCATAATTATAAGTAAATACTTTTAAATATGAATCTAATGATATGTCACATAAATTATATATTAATAAAGTAATTATTGATTAAAATTTTATCTGAACCAATCGAAATACGCTTTATATTTATGTGAAAAAGAGTACCATGTGACCGGTGCCGTGCACGCGGACGGCCTGGTAATTTCAGGCCCTTCACAGATGCTTCAAACCTCGAAACAGTGGTGCAAACGGTCATACATATAATTATTTTTTATTTGTTCCGGAGAAACTATTCTAGAAAGTGGGGTCCTATTAAGAACAAAGAAAAAGTTAAGGAATTTTTAAGATTACAAACTTGTGAGAAACTTTCTATGTGCTCCTTTGGAACAAATGAATGGTTCCCAAAATTTCTATAGGAATCACCTCATTTTTACATATTTAGAAGGAAATTTAATATTTGCTCAAACTTCAAGTCCAAGACAATCTCTCTTTCTCTCTCCCATCTTTTCTCTTTCCTCTAAAATTCTTATGTCTTCCCTATCATGTATTCCAAATGACTTTTATGTATTCCTATGTATTTGTGATGCAGACCACTCTAATTTTTTTGTTCTGCATTTTTCCTATCATGCGTTCTAAACGAGGCTTCGTTATTAGTTTGTGATCCAATTACTACACGACCAATACCAGGCTCAAATCCCAGTCAGCTGCATGCTAGTGGTAGCTAAGCCGGACACTTGTTTGGCCTCTCGCTGTTCCATGCAAACTTCACACATCTGTCTATATTTTCCTCTTGAAATGTTCTTCCCTATACCTTATGCAGTTAGCCTCTACTTTTTACGGTGACAAAGATTTTGGAATAAATCGTCAAAGAATAAGATGAAGGCGTCGAATTCGTCTCCCGTGGCCTTCTCCGTGGCAATGGTGCTCGTAGTCGTGGCGGCCTGGGGCGCGCGCGCCGTGGACGCGACGATCGAGAGCACGTGCCGGGACGCGGCGGCGGTCGACCGGCGCGTGGACGTCCGGTTCTGTGTGCGCCAGTTCGCGGCGTACCACGGCGCGGCGGAGGCGGACGTGTGGCGCCTCGCCAACATCGCCGCGCTCATCGGCGTCAACCTCGGCGACGACGCCGTTTACGACCTCATCCACGGCAAGCTCCTCCCGCCGCCCCCTCCCGGCGGCAAGGCCAAGGCGGCCATGGATGCGTGCGTGAAGGCCTACGACAAGGTTGGGCTGGCCTTCGCGGAGGCCTCCGACAAGCTCAGCGAGCGCCAGTACGCGGCGGCCAGGCAGGACATGGCGCGCGTGGCCGCGCTCGCGCAGAAGTGCGACGGCGGGCTCGCCAGGGCCGGCGTCGCGTCGCCGCTGCCCAGGTACAGCACCGACTGCCAGCAGATGGCCATCGTCGCCATCGCCATCACCAACCTCCTCAAGTGATACATGCATGCATGCGTCGAACACCTTTGGACCTGTATCTCATCGAGTGATAAATTTCGTATTAGCCGTGTAATAATTCCATTCGACTGCAAAAACACGCACTAACCATGATTTTTCAGAATGGTGGACAAAACAAGTAAAATATAGTAACAGTTATATGTATAATTATTTGCATCACTTTTTTAAGATTGGGAACATCGGTGGCACATAAAAGATGGAAGCACGGGGTATGTTCTTATAATGCAACCATGGTTTATGGTGTAACCGTGCTCCAAAGCAACAATAACATAACCAATAAGCTAGTCATAAAAATCCAGCTCTCGGTAGGAGCTAAAACAACTATCCAGAGCAGAAATTCGTAGTTAGGTTTGTCTTATTTCGCTCCTGGACGTGTGAATCGAATTTGAGTTTACAAATTTATGATATGGCAGATGCATCTTGTGACAATTTTATAATTCCGGAGATGGTCTCCGCGTGGCAGCTGACAGGTGAGTCTATGTTACAGGATCGGCTCGATTTTCTCGTACGTAGTCCCGTCCGAATTATTATTTTTGACAATATACGTGGTGTAATCCAATTATAGTATAAATATGTGGTGTTTATTCATGCGTGAAACACAAATACAAACAACCCAAAGCATTAGCGAAAACTCTTTTTTACCGTGCACGCCACATGCCTTAGTTGAATCCACCGTCCAACTGCTTTGAGATTCGTGACGTATTTCCTCTTTTCTGCTGAAGTATTTCTATTTCCGCCAGTATGAGCATCTGTGTTGTGGCGTATTTCCCTTCTTGTGGGTCCCGCTACAGCGGTGAGAAGTAATATCGCAGTGTGGGGACCACCTTTCCATCACACGTCTCGGTTCGTCTTCCTCCAGAACTGCGCTCTGTCGGTTGTTCATCTCTCTCGTGAACCTCGTCTGTGAAGAACGAAGCCGAATCCCGCGAACAAGGTCTAGGGTTCGCGGCATTTTCTTTGGGAGATTTTCGCTGCGGTTCAGCGGTGTGAGATTGTTCCAAGATTGAGCTCTCAGGTGCGTTCCGGCATACTCTATTTGTTTCAAATTTTCTCGAACTATTGTGTACGTAGCTTGCTCTCTCAACATCTTGAATGTTGCTTCTACTCTCAACATCTTGAATGTTGCTTCCGCTCTGAACATCTTGAATGTTGGTTCCTAAATCTACAGTTATAGAAAGTGAAATTTTCACTGTCATATTTAGTTGATCATTTCCTTTTGATGGTGTTTTCCTGAATGTATTGTTGTAAAATTAGTAATATTCATTGTTCTTTTTGTATTGATAAAAAAGAATCCAGCATTTCGTGGCGAAGAACTTCATAGTTTTCGTAGGGGGATGCGATACATTTGAACTGGATTTAATCATACTATTTCTGCAGTATTGGTAAATAAAATAAGAGGAAACGTTGTTACCTCAATTATATGACATTATTATTTACCTTTATTTTAGGATTATTACAATGGATTCAGAGGGTTCAAAAGCTGCTTTGCGCAAACGTAGTTCCCCTCGTCTGAGTGCCATGAATCCTGGAAAACCTATTCCATCAAAAGGCCGGCCGACAAATGATTCTTCGTCAACTCTACGACCTCGTAAACGTGCAAAATTTACAGACCAAAAGTATTCTGACAGTCCCAAGAAGAACAAGATGGAAGAGCCAATCATTAGAAAGAGGGTATGTACATTTCTTAGTATGTTTGCTATAATTTTGAAAGACTAATAGTAATGACTCTTGAAATAATGCAAAATGTTTATATGAACTTCCATGTCAGCACCTCAAAAAAACTAATAAGGATGAAGAAGTTGTTACAAAAAGGGTATGGAAAAATTTCACAAAAGTTATTTTAAGTTTTCAAGTGGTTATGTCTAATATTATATAAAGTATGCATAAACTATATGAATAAAACCAACAGATTGAAGGATACCGCTGCTCTTCCCATATGATCCCTCCCATTATTGCTCGTTTGTCCGAGTTGCAAAAGAACTGGGTTATTAAGATTGGTTTTGGTAGCCTTCTCACAATTGCTGATTGCAGACTTCCAAAATGTCTCACCATGTGGTTGATTAATCAAGTTAATTGTGATACACAATGTCTTGAAGTTGGTGGTAAATCTGTACTTGTCAAACCTTTAGTGTACAATTTACTTGGCATTCCTAGAGGTAAAGTTATTGTTCCACCTCCACAGAGCGGCCGTAAGAACAACAAATATAGCAAGTCTGACAGCATTGTCCAACAATTCAAAACACCTACAGCTGGTCGTGGATTGCCTGCCAATATTGCTATTGAAGAGTTGGTTAATATGCATGACGAGGAAACATTCTGCAAGTCTTTCATGTTGGTTGTTTTGTGCATCTACCTTGCCCCAACTAGTGGACATGTGATTAACAGGAACTACTTGCCTACTTTAAGTAATGTCAGTCTCATCCCTGACATGAATTGGTGTGACTATTCCGCTGATTACCTCATTCAAGGAATTAGGGATTACAAAGAAGCACAAGTTCATAATGTGAATGTTCATGGCTGTGTCCACATCCTAGATGTAAGTGCCCTATATCTCTTGTTTAGATATGCATTCAAATTATTTAGATTACCTTTTGAATTAATCGTATTGTTGTAAAACTTTATTTCAGCTCATGTACATTGATCTTGTGAAGTCACATTTACTCATAGTTCCCCAACTACACTCCATGGACATCAAGTCAACCTCCAGAAAAGAAATTACATATGGTCGCTTGGAGGCAAGTTTAATATTTACTTTAATTTCTTTATTCTTCTAGATAGAAATCACAGACATTTGTTTATGTCAATTTCTATCATACAGGTTAGATCTGTTGTTCCTGGCATGTCAAATACAGACAACAATTGTACTCCGGAAGTCTCAGACAATGACTCTAATCCGAATTAGAGGTTGATGCGGATAAACAAAAAGAACAGCCTGACTATTCTGATAGTACTCAAAAAGGCAATGTGAGTTCCTTATTCGTTCTATTATATTAATTATTACAAAATTATCACTCATTTATATTCTTTATTATTATTGAAATCGTATTTATTTATGACCAGACATTGTCTGAAGTACTGCAAAGAATTGAACAAAAATATAATTCAAAGAGAAATACTATAGTTGCTTGGTACAATGAGAGAATGAAGAAGAAAATGGACAATCTTGATCAAAAAAAATTAGAAGAAATTTCTATTGTAATAAATGCATTTCAGTCATCTCAGAAGAACAGTCGTCCTGACAATGATTTTGAACCACGAAGTCCAAATGTTGAATCACAACAAATTCCTTCTTTCAACTGTGAATCCAAAAATGATGGTCACAGGATTGGTCCTGACAATGAATTAGAAGCACGAAGTTCAAACCTAATGGATGTTGTTCAGATTGCCTCTGCTGCGGCAGCTGAGGCTTTACTAATAAATTCCACTCAAGCACGAGGTCATTCCAATTGTGAGGAACAAACAATTCCAACACCTGATGGGGATCTGAGTTCTCCAAACAAGGTTATCGCAGGTACCAATGATCAACCTTTGGAGGGAGAACAGATCAATTTAGACCTGACTCTTTTTGTACCGCAAGAACATATCATGGAACCTAATGACAATTCTGCTATGACTATTCATGAAGCAAACAATCTGCAGACATCTACATTTGTCAATCCTGGTGCTGAAATCACCTCAACTGTGTTAACTGACCAAATAGATGAAACAACAATAATTACTCCTCTTTGTGTAATCCATTCATCGCCTGACGTTAAGTACAGCAAAAGTGAAACCAATAAAGATGGTAATACAGATTCTGTAGAATCAACACAGAATTCTGATCATAAACCAGATGAGCATGATCATTGTGATTCTGAAATCTGTACACCTAAAGCAATTGTACCTCCTGACTGTGAAACTCAAGATGATGTTCATAACGAGGTTGACAGGTTGATTGAAAGCTTCACTCTAAGCAAGTACTTTGACAGCTCACATAATTTAAAATTTATAGTTTCACACTTCACATTTTATAACAAACATGTCATTCACGTAATGTTTTCTTTTATGTTCTGTAGCTATTAGATTAGAAGAAACAGATGTAATAGAAATATGTGATTCTGCTTCAACTTGGCGACCTGTTGATATAAAAGACATCACTCCTTTGAAAGAACCAATTCAGAGTGGACGGAGTTTCATAGATCCCGGGAGTGTTAGCACTACCAGCAAAATTAGGCCTAAGCGTTATGGTAAGAATGATGAAATTGCTGATGGCTATGCTGAGCTTGTTAAGCTAGGTGGTAAACATGATTGTTTGGCTGCAGTAACATACAATGATCATGTTCAAATGTCTAAATACAGACTAGATCATAAGCTCTTATCATGAATGGATTTCTGACTAGATCATACTTATTTAATAGTATTTCTCATGCAGATTGAAACTCAGCCACAGTTAGCATATGATTAACACGCTTGTTGAAGTCATCACTAAATGTGGCATGTTGTTTATATACATGTCCTAAGACTTCTTTAGCTCGCTGAAGAACATGCCATTTACACCATCTATGTTTTGTTTCTAGAAGAAGTTCACGAATTGCAATACCCATTGCTTTGCACTGATCTAGAATAATAATAAAAACATAATGATATTGAAATGTGTATAAAATTTACTACCATATATGTAACTTTATTTTAATATTGAGTACCTGTTAGAATGGTTACTGGCACTTTTCCTCCCATCATTGAAACGAATTCTTCAAAAGCCCATTTGAAACAATCTGATGTTTCATTTGTAAGAAGTACTCTAGCAAAAATAACACTTTGAAAATAATTATTAACACCAACAAACATTCCAAAAGGCATTTTGTAGATATTTATTTCATAAGTAGTGTCGAATGTTATAACATCACCAAAGTATTGATAGAGAGATCTGCTACGGCCACTTGTCCACATTAGAAATTTCGAATGATTATCATCATCTACTTGAGCTGTGAAAACAAATTTTTCGTCCCTCGATATCATGTCTCTGAAACTCTCCATGGTCTTTCTGATATCATCTTGTAATGCTTCATTTGCAATTTGAGAACACACAGTACGAAGAGTCTTCTTTGTGAAAGGTACGTTTTTCATTGAACCAAAAAAACTTCCCATTATACAGTTAACACGACTAAGGCTTACATTATTCTCCCTAAGGTGCCGAACAATCTCTTTTGTTTCATGATCAATATGTTGATGCGATGCTAAATGTTTTTTCTCACCACAGCTCTCTACCGTTTCATGATTATGCTCATGAACAAAAGTTTTGATGTACCATTTTGAATTATCAGTTAATAGAATTCTAAGCCTGGCTTTGCATCCACATCTAATTGTAGACATTTTTGCATTCTTAGTAAATCCCTGTAAAAATAATATCTTCTTATTAAATCTGTCTGTTCAGCAGAACAACATATATTCCAAAGTGTAAGTTATTTCTTAAACATACCGCACGTTGACATCTGAATTCCTGCATAGAACGATGCTCTTTTTTGGTTGTATAGCTGTCTCCATATCTAATACTAAATCCAAGAACCTAAGAGTATGTGTTGTAAAATTGATAAGCTTTATTCGTTGAATCAAAAGTCATGCCTACATTTGGTTTGAACATTTGAATTGATCTATCTGAGCAGTAATCTCGCATTGCTTGTTCCATGACTCCAGGTAACTTGTTCCTATAGTTATGGAGAAATATAACTACAAATAAATATGATAGATAACCTCCTGTTTTGACAATGCTGTAGTTTACGAAGTATTGACTTACTGAGAGATTTCCATGTTGTTTGTAGGACTAATTTCTTCAATTAATTCTTTTGATGATGACAAACCCATATCTTCACTAGAATTTGTAAATATAGATTCACTGTCTTCTAAACCTTTATCGTGCCTTTCAAAAATGTCATCTGAATCTTCTGTAACTTCATAATGTGGTGAAATCTGTTTTTGTCTGAATCCACATCTATATGATCATAAATTTAAGATGACAACAACAACATTACTGCATATTTTAAGGGTTACAACAAATATAATCAGTTGAATATTACTTACGTCATACGACGAGCATTTTGAGAATCATCATGCTGAAATTGAAGATCTGTTTCACATCTCACGTATCCTTCAGAAGAGAAAGCTCTGGGACATTGCAAATAGACAAATCAAAGTCTCAAATCTGAACTACGCAAATTCTTGACAATAAATCAATGAAAGAGAAAAGTTATAACGATAACATTAAACATACCCAGCTGCTCTGCTGGTTGCTGGATCCGCAACACTTGACAATAAATCCATGAAAGATGCAGACGTATGGTTAGAATCCATCGGCATTAACCCGAGATTTCTTGTCAGTGCAGACAAACGAAATGAAAAACAACAGAGATCGCAGCTTTAATTTGGCATAGAAGTCACTTATGTGTATTTCTGTGGTCGGAACAGAAGTCGATCTGTGCGCTAGCGTCGATATCTCAAAATACAATCCATGGCGATATTGCAGAGGAGGAGGAAGGACGAAGACGAAGCGGATGGGAGAGAAAACACTGGGGAATAAATGAGGTGACATGTATGGGGACCACATCTATACTTTACAAACCGTGTACTCAGATGAGCTGTATAGATAGTCTGTATGCTACAAAGCTGAGAAATACTGATTTTCTCCTCAATTGAAGCACACATCCCGAAGATGCAATGAACGGTGGATTCCACTACTACACATGACATGCACGATAAAAAATCCTCTCTCAAAGCATTAGTCATAGTTGCACAAAACACAAACCGGTACAACACAAAACCAGACACTCCGTGACATGCTCCGGTGACCGCGCACGCGCCGGCGCGGCGTTGCCATCACCTATCACTGCTCCGCCTTCTTCCCCAGCCCAAGGTCCGGCGGCATGAACTCCGTCACCCTCCTCGCCGCCGGCCTGTCCTTGAGCTCCTCCCACCACGCTATCACGCGCGGGCACGCCTCCACCAGCGACGCGTACTCGGTTTCCATGAAGTAGCGCATGAGCGGGAAGTGGCTGAGGTCGGCGAGGCTGACGGAGTCGCCGGCGAGGTACCTCGACGCCGACAGCCGCGCCTCGTACACCTCGAGCACCTTCCTTAGCTTCCCGACGTTCTCGTCGACGACGACCTGGTCGCGCGGCGCGCCGAGGAGCGGGCCGATGATGCACTGCATCACGATGGCGCCCACCAACGGGTGGTGCTGCTGGGCCTCCACCTCCAGCCACACGTCCACTATCGCCGCCGACTCCGGCGAGCCATTCCCCAGCAGCTCCGGCTTGTACTTGCGGAGCACGTGCCGCGCGATCGCGCGCGATTCTGCGTGAATTTTAGATGATCAGTACAAGTTTCCCTTGACGAAATGGGGAACCGTGCATCCCGGTAAAAAAAAGGAAAGATAAATTGGTGAAATTACCGAAGAGGGTGAGGTCGCCGTCCTCAAGAACGGGGACCTGGCCGAAAGGGTTCCTGGCGAGGAAGTCCGGCAGGCGGTGGTCGCCGGCCTCGCGGCTCATGGGGACGATCTCGTACTCGACGCCGGCCTCCTCCAGGCACAGCAGCGCGCGCGCCACGAATGGCGACGCCGCCCACCCGTACACCTTCACCGCCGGCGCCATCGATCGCTCGCCGCCGCGCGCGCACCGCCGATACGGGGTTCTTGCTCGCTTTCTTGGAGATCGATGTACGTGCTGGTGGTTCTCGACGACGTGTGCTTGCTGCTTCCGCTGCTGCTGCGACTACGCACTGTGTTAGCACTTAATATAGTGGTGTGGTGTGGTGTGGTGTGTGCGTGGCGTCATTGCTTGCGTCCGTGGTTGACCATGGATGGATGGAGTCTTAGATCCAGTGCGCTGAATTATCTTGTCTCATGGCCTGCGTAGACGATCGAGCTGCCAAGTTCATATTTCTTTCCACCTGATTTCTTGGTGAGATGTCGCATGCATGGTCAGTTTGTCACCGAGCTGCCGTCATAACTGTGCTCCGTTCCTGCGTGGGCGTACTCCTGCACGAATCCCGTGTGGAATGGGGAAAGAAACCTTGCAGTATTCATGTGTTCCAAACAGTTTGGTCGGTTGGAGCTGTGACTTATGTCTGGGAAAAGATATCTATCAGCCTACCGAGCATATCTCGTCCTGTTTCAGAGACGTAGTATATCTCGTTTTCATCCAGCGATTGAGAAGCAACGAAATGTTGGAATATTAAGTAATTTCTGAATTATATTAATCTATAAAAGCACGAAATATGGCATGAAAATTATTTTAACAAATATAACCATAGAGATGTTTTCAAATAAGCTACACATGCTAGTGTACTTAATCATTAAAATATCTCTAAACAGACTAGACATGCTAGTATATTTCATCATCAATATGTTCTCAAGCTGTCTAGACATACTAGTTTCTAGACCATAACCAAAGGCTATCATGAACAAAAGGATGTACGTGACATACGTGGCATTCGCATGGAAGACGGTAGCTTCGTTGTTGTTGCCGTCACCAGCCATGTAGTGCTTCACTTGACGGAGACGAGGTAGTCGTACATAACTACGTCACCTCGCTCCTTACTTGGTGTAGAGGAAGTAGTCGTATGGCCGTGACTCCTTGCTTGATGTAGATGAACGTTGCATTGTCTCGCTCCTTGATGTAGAGGAAGTAGTCGTATGCCTGTGATGCGTCGCTTGATGTGGTTTTACTTATCGTTGACATATTTTATTTGCTAGATATTATTTTTACCACTGCAGTATGCAACATATTAAATTATTGTTATGCAATATCATGTTATATTTTAAGCCACGACTGCAATATCCTGTTATAAGCATCATCTGATTCAGAGTTGAGAGCTCGTTGTATACGAGTTAAATGTTTGGAATGTCCGAGCCGAAAGCTCTCAGAGCGTCCAAGTCGAAAGGTCGTAGTGTCCAAATCGAAAGGTCATACTGTTCTCCAAGTCGAAAGCTTGAATTGACCGATTTGAAAGGTCGGAGCGTCCAACTGAAAATTTGTTGTCTCTAAGTTGAAATCTCATCTTATCTGGGGTGAAATCTTGTTGTCTACAAGTTATAAGTTTTGAGTGTCTAAGTCAAAAGCTAATAGTGTCTGAGTTGAAACCTCAGAGTATACAAGTTGAGAGCTCAGGTTCTATAAGTTGAAAGCTTGGGAGTATTCGTGTCAAAAACTTAGAGCATCTGAGTGAAATTCTCCTAGTTGCAAGTGGAAAACTCTATATCCGAGTTGAAAGCTCATAATTTCCTAGTGAAAATTTCAAGGCTTTCGAGTTGAAAGCTCATAGTCTATGAGTGAGGACTTGTAGATTGCAAGTGGGGGAGTTTAGAGTATCCAAGTTGAAAGCTCGAGGTGTCCCAATGGGAAGCTCGTAGTTTTCGGGTTAATAGTTAGGAGTGTTTGAATTGCTTAGTGTTATTTAGTAGAAAGCTCGTACTTTATGAGTGAAAAGCTCAAATGATGATTAAGTTGAAAGCTACCTGAAAATAGTTAAGGTGAATCGCTTCCTGAGTGGCTAGGGTTAACCATTTATTGAACGGGATCTCCTAGCAGACTTAGATTAAACCACCGCTCCCCAAGTAGTTAGGATTAGCCACTCCCTAAGTGGTCTGTGTTCACAACTCTCCCATTAGAATTAGAGATTGAAAAAACATTGACCAGTCGATTAGTGTAAGCCACTCCCAAAGTAGATAGCTTTTGACCTGACAAAGTGTCATTCAAATGATTAGTTAGTTATTTAGAAAATTCCTGGCTTCTGAGTGTAGAAGCTTTTTGCTAGATAGAGGAGGCTTTTATGGGAAAATACCAATTTTATCCACTGTGCTTTTATAGATCTGGTAAATTTTATGTAGTATGTTAAGACACTATTGAGAAATTGTACAACATCAAATATGTTCATCTTTCTATTAAGTGCCAATACATTTCAGAAAACTATGTATTACTTGAGAATTTCTTTTAAGAATTTAAGATTCTCCTCTTTTTTAGAATGATGGTTCTGTTATTTTAGATACGCTTCATGTCTTCATGTACCAGTTTAGCCTCATAGGTGGAAGGAGGCCTGCAAAACCCTGTTATGAGTTTCACATCATAGTAGTAGAAATGATAACTAATTTGTTAGATTATTTGCATCGGTTAACCTCATTGCTTTATCTGGATACACTGCATCAAGCTCTAAATATTTTCACCCGTTCTACTTATTTTTGTTTAACTTGGAAAAAGTATATTTCAAGCTGTTCTGTTGGTTATAAAAAGTGAGGCAAGTTTTATAGATCTTCTTATTGAACATGCTTAGATATTTTAGGAAAGTTTGCCTATACGTGGTTGAAATAATGGGAAAAAACCATTTTAGCCCCTTGCCAGGTGGTAATGCTAGATCTAGTCACCGCTAGCATTTAAACCGCAAAAGTCCCTGCGACACTTCGAACAGCCGCAGCGTGGCACACGTCGCGTGGGAGGCGTGTCCGGTGGCGGAGCCCATGCGGTGGCCGTGACAGGCCGCTCGTCGTGGGGTGGGCCGCGACAGGGTGCCCGTAGCGGGCCGCATGCATGATAGCTGGCGCGCACCTTGGGTTTTTGTGTGTCACGGGTGCAACGCTCGACAGGGCTGCCTCGTTCCTCCTGCCGGACGCCCATGCCCCCAACCGGACTGGACAACGGAGGCCGCATGAATTTTTGCCTGTTAACAGAGAAACCGAAGGATGGATATTCACTCAAATATTTGCAGGGTTCAATTACAAGGGGTCTAAGAGTTCACGAACAATACTCGCTAAGAACCCATCTGTATTCATGTTATTCCTTTCGAAGAAGTTATTGGAATTTGTGTGAGATTTGTGCATGTGTGGAGGAAGTTACAGTCTACGTGGAACACATAATTCTTCAATCGAGAGAATATAAAGCAGTTAATTTCAGCTGTGATCGGTACTCTGTGACTGATACCATTTCCCAACTTGTTATCATGCGACTGTTCAATACGTTAATATAACCATGCTCCTGCAGAGAAATTTTTTTGTAACTTCTTTATCTTTCGGAGACTTTTCTGTAAACTTGCGGTGTACTGAAATCCAGCACCTTCCAAGGCCAGGGCAGGGGGGCTTGTTTGCCTTTAAAAAAATCTCTGAAGGGATCTTGACGTGATCATTTCAATTCATACGAGGATCCGTGTAAAAATTCTAGCGTTCCACAAAACAAAAATTGGTCCATAATTTTTGTGTTATTGTGGATAGAGATCAAACCAAATTAACATTTTCCTCCATCTAGTAGTGTTTTGCAGCTGCGCAAGACATCTTTGAAACGAGCTAGCTCAAAGTGGCCAACAGAAAATCCTACGGATAAATCTACAAAAACACAACTGTCCGAAGGCATTGCTAGGGCCAGTACTTCGACATCTATAATCCAAAAACACAAGTCGAGACTTATGAAGGAAACAAGGACCGGAGACAGATCCGATGTTACAAGTGTGTATATATCCTGATCATGAAGTTGTGGAGCAGGCACCGGCCGAAGCGAAGCCGACCAACAATGCTCTCCAAAATCACTAATCGAGTGCGCAATTCAGTGTCTTCTATCTTAAGCCAGAAACCAGCAACCCTTCAAAGATCAGCCCTCCCAGGGTATCTTGGGAATGGGATGACATCTCTGATATTTTCAAGACCTGTGGCGAAAAGAATCATTCTCTCGAAACCCAAGCCGAATCCGCTGTGCTTGACAGATCCAAAGAGCCGAAGGTCCAAGTACCACTCATATGGCTCCAAAGGCAAATCAGCGTCGAGTATCCTGTACAAGAAGATGTTAAGTAGTCAGATCACTGCAGCCATACAGATACAATTCGTGAATTAATATACTACGAACATCTGTCAAGGACATGTGAATGCAAATTCTTAGAACAGGAAATTTGATTCATTGCCGTTGATTTGCACAAACAAGGCTAATCAAAGAAATTCCCAAAGTAAACGGATTTGCATGCCAGCAAAAGAATGAAAATCAATTTCAGATTACAAAACTAAGAATCATAACACATGTTTGAATGATGCAAGTAATGTTCATCTTGTTGATTGTGTCAATTTACACAACAGAAGAAATACCCAAGTCATTCATAAGCATCAAACACCATCCAACAGACATCACACGTCAACAAAGTTAAGTTAATATTTGCAATTAGCAAAAGCTAACACCTTTAAGTAGGAGTCAGCAGCTCTCCAGAGTGACGACAACAAAAGGGTGTTCACTACAGTATTTTTACTTGTATAAAAAATAGCAAGCAAATTACATGGTTAAATGGTCGATGCAAATGTATAACAGATCTTCACTCAACTAAAAAATCATCCAAGTAGCAACAAGAATGAAACACATGATAATCCAGTTAAAAGTTGTGCAACGGTACCGTTGTTTAAGAACATCTAGACGCTCCTCCCTTTGGCTTCCACCGATTAGTTCACCAACCTAGGAAACATGGTATCCAGAACGTAAGTGATCACAACAGGTTAATCATCAACCCAGTAGAGATAGAACCTAGTGGGCACGGTGCCTACTTTCATAATTCCAGCACAATACAAAAGAAGAAACAAAAAAAATAATGAAGTGTAGAATAAACATCATTACAAGACAATGGCTTCGTAAATAGTCTAAAAACACTGCATTTCATGATTTAACCGATTACGCACCTTGGGAACAAGAACATCCATAGCAGCCACTGTCTTCTGGTCATCATTGAGCCTCATATAAAATGCCTTTATTCCTTTTGGGTAGTTATAAACTATAACTGGCTTCTTAAATATCACCTCAGTCAAATACCTACATATTGCAAGAAAGAATTATAAATCTAACTAAGGTAAAATAGATGATACAAAAATATCAATACCAATTCTAATCTCCATACCTCTCGTGCTCAGAGGCTAAATCAATTCCCCACTCGACCTCATTCTCGAACTTCTTATCTGTACTTTTCAAGATCTCCACAGCCTTTGTATATGAAATGCGCTCAAAAGGTGTCGAGGAAACAAGCTCCAGACGCTCAATTGCGGTCTTGTCATAATTTTTTACCATGAATTCCATGTCTTCTCGGCAATGCTTAAGTAGCCACTTGCAAAGGTATTGTACATAGCTTTCTGCACAGTTCATATCATCCTGTGGCATGGTTCAAGAAGTCCAACATTAGAACTGTTCACAAAGAATCTCATGCAACTAGATAAATCAGGCAAGCCAGAAAAAAACTGAATGTAGATAAGGATGAGCTCACCTGCAAGTTTGCAAATGCAATTTCTGGTTCAACCATCCAAAACTCTGCCAAATGTCTTGATGTATGTGAGTTCTCTGCCCGGAATGTCGGCCCAAAGGTGTACACACTACTGAGGGCACAAGCATAAGTCTCAACCTGAAGCTGGCCTGAAACAGTCAGAAAAGCTTGACGCTTGAAAAAGTCATTCTCAAAAGCAATTGTTCCATCATCCTTGTGTGGAATTCCAGGTTTCAACTTAGACCTCTCTTCTAGCCTTAAAACATTCTCTTTCGCCTTTGTAAGCTCCAAAACAGCAGCAGTTATCTCTTGCTTGCTAGCTTTTGCTGCTTTAAGTTGCGCAACTGCATTTCCTTTCTCTTTGACAACATGCTTAGCAGCCTCAATATCAGCTTCCGATGGTGCAGGATTCTCCTTAAGCTCCTTCTCCACCTTTTCAGCCTGGCTGAATAAGGCTGTGACTTGGAACATCTCACCTGCACCTTCACAGTCGGACGTAGTTATTATGGGTGTATGGATATACAGAAAACCGTTTTCATCAAAGAAACTGTGTGTTGCAAAGGCAAGCTGATGCCTTATCCGAGCAACTGTGCCTATCTGGAAAAGATTAGAGTGAAGAGTGTCATGCTATTTCTCACGTAATAAAAACAGGGGAAAAAAGAGATAGAAACATACTGCAAAAAAAGGAATTACCAAAAGGGTGTTGCATATCTAACCTTGGTATCCCTAGAACATTTGAATACAGATTGCACAAACAAGCAAATTCAATACCATGCCAACCAGTACTTTACTACCTGTAGTTCCCATTGTAAGAACACGACCAAGTATGAAACCCATGGTCCCAAATTCCATATGCAGATACTTCAAAAACTGCAAAATCAAGCATAACGGTCTCCATCTACAATACCAAGCCACAGCCAAGCAAATCTGCTTCCATCTATCCCCAGTCTTAAGTAACCCACCCTTCTCATTATCATAATAAAATCAATATAACACAACAGAATTGTGTCACGAACCTCTTAACTTTTAAGGCGATGCATTAAGCAACCAAGCCTATGAATAATGATATTTTCACAAATCACAGTACGAGTTTATATCTCGCAACGCCCTAACTAAATAAAAACATGAGAAAAGGGATGAACTTTATACAGTGTTCGTGCGAGCGCGGAGGTGGACGAAGTCCCTAAGGTTCTCGAGCGGGAGCTTGGTCTTGGGCAGCGGGTAGGCAGCGGCGTCCACCTCCCCGACCTCGATGACCTTCTTCACGTCGAGCTCGATGCTCTGCTTGGCCTTGACTTCCTCGGGGGGCTTCTCGAGCACGCCCTCGACGAGTACGGAGGTGCCCGTGGGCGTGAGCCGCGCGAGCGGGTGCACAAGGGCCTTTACCTTGACCTGGAGGTTGCCCTGGCAGGACCCGTCGTTGACCCCGAGGAAGGCGAACTCGCCTTTCCCCTGCTGGCGGCCGGTCTTGACCCAGCCGCCGACGACCACGCGCTGCCCGGCCATGGCGTCGCCGGCCTCCAGGATGGCGCGGATGGAGGTGCGGGAGGTCGAGGGCTCGAGGTCGGAGATGGAGGCGGCGGCAAGCTCGGCCGTCGGCGGCGCGGGTGCCGCGTCGTCGGCCATGGCGGGTTTTTGGATGGTGCGCGTCTGTCTGTGGTGGGTAGGGTGAGGGAATGAGGGATCTCACGGCCCTCGGATCGAAGATCTGAAGGGCCTCCTGCTCCTTGGAAACTTGGAATTGTTCCAAATTCCATTCCCTACTAGTAGTAGACACCAGACGTGCGGCAAACGAAATCGATCTACGAATATGGTTTCCCAAGTGTAAAAATGGCATAAATGACTATTGTTATCATCGTCCAATATGCCTCGAATTGATGCAAGCATCAAGAATTTGAATAAACAGTGGTGTCACTTTTAACCACCACAACATTCTTACTCAAATCTTAAGACAATTTGGATTGTCAAGATAGTTTATATATTCATATGTATTTATAGTTTTGTGTTTTTCCTACTTTTCGAGACTCTTCTGCAATAGAGCTTATAGCAGGAGAAACTATCAAGAAAAGTTACTTATACTATTTATAAAAATATATTATTTTAGACGTAGGTTTAGAAATATAGTTTTAACTATTAGTTTTCAAATCTATCAAAACGTACTTACATCACATCATATGTTTAGTGACCTATCATAAAATGATTGACTTAAGAAATACCGACCCATCGCACTTATACAGAAGGAGTATCAGAATATATTTACCGTAAATCACCATCGCTAAAACTGGTACGGCATTGCAGCATCATAGGGGCAACAGCAGCTCTAGGCTCTAGCAGCGGTGGTGGTCCATGAGAAAACCATCATCGCCCACGCTGGCACGTTATCCGTCCAAATGGTTAATCCCTGCAACCGTGCCACGTCGGCTCCAGGGTTCCTCCCAGACACACAACCCCCCGGAGGTCCCCACCCAAATCACTTTCACTGACACAGGGACCCACCTATCCCGGTCCCGCACGCCATTGTCACGCGCCCTCCCGCTGGTGGGCCCCATGGGCGGGTTCGGCCGTTGAGCGCGCCGCGCCATTTGTTTAATTCCCTCCAACTTCGCTTTCCTCCTCATGGCCAGATGGGACTCCACCACCCCCACCACCTCCCCCTCACGTCTCTCTCCAAATCTGCCACGGCAAAAATTCGCATCCAGATTTTTCTTCTCCCACTTCAGATCCCCGCACCGGCCAGCTTCCCCGCCTCGCTGAATCTGCAGCGGCGCAATCGAGGTGCGTGGAAAGTTTCGATATTTTTTCTCCCTTACTTGGCACAATTTGGTTCTTGGTCAAAAGAGATCCTGATTGCTTTGCACACGATTCTTCTTTTTTTCTTGTGCTGACTGAGAAGTTGTGTGTAGCTTGAAACTTCTGCTTCTCTGGGTTCTTGAGCTGGCTGAAATTTCTCGGTGATCAAGCCCGAATTATTTTATCCTTGTTTCTGCTTCTTTGGTTTCCTGGCGATCCAGCAGCTTACTGCTTGTTGCTTCCAGTGAGACAGCTTCTTGGGGAGAAGCAAAGCTAGGATCCACCCAACGTTTCCAACTCTTAGTCGTCCATGTTATTAATCAGCTGCAGGTTGCTGGAGGCTGGGGAGGATCTACCGAGGCGGCGGCTGGCATGGGGCTGGATTTGGGAGCTCTCGTTCTCAGGTACACCGGGCTGTCGGTGTCGGACCACGACTCGATCGTCGCGATCAACATCTTCGTGGCGCTGCTCTGCGGCTGCATTGTGATCGGGCATCTGCTGGAAGGGAACCGGTGGGTGAATGAATCCATCACCGCGCTTGTCATGGTGAGCGCCTCTGCCCCTGCACTCCAAGTGTTTGTGGTTTTGCCTCACGGAGAAGTAGCCTGAGTTTTTTTATCTGTGGCTTGTATCTTGCAGGGGCTGATCACTGGAGGCGTGATCCTGCTTGTCACCAATGGGACGAATTCGCGCATTCTTGTGTTCAGCGAGGACATATTTTTCATATACTTGCTCCCGCCCATCATCTTTAACGCTGGGTGAGCTTACTGAGTACTATATGGTTCAAATAGTTGACTCCTGTGACCTGTGTAGTGGGGAGTTCTAACTTCTTACTGCCTTCTTTTTTATTTTTGTGCAAGAAAATCCGTTGTTGTGTGTCGTAGTATAAGTTCCTTACTTTTGAACTGTATGCAATTGCAAGACAACTAGTTTTAAAAAATGAATGCACGTTCAAAGTATGTGAATTATGATTTCTTCAAAGAATGCAGGTTATGTCTCAATCAGGCAAAATAGTAAATGTGTCCAACTGGATGAACACTATAGTGAAACCACTAGGTTCACTCCCGAAAAATTGTTCTTCCTCATATGTAGAGTTTGCAGTTTAGGTTTCTATAATTGTTACATGTAGCCCTTTTACAATTAGAGGGAATGGAGTCACATTTGTTTAATCGTTCTTGCTAAATGTGGGAAGGATATTCAGTCATTTAGGCTTTTGGTCTTTAACTAGGTAAGTAGAGCATCCTTACTTTCATTTCTCTTATAGCACTTAAATAGCAACCCAGGACTCACTATTTATGTATGTTTATGCAGCTGCATAAATATCTTCAGTACTAGCTAAAAGTTTCAATCCAAGTTACAGTATTAATCTCGAAATTGATTATTGCTCCTATGCAATTCGAATTATCTATGGAGTATTAGGTGTAAAATTTTGGATATATAAATTTGAAGTTTTTAGCTTAAGTGTATCGTTCTAAATATTTCTAAAAATTATCAGGTTTCAAGTAAAGAAAAAGCAATTCTTCCGCAACTTTATGACAATTATTTTATTTGGTGCTGTTGGGACATTGATATCCTTCGTAATAATCACCCTCGGTAAGTTACTACTACGTAAATCATTAGTTCAGTTTACCTGTTACTTTGGTTTCACATCTATGCTTGTATTAATAATGACAGCCCTTTACTCCTAAATGCAAGCATTAATTAGGGTTAGTTGGTGCACACACAAAAAATCATGATGCACTACTTAGAAGCCAGCTAACCCTTTTTTCCAGAGTAGATAAAAAAGTGGGAGTCGCTTCTAAAAAAGTTTTATTTGGTTGGTTGATTCAGTGCTACAGCCTGTGGTATAGCACTCATTACTCTGTACACACCATAATGGGGCTAAAGCTAAACTAAAAGCAGAGAGCATAGTCTTTTGGAATTTGGATTACAATTTTGAACGCCAGATGAGCACATTTCCTGTAAGCTGGGAGCTTGTACCTCTTAGGATTGGCTTGTCTTTGAAACTACTGGTAGTATTTCAAGTTCCTTTTGAGTGGTGGGTGCATGACCACAATGGAAAGGTTAAAATGCAAACAGTATTTCAAGTCTTTACTGACTAAGACCGGCTGGCACGGTAGTTGGACTCAAGTCAGAACACAAGGCACTTTTGTAATTTCAAACAGATTAAAACATGAACTTGTCTATATAAATTAAAGATTCTGTGAGATAAGGAAATACTTCAGGCATATGCTAAAATAAAGCTGATAATTGACCATAATATGAATCAAATTAACATTGGGAATTGTTCTTGAAGCCTATTGAAGAACCACAATTTTATGTTCATGAATTTATGGAGCTCATCTTCATACAGGAAATCATATACAAGCATGATGTGCTCAAACCTTGCATTCCTCACACTTTGATATCTTGCTAAGTCTGCTAAGATTTTTGTCTAATGGACATATCAGGTGCTATGGGATTGTTCAGCAAACTTGATGTTGGTCCACTCCAGCTTGGGGACTATCTTGGTTGGATACTTGATGCTTTGAGCCTTTTATATGTTTAAAATTATGAAGAAACAGTTTGGACTTTGGATACCATTGAATTTGTCATCTTTCTTTTGGCTGACTTTTTTAATCCGCATGTGCAGCAATTGGAGCTATCTTCTCAGCAACAGATTCTGTTTGCACCTTACAGGTTTTGCATTGAGCAATCTGCCATTATTGTCTTATAAAATGAGATAGCAAACCATTTAATTTTAAATTTGTTACTTGCAGGTGCTTAACCAGGATGAAGCACCCCTACTCTATAGTCTGGTTTTTGGTGAAGGTGTTGTTAATGATGCTACATCTGTTGTGCTCTTCAATGCAATTGAAAACATTGATATTAGTCATTTTGATGCCCTTGTTCTACTTCAATTCATCGGAAAATTCTTCTACCTGTTCTTCACCAGCACCCTTCTTGGAGTAGCTGTACGTAATCTTGTACTGCCACTGTTGTATGATTTAGGTTTTGAGAGGGCATAGAAGCACTCCTCGAAGAACATTTTCTTTTGCTAAGCATTCTGTCCTGATGATTCATTTGAGCACGCCTCTGAGCACACCTCTTTTGACTGACTAGCGGTACTCTCATTTTGGCAGGCTGGGTTGCTTAGTGCCTACATTATTAAGAAACTTTGTTTTGCAAGGTCTGTACAGTGTTCTCCTATGTGATTTTGTCACTCCACAGAGTAATTTATTGAGCCTAATTTATTTTGGTGTACATTTTACATTATGAATTACTTCAAAGATTTAAAAATTATTTTGGCATGCTTGTGGTGTTATGTGCAGACACTCAACTGACAGAGAAGTTGCCATTATGATGCTCATGGCATACCTTTCGTATATGCTGTCAATGGTGAGTGCCTATGAATATAAGAACTTCAAAATTAAGCAACTCTTGTAATTCAGAATGTTCGGGAGACGTCGGTTATCATATGATATCAATAATATATTAAGGTTCAACTTTATTTATTTATTTATTTCCTTTGATTCACTGCCTTAGTTCCTCTTTTTCAGCCACATGCAATTTTGTATCTCACCTTCATGTCATCATTTTCCAACTACATGATATTGAGAGTTTTCCTGATCCTTTTTTTCTTGTATTTTAGCTGCTGGATCTGAGTGGCATTCTCACTGTGTTCTTCTGTGGAATAGTAATGTCACATTACACTTGGCATAATGTGACAGAAAGCTCTAGGGTTACTACCAAGTATGTATTGTCTCATAACCAGCTTTACTGGTAACCATTGTGATTTCTTTTCCATTTTAATCTAGCTTCTGACATTCTTTTATTCGTGCTGCAGGCATAGTTTTGCAACTTTATCATTCATTGCTGAAATTTTTCTTTTTCTCTATGTTGGGATGGATGCATTGGACATTGAAAAATGGAGATTAGCTAGTAGCAGGTACCTTTTGCTGTCCATGAATAATCTTTTGATTTTAAGGACCATATAAATCAACGTACAAGACATACTAGTAATACAGTTTCTACAGATTTTGCATGGTTTTTCCGGTTATGGAGCATCTGGAACAAACTTTATGTATCATCAAGCAATTGGCTTTGCTTCCATTTAGGCTGATGGTTCTAGCAGCGCTGAACTAAAATATTCTTGTTAACTTGCATCTGTCGGCTACGATAGAAAGTTTGTGTCTTTTTTTTATTTGAAAAGAGACACTGTTGAGTCCAAGGCCACAACAGCAGCTGCCTTGGATGTCTTGCCTATGCTTTTCTGAACCTTTTTTTGGCAACTAATTTAAACTTGTTTCCCCTATGATGCAGTCCTACAAAGCCAATAGCTTTAAGCGCTGTTATATTGGGCTTGGTTATGGTTGGAAGAGCAGCATTCGTATTCCCTTTATCTTTCTTATCCAACCTAAGTAAAAAAGAGTCACGCCCAAAGATTTCCTTCAAACAACAGGTTAATTTGACCTTCTCGTTTTGGTGTTTCTGTCATTTTGTGTCCCTTCAGAAACCTGAGGGAGTTAACTTTGATGGTATTTTCCTTTAGGTAATCATATGGTGGGCAGGTCTCATGAGAGGAGCAGTATCAATTGCACTTGCCTATAACAAGGTGATGTTTGCCTATAACGATTATCTCTAGTGAAGTGATTTGGAACTGGTACCACATGAGTACCTAGAGGTTCTGATGTATACCACTCTTTTGTAAACCTTTGCAGTTTACCACATCTGGTCATACTGCACTGCGAGTTAATGCTATCATGATTACAAGCACAGTCATTGTTGTTCTGTTCAGCACAATGGTAAGATCGTTGTGCCTTAGCACCCTCATTATCTCAAATGGCTGTTTTTATGACCAGCATGATATCTTTAGTGATTCATTGATAAAGTATGCACACTTTTTCGATGTTATGCTTTGTTCAGATATAATAGATTATATGTGATAATATGAGTGTAAAGAGACCTTGTGCAATATTTCTTTCTTTATATGACAATTTACGATTTGGTTCAAAAATACATGAATAATACAGCTATGATACAAGGTGTCTCGATGCTATCATATTATTTTAATCCCTCGAGAAAAGGAAAGGATCTTTATTTTGCTAATGTATATGCCATCAAACATTTGATTCAGGTTTTCGGTTTGCTGACTAAGCCTCTGCTTAATCTCCTAATCCCACCAAGGCCTGGCATGGCAGCTGATATCTCAAGCCAGTCATTTTTAGACCCACTCCTTGGAAGCTTGATGGGGTCTGACTTTGATGTAGGCCAGATACCCCCTCAAACCAACCTCCAGCTTATTCTCACCATACCAACTCGCTCCGTTCATCACGTGTGGCGCAAGTTCGATGATAGTTTCATGCGCCCAATGTTCGGGGGGCGAGGTTTCGTCCCATTCGTGCCCGGTTCGCCGGTGGAGCGAAGCACCCATGGACCAAGCCTGGGCACTGTGACAGAGGCAGAAGACCATAGTTGAGTTGAGGCTCAGAAGGTGCGAGTATTTCTGTAAATGTTCAGATGCCACTCAATTTTGCTCTTGGAATTTGTTGGTATATTGTTGCTGTATCATGTGCAGATAGTTTATGTAGAACTACTTAAGCTGATATAGTTTTCTGGGGCCATTCCAGATGTGCAATTCATCTGTAAATTCCATTGTTGTTCAGACAGAAGAATCACATGTTGGATACTAGCATCCATGTATTAATTTTCAGATGGGAACTAGAATTTACATTTTGGAAATGCAAGCCCTCCCCGGGAGTGCGTGATAGATGTACTTTTTCAGGAAATTTGTAACTAGAATTTACATTTTGGAAATGCAAGCCCTCACTGGGAGTGAGTGATCGATATGCTTTTTCAGGTTTTATAGCTTTGATTTGGTGATTAAAACAAAATTATTTTGGAATTTGCACGTGATAAGTGACAGTAAAGTAACCGCAAAAGAATGACAAAGGCTGTGAATCCTCTGAGGCCTGCGGCCTATTCGCCTACGTCACCCGCGCTACCGTGCATGTCCTACGTCACCCACTACTGTGCATCTATCTATTTATTATTAAAAGTAATACGACGGATTATGATTAGAAATTTGTATAAGAATATAAAACATTTGGCCATTAATCAGTTGGATTCTTTGTTTAATAAACCATGACTATCATAATTGTACCTAAATAGATAAAAAAGATGTATTATTATAATTATACAACCATTATAATTGTATCTAAATAAATCATGATCATTTAGATCTTTATAACTGTACTAGATATATCATAACCGATAAATGATTGTTGGGATATTAATAACCCTATTTGGACCGACCCATAACACCCTACACGGACACGTGGCATCTACATGGCATAAGAACAAGTCCACAAGGCAATTAATGAAGTCAAAATAAGTCAAGAGGAGAAATAACCTCATTAAGAGGTGTATGAGGAGTTTGATCCACCATGGACTGTATACCTTCCCACCTCTCTGTCTACCATGGACTAATAGACCACTTTTCCCCCTTTTACCCTTCTCTTTTCACTTCACCATGGGCATTTGTGGTAAACCGTCAAGGGGCTCTCCTTTCTATAAACCGCTAGCAGGGAGCTTGTAAAATCCATCTCATAAGTGAGAAATTTCATGAGGGCCTTGGAAAGTGAAAAACTGTACCTAAACATAATCTGACCATTTACTTGGTTGACATTTATTACTAATGGATTACAACCCGGTATATCTTCATAAGGTACCAAAACATGCACTATGTGGCATTGATCCATGTACTTTAATTAACATACAAGCTAGCCATGGACTCGACGGTCTGAACTTTAATCATGCACATTGAGCCAACATCACATGCAAACAATCTACTAGTTCACGATTTAAACTTTAATCTTGTATACTTATTTGATATCACAGAAAACCAACACGTTGCATCGGTACAAACAATCGAGTCTCTGTTTCAATATATTTTTATACTTCTAGATGTAGTGAGTTCGGTTAATTCTGCATACTGATCTAAGATCACCTAGACAAGACCAATTGGGTAGCGATGCAAACTTTAATTCCACACATTGATATCACATACAAACGACCTATCAACTCACGTACAAACAACTGATAGACTCACCCACAATTCGAACCTTAGTATGCGTACTGATCTAATATCATGTACAATCAACATATCTGGTTGATCCTTGCAAATAGCATAATAATATACAGCTATGTGTATCCAAAAAAAAACAATTATGATTCAAGTTGTTTCCCGCATTTGTGGGACACCATGCTTGTTCAAGAAAATAGAGAAAAGAGTAAATTTCTAGAAACTGCACACATATAATGGTAAACAGCATATACTAGTTTTCATTTACAAAACTACTCCCTCTATGATACTTCCTCTGTTCAATAGTACATGTTATTTTAGGTTTTGATATGGTCTCCAATGTGCAACCTTTGACTGCTATTTTTTATATAAATATATTAATAAAATAATATAAAATTATGGTATTATGAAAATATTTTTCATGACAAGTCTAATGATACTATTTTTACTTGTCCAATCTAAATAAACTTTTATGTATTAGTAGTCAAATTTAGAAAAAAATTAACTGCACGCATTCTAAGACTCCTTTACTTTCGAATGGGGGAATAGTTTTTATTAAAATCATCTTAGGCCCGCAGCATGCTTGCCATGCTCGCAACACAACGTGGCGTTGCATGTCCAACCCATGTTCGCACCAGCTCGCGGTGAAGCCAGGGCCTTGCACCTCGCACCTGGATGACCCATCGTAGTGCCGCCTAACAGGTTTCACGAGATGCATCAGAGGAAGAAGTGGTTGCGTCGCTCCCTCTCAACTACTAAGTACTAGTTTGATAAAAATGTGTCCCCCCATGCTCCTTTCTAGAAAGAGGGATGGAGTTCTGGCTCCACCATGAATTGGTGTAGGCCTGTCTTGAACATGCGGACGATACATTATATGAACGTGGTAAAACAAGTTGTGAGTCTTAATTTTTTCCGTCGAGCAATGTGATCAAGTGGGGTTCTTGGAAAAAAACTGACCTTAGAGGTACATTTTTGCAAAATGGAAACTCAGAAGTGTCGTTTGCCATAGCTTTATGTAATTTTGTAAATTTCCCTCAAGAAAAAAGGGAAAAGCTCCGAACCCACACAGGACCGGCCACAGGGCACACCACACGTCCGCACCGCAGGAGATCACCCCACCCGAGAGCCGAGACCGTTACGCCCCCTACCCAGCCAAAACGCGGAACGCCCGCCCCCGCCTTCGGAAGGAAAACGAACGAACGAACCACCCATTCCCATCTCCCATCTCCATTTCCACTTCCACCCATCTTCTCCATCAAATCGATCAAACCACTGCAGAAAAAAGTTTCCCACGAAGAAATTGCAATCCCTCTCCGATCCGATTTTGTCCGATGGATCGCATGTCTTCGCGGCCGGCGAGCCCGGGCGGCGGCGTGGGGTACGGGCGGCGCGGCATGTACGCGCAGCAGCAGGCGCACGGGGGCCACGGCGCGGGCAGCGCGCAGACGTCGCCGGGCGGGTCCCCGAACGCGTCCCCGGTTCACCGCCACGCGCGCTCCGGCTCGCTCGGCGGGGCCGGGGCCGCCTCCACCGTCGGCCGCCGGGGCGCCGCCGCCGCCTCGCGCAACAACGCCGCGCGCGCCGCCGCCCAGCGCCTCGCGCGCGTCATGGGAGGGGGAGGAGACGGCGAGAGCGGCAGCGACGACGAGTACGAGCTCTCCGGCCCGCCCATCGAGCTCTCCTCCACCCCGCGCCGCATCGCCAACCGCTCCTCCTCCCCCTCCCCCTCGGTAACAGCACGGCTCATCCCTCCCACCCATTCACGCCATCACACATTCACGTAGCATCTGAATTCCACCTCCTAATTCTTATGATCTTCGAATTAAAGGCCTTATAATGTGTGATTTCCCGTCACGCGCGATGCTATTTGTATGAATTGCGTTTTCTTAGTGCTACTTTACAATGGTATGGTCTGTCTGTGGCACTGTGTTTGATGTACTAAGTGGTTGCATGTAAATGTGTGCATTTCAGATAGGTCGTTACCTTGCGGATCAGGCGCCGGTGAGCCGGCCACCCTCATTGACAAACCGATATGTGCCCGGGAAGTCGGTTCCGATGATACCGTCCATCAAGCGGCCAGCGACGAGCGGGCCGGGGTCGGAATCACCCACCCCGAACCGAAGGGAGCAAAGGTCAGTACTGCCACGTTTCGAAGTTTCAGGCGTTGCACATGGCAGGTTTCATGGGGCGATATGTGAATTGCCTATGGAGTTAATAGCAGTGCCATAGGGATTTTCTCTCCTGCATGCAAATTCTGTATAGTCAAATGCAATGAATTTGTTATCTCATGACTCATGCTTGTTACCTTGTTAGTTTTGGTTGAGTTTATATGTCAAAGCAGTAGGATAAGTTTATTCATTTAGTTATTGAATGGTGGATGGGAAATTTTCTGACATTTGTACTACTTTGCTTGATATGGAGATGGTAGATCCAAATTCACAAACATGGTATGTTTTGGACTAATTCCAATGGAATAAGGCTGGAATAGAGTCGAACAAGTGGAAATCTTTTTACCTGGGGTTTATAAAACAAAATTGTTTATACTTCGGAAAGAACAGCTAGGAATATTTTTGCACTGTGCACATCACAGAGAAACGATTAGATAAGAATCATTGACTAGATTACACTTAACCTACGCAAAAAACTATCTGCAAAATTCAGGTAAGGATTAATTCAGGGCTAATGTCCAGATACATAACAAACATGCTCTTTATACTTTTGTGACATTCCTTTCAGAAGTCCTTTTACATTGTTAATTAACAGCAAGTACCTTAGTAAGTATTTGTTGCCTTTCAAATATTATTTCTTTATAACCACATGGTAAGTAATATAGGCTACATCATCCTTAGGAGATCAGTTGATCTTGGAAGCTCGATGAGAGCACGGCGCACCTCTTCTTCTCTTCAAGATGAAGTAATTCCTGTCATGAAAAGAACTTCTGTAAGAAATATTAATGCTAGAATTTGCAGAACATTCTATGTGCTACTTGTGGTTGCCATACAATACAAGTTTGCTCTCCTCTATGCTACAGTCCTTGTCCAACCAATGTAATATGGATGCTGTATAGACATTTTTCTGCAGCTATCATTCCTCCACGTTAAAATTGATTTTTATTTTATATGGAACACTCATGTGATTCTTGTATGCCTCCCATGCAGATTAACACGCTTCAAGTGGAAAATGATAGCATGTATGAAAAAGTGAGATAACATCACGATTTTGAATTTTACTTCTGTAGTTTTACATGTTGGAAGAACTCAACATCCTCGTTATGTTGACATGCATCTTCCCAGCTTAATCTTGAAGAGGAAAGGTGTGAGGAACCGGATGTCAAGTCCATGCAAATGGAGCGACAGGTTCATTTCTGTGATTAAAAAAAAAGCTTAATTTAAAATATTGGCTTCTGAGAGTACTTGGTTTAATCCTACTGTACTTTTCTTTTTTTTTCTCACCTTGGAGGCTGGTGCTACGTCTGCATAAGCTATTTGGATTGGTGCAAGAATTTGTGCCAGGCTCCCTCTTAATATGCTCTTCTGTAGCTAAATGTAGATTAATTTCCTTAGATGGAATTTTCTGCATGCCTCTGCATCGTGGTTGGGTTTGTTTTCTATAAACCAACTCAGGAAAAATATGGAGTAGGCCAAAACTTTCAGATTTTGCAGATTTCGCCTTCAATTGCTCTCTGAACAAAAATAACTATGCCATTTGTCCCTTTAGCTCAATTGCACTCCTAATAAGTAACTTAGAAGACTCCAATGCTTCAAATGTATAGGAGGTATTTTGGAGTTTCAGTCCTATTCCTTGAGCAAAAGACCAAAATATGCAAAACTCATTGTGCCTAGTTTCTATTCTGGAAGCCCTTTGTATCGAAGTGTTGGCACTCACCTTGTGTTATACCCATGTTTTGTGCTGATCGGTTTTTGCTATTCAAATTTCAGGCTGCTGTTATTGGCGATGCCATAGAACCAGAGGTCAATTTGATCAGCAGGTATGTGATTTACTGAAATGCACCATTTCTTTTTATCAATATGTTGTTCATATTTTAAACCATGTTACCATCTTGACTCTCAGAAAGGCTGCAGCACTAGAACAGAGAAAGGTATGTTTCTCTACCAAGCTTCTCCTGCTGAAACTTTTGAGAAAAGACTAAAAGTGAAAGTATATTTTGATCTTGGTCCCATTTTTATTAGGGATAATTGCCAGAATATCACTAGTGAAACTATGAATTGCTAAATGTGACAATGACAGGTGGGGTCTGGACCCACCAGTCATTGACACACTGACCTTTGATATGGAGCTTTAGGTGCTAGATGCTCCAAAGCTCTTTTTCTGGATGGTCAATATTTTGCTTACTAACTCTTTCTGAACTTGAGATTTGTTTTCCTCTTAGGCTTCATTGAGAATTGCTTCAAGAAGGTCTAGTAGTGCAAGCTACGATGAGATTACAGCCCTTCGATCAGAAGTGAAGGTGTTCACCAAATGTGGTTACTTATTGCTGAATGAATTCTCTAGAGTCGTGTTTTCCAAGTCTAAACTTTTGTTTACACTGTTGGGTAGGTTGCTACTGATGTGGTCACATCTGTATCTCAGCGTGTAAAAGGTGCTGGATCACAACTGAGATCTCTTCAGTCAACAGCCAACAGAATGATCCTGTCACAAGAAGAAATGGTGTGTAGGTTTGCTGGCCTATTCATATTTTGGTACTTTGTTGTCTTTGGATCTATTACATTTCATGAAAATCCTTTATCAGGAGGAGGTGGTGCTAAAGAGATGTTGGCTCGCCCGCTACTGGAAACTATGTGTTAGACTTGGTACTGAGATAATCTTCACACTAATAATACCCCTTTATAAAGAGGGAGTATTTCCTCTCAAATTACTCTAGTTGTTCTATTGCAGCACAAAAAGTAACAGGGAAGCAAGTAAATTGCCGAATTTTAAACAGCTCTCCACCATTGTAATTTCTGACATTGCTAAGGGATACATTATTGTCCTTGCCTGTTTCTGTCCATAGTTTGCCTTTTAAAGAGTGTACTCACTAGTACTATCTCCTGCTTCAAATAAATAGTTTGTTAATTTATTCATGTAGAAATTCGTTCATTACTTGGCTATCACAATTTTCTCTGAAGTTTAATATCCTGTCTGGGCTATCACATTATGTTACGAATTAATGCCAGGATAGTGGACAGTTTTCAAATTTGATATATTCTTTATGAGAAAAAGTGACTCATCCATAAACCAGCAGTCAATTGTTTAAAAGATATGTAATGTTCAAATTGTTAGAATGGTTGCCTAATGTAAGATATTTCTCTTAGGGATACATTCTGATATTGCTGAAGAAAAACTAGAATACTGGTCCTCAGTTGCACCACTTGCACTTGAAGTTGTCCTATCAATTGGGCAAAAAGCTAGAGATGGAACTTTATCAGGTCAGATTTCCTTTCAAAATCCTTCTTTTGGTCTCTTCATTAAGACTATTTTACTACCATGAAGCTGTTGCTACAAGTTTCTCATGTTTAGATTACTCTACAAGTACTTGGATTTTAATCTTTTGCTTATGCTTATGTCTTGAAACATCAGATCCCCATAGGCCATGACACGATATAACCTACGTAAATTGAAAATCCTTCTAAGGATTCTGATGTCAAGATAAAAATGAAGCTGCAAAGGACATAAATAAATATACAAAATGTGCTTGAGTTGCTCAAAGTTGGACGTTTATTCTTTGATATTTATTTCGCCGTTGCAAAAGATGTGGATTTTCACTTTGCATTTTGTACCATGCAACTAGAAAATGAATTCCAAATACATTTTTCTCCCTTAGTGAAAGAAGTTGATTACATTTTGCCCATAGGTGCTAAAGATCTCATCTGGAGGGTTGATATATTTCTGTCATCTTTGGAGTGCCATGAAGGATGTAGCATCATTTTTTAAGTGTATCAGATATCTTATAAAATCATGATTTCAATCACATCACTCCTATTCTTGTCAAGTAGCAGATAATGATGCGGATGATACGGCTGGAGACGGAAATATTGAGAGCATGCTTTTAGTTGAGAAAGGACTGCGTGAATTAGCTTCGCTCAAGGTTTTTCTCAATACTTTCATAGTTTGTTGCAGTCTATGCGTTTCTTTCAGAGGCATGTCCAAGCAATCAACTTTGATGAGATATATAATGCATAATAAACAAAATTATGTTTCATAGTGTATAAATTGGTGTAGCACTTTTCTAGATGAAAGTTATCCTGTGTCAATTCTCATGTTGCTCTAGTTCATCGTTCTGAATATTTTGTTGTTTTGTCAATCACATCGAGTGGCACGGAAAGTAATTCATGCCTCACGTTGGTTCTACTTGGTGAGAAAGTGGATTGCCTGAATTCAGAGTCCTTCTGTACTATTACTCTATTAGAGTTACTAGTTTGTGTCATGTGAAGTATATAGTACACGTGATATTTCACATATTCTCATAAAACAAGAAAATTATATTTGTGTTTCTAGTTTGAATTGCAGTATCAATAATCTAATATTCCCTTTGAAGGTAGAAGACGCGATAATGCTTTCTTTAGCAGAACATCGACGTATCAGACCTCTCTCAGGTGGCTTCTCCAAAATGTATTCATTTCTCATACTTTTATCTTCAATATTTTATTGTATGATATGTCCCAGGACTTCTGACAGATATACAACTACTTTTCTCTGTTTACTAACATAAACTCCTAAAAGTTCCAAAAAGAGATAAAACTCATAAGCGTAACGATATTTAGTTCTCAGCAATTAGTACATAGGGAATAGATCTAAGACCCAATGGTGGTTTTAGCAATTTGATGTGCAACACATAGCATCTTTATGCATTGGGGAGCCGATGTTGTCAGATTCCAAATGGGTCCAGCAAGCTGACAATGCAAATAACACCAGGGAAAAAAAAGGCATCGTTACACTGAGAGAACTTGCTTAATATAGTTGATGTATATGAAAATCACTCCAGGATAAATATTGCACAAAACTAAACTTTACTGTAGATGTTTAGTACAATTATTACAGTTTATGTTTTGAAGCACTGCAGGAAGTTTGCCACTTTGTATATGTGATTAGAGCTGCTTCAAAGAATCCCTGCGAACTCGCCTGTCCTTGTGAATTGTTGCTATATCGACTTGATGGCATTGGACGAATAATTTTAACCCTTTTTATGATGATTGAGCTTCCTATTGCAGGCCCAGCTTTTGCTGCTGAAGGTCAGAGCTCTTCAGAGTCACTCGGTTAGTTCTTCTCTTCACTGAGCATCTATGACCTGTGAAAAACACTATATCAATTCTGTTTCCTAATTATGTGCTGGGCATGTTTTTGTCCTAGAATTAAGTGAGGAAGAGCGAGAAGACGTACGCTTCAAGCAGGTAAAAACAGTATCTGTTATGCATGTGATGGGTTCGAGCAGACCATTTTTTGCAGATAAACTGGCATTTCTAGTTTTTGGTGTTCCGTTACTTCAATACAGATGGTTAAATTTTGGCATTATCGGACATACATCTTTGATCACCAAACTCGATTTACTAAATCCAGAAAGCTGTCGCTTCCAGTTTGGGAAATGAATTCTGCACACGTGTGTTCTGTTATGTGTCGAAGTGAAAACATAATCAACTAAATTAACCAAAGGAGAATGTCAACTGAACATTGTATGAGAACTCATATCATCTGTTCTTGTTTCTCTGATACGTGTCT
This sequence comes from Stipa capillata, assembly GCA_019208055.1. Lineage (NCBI taxonomy): Eukaryota > Viridiplantae > Streptophyta > Magnoliopsida > Poales > Poaceae > Stipa > Stipa capillata. The sequence goes on from JAGXJF010002520.1 coordinate 214,214, forward strand.
TATTACTTCTCACTGTTCCCACTGTTTTGACTTCTGTTATGTCGAAGAACTAATGAATACACGACAGGCATGGTTGACCTACTTCTGGAGGCGGGCCAAAAATCATGATATAGAGGAAGATATAGCTGACGAGCGGCTACAGTTCTGGATAGAACAAGGCAATCATCCAATTACTACAAGCGATGTCATAGAAGGTAGCCTCCCTCCCATAACAATTAAGATCATAATCTGTAGGGTTTGGGGCTAACCTCAGCTACAGCGGCATGCACGGGAGCTCCCCCTGAGTCCAACCGATGTAGGGTTTTGGGATGGGCCAAATGGGCCAAGAGAGATGGGCCTTTACTATTCTACACTCCCCCTCAAGATGGGTGATAAATATCGATCATTCCCATCTTGTCACATGCAAGATTACACTCTTTAGTTCCCAACCCTTTCGTAAGACAATCTGCAAGTTGCTGTCCTGAACTCACATGTGCCAGCTTGATAATTCCAGCATCTAATTTTTCCTTGATAAAGAATCTATCAATTTCGATGTGCTTGGTTCTGTCATGCTGAACTGGATTGTTTGCGATACTAATAGCTGACTTGTTATCACACCACACATTCAAGCACTCATTCTTCTGAATCTTCAGTTCACTCAACAGATTTCTCACCCACAACATTTCACTCAGCCCTTGTGACATAGCTCTATATTCAGCTTCTGCAGTTGATCTGGACACTACTGATTGCTTCTTGCTCCTCCATGACACTAAGTTTCCACCAACAAAGACACAATAGCCTGATGTCGATCTCCGATCATCAAGACAGTTTGCCCAGTCTGCATCACTATAGCCATCTACGTTAAGGTGTCCATTGCTCTTGAACATGAGTCCTTTTCCTGGCGTTTCCTTCAAGTATCTCAAGATTCTGTGAACAGCTTCCATATGTCCACTTCTAGGATCATGCATGTATCTGCTCACAACACTTACTGAATAAGCTATATCGGCCTGGTATGACATAGGTACAACAGCCTCCCAACCAATTTCTGATATGTCTCCTTGTCAACTGGTTCACCACACTGAGCTTCAACTTTATGATTCTGATCGATGGGAGTTGAGGCTGCCCTGCATCCCATCATACCCATATCACTCAGAAGATCTAAGGTGTACTTCCTTTGTGAAAGTGCTATCCCTCTTTTGGATCTGGCCACCTCTATACCGAGGAAGTACTTAAGTCGACCAAGGTCCTTGACTTCAAATGCCTCACCCAATTTCTTCTTCAGTCTCGCTATCTCCACCTCATCATCACCAGTGATTATTATATCATCTACGTAGACCGCAAGAATTGTAATCTTCTGCTTAGAGTGCCTATAAAACACAGTGTGATCACCATTGCACTGTCCATAACCCATGTCACACACAGCACGTCTGAATCTGTCAAACCAAGCCCTAGGAGGCTGTTTCAAGCCGTAAAGAGACTTCTTCAGTTTGCATACCCTGCCTTTGACTTCAGACTCAATGAGTCCCGGTGGGACCTCCATGTACACCTCCTCCTGTAAGTCCCCATGCAAGAATGCATTCTTGACATCTAGCTGATGTAGTGGCCACCCAAAATTGGCGGCACAGGACACCAGAATCCTCACTGTGTTCATTTTCGCCACAGGCGCAAAGGTTTCATCATAGTCAATGCCATACGTCTGACTGTATCCCCTAGCTACAAGCCTCGCCTTATATCTCTCAATTTTTCCATCTGGATTCTGCTTAACTGTGTAGACCCATTTACAACCCACTGCCTTCTTTCCGGCTGGGAGTGTTGTCAACTCCCAAATTCTATTTTTCCTCAAAGCCTCGAGTTCTTCTCTCATCGCAGCGCACCACTTGGGGTCTTGCCGTGCTACTCTCCAATCAGTTGGGATAGACACTAGCTGAAGAGAAGCAACGAACGCATGGTAGGAGGGTGACAAAGCCTCATAGGACACATAATTGCCGATGTCATGAGTGTCAAAACCATACCTCCACTGTAGCGATCTACCAGCAGCAGCTCTAGTCCCTTTTCTAAGTGCAATCGGCAAATCTATGGTTCCCTCTGAACTAACTGATCCACCCTCAGCCTGACTTTCTCCAGATGAATTAGGGTCATCTTCCTGTTGCTCCCCCTGCTCCCCCTGAACCGGATTCTGCTGTCCCTCATCTTGCTGTTCATTAACCTCCTGTCTTCTGCCATAAACACGTGGAGGATCACGCCACCTTTCCTGCTGTTGCTCTCCTGCTCCTGCAGTACTGTGCTGTTCTCTCACTGTACCAGTATTCTGCACCACCACTGGAATAACACCCATCAGAGGCTGTTGATGTTGCTGCTCTGATGCATCAGTACCAATATTACTACCCCCACAGGTATTCTCCCCCTCTGGACCAACGGCAGGATGGTCCAGATCCTTGAATAGCAAGCTCAGATCAGTCTTCGCCCCATAATATGGTTCGGATTCCCGAAATGTAACATCCATGCTCACAAAGGTCCTGCGTTCCACAGGACTCCAACACTTATACCCTTGCTGACCCGAGGGATATCCGATGAATACACATTTGACAGCACGAGGGTCCAACTTATTCACTGACGGCCTATGATCCCGAACAAAAGCTGTGCAGCCAAATAATTTTGGAGGCACGACAAATTTGTTTTCACCTAACAGCAACGCACACGGAGATTGCATACCTGTGATTCTGGATGGCGTGCGGTTGATGAGATAGGTGGCGGTCATTACAGCCTCGCTCCACAGAAATTTGGGCACATTCATAGTGAACATCATAGATCGAGCAACCTCCAGTATATGCCGATTCTTCCTCTCTGCTACACCATTCTGGGGGGGTGTGTCCGGACATGAAGTTTGATGAAGAATTCCCTGTTCAGACAAAAAATCACCAAACACTCTGTTAACATACTCAGTACCATTATCAGACCGAATAATCTTGATTTGGACATTGAACTGATTCTTCACAATAGCAGAGAACTTCTTAAAACACTGAAACACTTCATCTTTGTGACGCATGAGATAGATCCAAGTCATACGAGAATAGCAATCGATAAAGGTCACAAAATACTTCATGCCGCTTACAGACACAACTGGACATGTCCATACATCAGAGTGCACTAGCATGAAGGGAGCTATACTCTTGAGCCCCTTACTCACATAGGAGGTCCTGGTGTGCTTGGCATACTCACAAGCATCACACTTCAGCTTACTGCGGTCTACACCGTTCATTACATCAGGAAATACAAGATACATCTTATCAAATGACACATGTCCCATCCTACAGTGATGGATCATCGCCATGGCCTCCTTGTCTTCAGAACTGGCTACAAGCACAGTGTCCTCTGCCGAGACAGGTACACCACGGTCCATGTACCACAGCCCCCTATGCCTGGTCCCCGTCCCAATCCTCCTGCCAGTCTGCCTCTCCTGTATCAAACACATACCTCTGTCAAGAATAACCCGGCAGTCTTGCTGATCAATTAAAGCACTTAGAGAGACTAAATTCATAGGAAATGCAGGAACATGTAAGACAGAGGACAGCTCAATTGTGGAGGTACAGTTCACTGTCCCAACCCCTTTAATAGGCTGTGCAGTGCCATCAGCTGTACAAATAGTCTCCTGATGTGTAAAAGGATATTGGGTATATGATTTAAACTCTCTCATATTTCTAGCAACATGCTTCGAAGCCCCTGAATCTAGTATCCATTCTGAATCTATCCTTTGTGTTCCAACAGATATGGCTGCAAGATTACCTTCATCAGTGTAGACAAAGTGAGCTAGATGCCCAAAGTTCTCCGCCCCCTGTTCAGCAGAACTTACTGCTGCACTTGTACCTGCTCTGCCATCACTCCCAGCAGCCAAGTGAGCTTGATGAGGAGATCCACCACGGCGTGCATGGTGCAGAGGTTCACTGCCACGACCCCTACCTCCACTGTAACCTCTGCCTCCCCCCTTTCTAGGAGCTGTGCAATTGCGCTTAAGATGACCTGGTTTGCCACAATTGAAACATTCTCTGGTTTCCCTCCACACTCTCTGCTCATCCACCTTGTAGGCTGATTCACTACTACCACCCTTTGAGAACTGTAGACGTATCTCTTCCTGAGACATTGCGGCAATTGCCTCATCAAGAGAGCAGAGCACAGGTTGGTGCAGCAACGTGGCTCTCCTGCTCTCGAAAGATGGGTTTAAACCCTTCAGGTACTGCATCACACGCCGGCGCCCAATCCATGCTTCTGCAATTGCCAAGGATTCTGTATGTGTCAGCTGAAGCGGATCACATTGATCTAAGTCTGCCCAAAGTTGTTGCAACTCAGCAACATATGCTAACACACTCCTATCACCCTGACGGACATCATGTACCTTGCTCTCAATCTGAGCCATCAGCATCACATTTCCCTTCCCAGAGTACCTCTTTGACAGCAAGTCCCATACCGCAGCAGCACTGGAAAGTGCCTCAACTGACGTTGCAATGTCTGGAGCCAAAGAGTTCAGCATCCATGCAAAGATCAGTGAATTAGTGGCACTCCACTTCTGCCAATCTGCACCCCTTGTGTCAGCCGGTTCCACAACCTCTCCCAGAACATGGCCTGTCAGTCCCTTTGTCTTCAGAATAAGCAAAACTCGCCTAGACCAACTCAGGTAGTTGCTCACCCCCTCCAGCTTGACAAGGATGGGCATGAGTTCCAGTTACTGGACTGCCTCTGATTGTGGAACAATGGCACCAGAGGAGGACGTATTTTCCACATTCTTAGCGGTGAGAAGCTGGGCAAGCTTCTCCAAAGCTGTGGCCAACTCAGTCCCCATTTCCGCCATTTCAGCCACTTCTTCTCGATGTATCAAAGCCCCTTTAGCAGCTCAGCAATACCTTCCTCTGCTGGCTTCACTCGTCTGCCCGTCGCCTCTACTCTAGAATTTGCCTATGCCAGCACTGCCTCCTCCCGTTTCTTCTTCTCAGGCGTACTCTCCGGTCACAAGGCAGCACGGGGAGTCCACCACACGGTCAGAAACAATGACCTTCACCCTTGTCACCGAGCACCTCCTTGAAAACCTTGCAAAGCCCCTCCAATTTCTCCTTGAGCTCCTCTTGTTTCTTCTTCTACTTCTTCCTGCTGCTCTCCTCCCGCTGCTGCAGCGCCGCCTTTTTCCCCCGGCTGCCTGCTGCCTCCGCCTTGGCCGCCCGCGCAAGCCTCACCTCCAGCCGCGCCCGCGAGCAGCGCCCGTGGGCTCTGCTCCCCGCGCCTCGCCTCTGCCTCCCTTGGCTGCCCGCGCGAGCCTCGCGCGCCTCCCGCAGCTCCGTCGGCCCGAGGCGTCGCCGAACCAAGCGCCACCGGCTCGAGCCGCTGCCCGAGGCGTTGCTCCACTCCGAGCACACCCTCGGCCGCCGCCGCCTCCACAGCTCCGGCCCGCGCCCGCGCCAAGCGCCGCCTCCCTCGGCCGCCGCCGCCTCCGCAGCTCTCGCGCCGAGCCCCGCCGCCGGTCAGCACCCGCGCCCGCGCCGAGCCCCGCCTCCCTCCAGCCCTAGCTCTGATACCATGTAGGGTTTGGGGCTAACCTCAGCTACAGCGGCATGCACGGGAGCTCCCCCTGAGTCCAACCGATGTAGGGTTTTGGGATGGGCCAAATGGGCCAAGAGAGATGGGCCTCTACTATTCTACATAATCATGTTGGTAACACATACAACGATCATCCTTTGCACAAATTGGAAACAACAACTCTTTATAGCTTGCATGTTCTAAAAAAAACACATTCTTTTGTTTTGTTCAGAATAATGACTGAAATCATAATGAGAAGTGCCATGACCTTGGAATCTTTACCTTTATCTGATGCTTTGCTCAACATAGTAATCGTGCTAAATATGTTGTTGAAATCCATAATCAACCTCTCCTTTTTTCTTGTTTTTGTAAAAATATGTAAAAAAGTTGATAGAGGTCTTCATGAGCTGAAGAAGCTGGGAGTTGAGTCTCAGCTGTGGGAAGCGACGAGAAGAGCTCTCGACGATGAGTCCAGTAATCACGGGAGTCCAACTGGATCTGAAATTTAGCCAACACATAAACGGAACGAGGCCTAGCGCCAATTTTGCGCCATCACAGGCCCTAGAGCCCTCTTCAATTTTTGCAGTTTATGGTTCTTCGACAAGTTCATGTAAATTTTCTGATCAAAAGATTCTCTCGTCTAGGCCTTTTTCTTTCTTGCCAGCAACGTTAATTTATTCTGTCAAAGCAAAAGGGATTAATTCTGGAATCATCATGATTCCAGATGCCGTGCTATCCATTGAGTATTCTGCTGCAACGAGATATATGTGCCACTCATTGTGTCAATGTGGGTCCGGGCCCACCCTGTCATTGACGCAATGCAGGATTTGGAAAATTGGAAATTCCGATAGCATATGAGAAACGGAAATTTATCCCAAAGATATGCATTGCTTGCTCCTTTTGCTTTTGCAATGGTGGTCTCTTCTTTCAAGGAGCAAAGCAAAACCTCAGACAGTTGCCACGGTGACCAGTGACACCCACCTGCATTCCACTCCATTCCCCCAATTGCACACCATGACCACCGAGCCTCCCCTCCCGTCTTCACCGGCGAGCGCCCGCGACGGCGCGCGGCGACGACAGTACGTTGTCGCGCTGGCGGCCGCGGTCGCTTCTTGCCTGGCGCCGCTGGCCGTGCTCCTGGCGGTGCTCGTCCTCGCGCCGTCGCTCCTCCCACGCCTCCTCCTCCGGCCGCACCACGTCGTCCCCTACGTCGCCTCCGCCGAGCTCCGCCACCTCACCTTCGACCCCGCCGCCTCCGCCGTCGCCTACAACTTCTCTGCCACGCTCCGGTTCGACAGCCCTTGCCTGTGCTGCACGTGGCGGTACACGGGGCTCATGGCCGCGCCGTTCTACGCCGGGCAGGAGCTCGGCACCGCGGCGGCGCTGCCGGAGCTCACGCAGCGGGGCTACAGCTACAAGGCCGCCAGCGACACGCGCGCCGTGGCGTGGGCGGGGACGCAGCGCGTGCCGCCCGGCCGTCGCGCACGCGCCGTGGCCGTGGCGCTCGCGCGGGAGAAGGCCGGGGGGTGGCTCAGCGTCAAGGTGGCGGTAAGCACCGTGCAGAACGGCGCGCGAAGCGACTTCGCGTGCGTGCTGAGCTTCCCTGCGGCGCCGGCGCGCAACGGGAGCGGGAGCGGGAGCGCGGCCGCAGTGTTCGATGGCGGCAGGTGCGTCGATGCCGTGCGCGGCGAGTTTTAGACGCCAGTGCATGGCTAGCGATCGAGGTTGTCTTTGGGATTGCTTGTTCAGTTGGGACTCGTGTGCTTGCTGTTATGATACCACATCGCATGGCTTTCCTTGGCGTGCATTGTGTCGGAGGCTCGGAGCTAGATTTGTGATCACGTGGCATATGAACTTTATATTCTTGTTTGGTTTGGATCTTGGGCTGAGGAGAGGAGATCGACCATCTCATGCATTTCCATACGCTCTACACGGTCGGAAACACTCAGACCTGGAATACGTCGGAGTCCTAGCAGCTAGCTAGCTAACGCTTTGTGTAGTGCCTCGGCAAGTCGGTTGTGCGTACTAGTCTTCCTTTTTGTGCAGCTTAACTTCCGAAACTAGATGGGTTTAGTCCTTTACCCCACTTAAAGCAATTTGACTGATGATGTTGCGGTGGTTTTTCACACACATAGTGAAGTAGTTAGCACAAGAAATAAAAAAAGATAATTAAAAAGTTAGAGGAAAATCAGAATTTTAAAATGTTCGAAACTCTATAGAAAAACTAGGAAAAGTTTCAAAACAATTCGAAATTTAAAGAAAAATTATTGAAAAAACTAGGAATTTTAAAAATGAAAAATCAGAAATTTTTGGAAAATAATATAATTAGAAGTATTCCAGGAAAATCAAGAAATTTGAGAAAACTCACAAGCAGTTTAGAGCATTGATAAAAAAGGGTGTTTTTTTCATGATTTTTTATAAATTATTTGTGATTTTGCTTGAATTCCCTAGTTTTTTCGAAATACATTTAAGTCCTCTCCTTTTCCTAATTTTCTAAAATTTTCCCATTTAAAAACTTCGTAGAGTTTTTAGTAACTTTTTTCTTTTTTTCTAAATTCTTTGATTCTTTTTAAATATTCTAATTTCTTTTATACTTTTCTACAAATTTCTGATTTTCAGAAGAGGAGGAGGTACCCGAGATGACAATTATGGGTGGAAACTGGTAATGGATATTGCATATTATCTGGTATTTATATCTACGAAAAGATGAACTTGGAGCATGATTGATACAGGGTAATCACACTAACAATTTCAAAGCATTGAATAGATGTTTCATTGAATTTCAAATTAAAAGTTCCATTTTTGAAGATTTGATCATGATCAAGAACATATAGGTGCAAACGGATTGTAAATTTGACTTCTGGTTCAAAACTTATAGTCCTTTCAAAACTTAGGAATCAAATTAAAATGCATAGGTATGTGCCGAAGAAGGTCGGAGGGGCTAGGAGAGGAAGGTTTAGCTCCAAGTGTACAAACCTCTCACCTACATTTGGGACTGCAAAAAAAGATCAGGGCTCATGAGCCGCTCGAGTTTGACTCATTTTTTGGCTTTACTCAAGGTCAACTCAAAAATATATGCGCCAGAGGATGGATACCTGTTGTAGGCTGGTTGAAAACAAGTTGCATTTGAGCCAATTGTAGCTCGCACAATTTTGACGTGATATAGCATGTGTTAACAAATATTCAGTATGTGGCATGTACTTGTTACAAGCGAGAACATTTTGTCTTTTATGTGCATAAAAATATATAGAAGGAAACAGCACCGCCATGTCTTCTAATACAATTAAGTATTATCTTTCATTTCGTTACATAATACAAGTTGTACAGAAATAGCAGGAAAGAATGAAATACATAGAAATAAATGAAAGGCAAAAGGGATACGCAGTAATCTTGAAATGCCTAGATGGGTGATGGGTGCACAATATATAGCGGGGTAGGCTATTCCATCTCATTGGTGAGTCTTTGATATATTTTCTAAACTAAGTTTGCAGAATGATCGCTGTGGAAACAGGGAGGCAACAATGTGTGTAGCATGGGCATTTAGAAGGAGAGGAGCGGTGGGTGATGAGGACTGGTCATCTTACATCACAGATGCGAGGTTTGGTTTTGTTTATAAAATTTATTTAAGTGGGAGGATGAGAACCCGTCTAGAGATCTCATCCGTTCAAGCGAAATTGTACGATTTAGGTCACTTTTCCTAAATTTCTCCATTAAATCACATCCAAACCGAAGGGGGTCTAGTCTAGTCGAATCCATATTTGCATTCATATTATTCAATTAAACCCCTGACGATAGCTAATTGGCGCTGGGCGAGGGGGAGCCCGCCTGGACCTCACCCATTTATCAGGATGAAAACGGCCGCGACAAACCGTGAGCCCGCTTGCACCACCTGTAAAAGAATGATCAAGTGACTAATGCGTCTTGCTATAAATTTTATGTGACCAATGTGGCAAACCCAAAAGGCCCGCTGATATGCTCAGTCGACAACCCTCTAAAGACCCTGCCTAATGCCTCCTCCTTCCAACTCGCTTACGCCCTAGTGGCTAGCGCCACTGCAACTTCGCCTTCATCGAATTGCCCTAAATCCTTTAGTCCTCTTGTTCTGACGGAAGGTGTTGTCGAAGGGAAGTCGCAGCACCCATAAGGAGCCGATGAACGTGGTGAGGAGGACGTGGCACAAGCATCACCAGCCTTGTTGACAAAGGCGTAGGTCACGTGACGCTCGGTGGGCATCTAGCTGCCAGCGCACAGAGGTGGACATCCTGCTCACACGGAGGTAACTTGCGGAGGTGGAGGTGCTACTCACGCGGAGGTAGATATTAGCGGTGTTGGTGTATCGGGTTCCGGTTCCGATTTCGATTCCGATTAGGATCTGCGTACCACGAACATGCAAACTATATAGCTCGACCCTGACATGTACAATCTACGGGCGCTGCATTAATTCACTTCCTTGCAGTAGTTTCGTTGCACCGACGTGGTTAGCCTCATTTCTCGATCGCCTGCACTGCACGTACGATCAAAGCGCGCGCGCGCGCCATGGTGGCAACGGCGGCACGGCAGCCACCGTGGAAGGCGAAGGGACCGTCGGCGCGCGGCGCCGGGACGAAGAGGAAGAGGAAGGCGGCGGCGCTACCGCCGCTGCTGCCGCCGGGGACGGCGGTGGAGGTGCTCCGCAACGGGTCCTGGGTGGGCGGCGGCACGGTCACCATCCGCAACGACCGGACCTACATGGTCCGCCTCGAGGACGAGGGCTTGACCGTCCTGGTGACCCGGGGGAGGGTCAGGCCGGCGGCGTCCGCGCCAAGCGCCGGAGGAGGATTGGTTGAATCGGACTAGGACAACACGGCGCCGGCGACGGAGTAGCCTTTAGGTCGAATAATGTCGATGCATGTCGCGCGCGGCTGCACCATGGGCCATTGCGCTTGCAGGGGGTTCTTGTTCCACCTGCTTGCGAGTCAATATCTTGGTTCGTTTCTTGCGTTGCATGGCAAGAAAAGTATATACCAGTCTCTCTCGGTTTTTTCTTTCGGAAAATCTGTGTAACACGACAATGGCCTTACGCAACGAACCTTTTTTACCCGTCTAATGTGGTTTGTGCGAGCGCGGCGCGTTGGGCGAAATGCGCGTATAACACATTGACAATTGAGTAAAGGAGTATTTGTTGATTGGGTGTGCATGAATCTACTATTAACAAAATACTTTTGTCGTTGATAACTTCAACAATCTAACTTGATGCTTGCACCGTCAAACATAGTTGGTGCAAACGCCGTTGCAGCTTAGGTGAATTAGCTAGTTAATTACTTTATTTTTACTGTAAAACAGTTAATACTAATTCTAACTACTTATTAATATCGAGGGTAGCTAGTTTAAGAATACATGTGAATTAGCTAGGTACCTATTTACTATGTGACATGGTAATTTTATCTGTATAACAATAATAGTTGTTTACTAAATAGTCTGATAAATACATTATTATTATAGTGATAACTGGTTACTAAACATTCTGATAAGTGCCTTATTTTTGTTTATCACGTAGTCTAGCCCGAACAAAGGACAGTTAACATATTTAGCAAGCTCAGGTCTGTTAGAGATTTTTTGTGAGCCCATTAAATGATTTGGTGTTAAGACTTACGATGTTCGCAGTCACCGGCAACACGTCTGTTAAAGCCTTTTATAGGCCTGTTAAGTGGTTTGGAGATGGACTTAGCACGTCCACGACTGTCGGCAACACGGCCGAGAGTTTTCAGCATGTAATATGGCGACTGTCGTCAAGCAGTCAAGTCCATTAAACAACATCCAGATTTCCTGCACTAGTTACTAGCCCAACTGGTGTCAGCCATCGGTGTTCTACTAGAAGGTCACTAGTTTGATTGCCCTCTGCTGCGCTTCACGATCAAACAATGAACTTTTCTGTGCAGTGTGTTTGCCATTCAGGCCTCTTGGGCCAGACTGAGCCGCGCGGGTGGTCGTAGGCCTCACATTTTTGAAAGTGCGCTGGACGTTCGTCATATATTAGTTTAATGGGCGAACGGTCGCCATAGAGTAAAGTCCTTTTTTTTATGTTCCATTAATTTCAGTTATGTATTGTACATGTCACATGCTTAATTGGCACTGATCAAATCATAGGTATTTCGTTCTAGCAATGTAATGTCATTATTTTGGTCTTAATTAACGGAATTGTTATTGTCATGAAAACCATAGCGAACTCAGTCAAATTTGTTATCTTGCGATCTACTTGAAGATTTGTGCTCCTGCCTGCGAGTTCGGTTCACCAGGTTAGCAGTAGCTTCATTTGGGCCTAGGACTAAAAATTACTAGTTGAATGTCCGTGCGTTGCAACGATTATTATCAACCTCTTGCAAAGACATTATTCTTCTAATTAAGAGAAAAATATTGTGACTCTGTGAATAACATCTAATACAAAAGCACTCTAGGACATATGTGTCAATTTCAGGTTTGCTGAGCCGACCATGACATACTCATTGTTCACTGCACATTAGAATGGAGTACTGCGAGAGGTTGCAAAGATCACGTAGATCATGAGTTGGCGTGCATACAGATGGGGTATTGGTTGTTTATCTCTGTGTGTCTAGTAGTCCTTGCCTTCCTTTGGCATATCCGGCATTGATACAGTTAGTAGTCCCATCAAAAATTATTTTAGACAAATTCATCAAAAAATTATTTTAGACAAATTCATCAAAAAATTGACAAACCTTCATATATAAATATTTCGGTACTCCTTGATATCACCGAAATTTAAATTTTTAGCCATGGTCCTAGCTGCCCCTGGTCCTGGAACCCATTGTCTTCGATCGCCTTCATGACGATGTCGTGCACTATCTCCATGGTCATTCCGTTCCACGACAGGGTTGCGTGAACGGAGCCACCAGTCAGGTCCCCTTGAGCCATATACATCGGTGTCACAATGTAGATGGCGAACTGCTCACCACACTAGATCTTGGCGTCGACCTTGAGCACAATCTTTATGGACAAACAATAGTTTAGTCAGCCAAAAAAGTCCCAGCCCTAAGCCCACGATGCATGCTTGCCAAGGTAGTACTGATTCTCATTATAGAATCGTCGATGAACCATCGCCCCCGACGGATGACCTACATCTAACTGACTACCGAGTGCCAACTTGTATGCGCTAGTGAACCCCATCTTTGTGGCCTTGAGCAGGATGTCCGGGAACTTGATCGTCCACGCATTGTCGATGGACCTAGAAAACTATACGTGCCACGAGTTTGCCTGGCAATCGACTTGGGAAACCCAACCGCCAATGTTTATCCCCTAGAAGCTGCAGCCTAAAGGGGGATTCGAGAACTTTGCCAACCTGCTTCCTCCACCGCTGCTCAAAGTTGGTTAATTACCACGTCCAATGGTGCGGGCCCTCAATCCTACAATACACGGTTGTGCCATGAATCCCTAGGGCCAAATGTTGATGACCAGCTCATGGGAAAGGGGTAGTCATAGGAGGTTCCATTACATTGGCTAGTTTATCTTTAATTTGGATTTATACCGTGTTTTTCCTTTGCTATTTCTTTAGGGGGTGGGCAGATCTAGGAGCGCTGAGGTGAGGGGTGGGATGATGAAATGCCCCTCTTTGTAATAGTAAAGGCTAGTTCAGTACCCGTGCGTTGCGATGAAAATATTATTATTAATCTCTTAAAGAAGTTATTCTTCTAATTAACAAAAAAATAATGTGACTCTACGAATAACATCTACTTCAAAATCACTTTAGGACATATGTGCCAATTTCAGTTTTGCCGAGCTGATCATGACATACTCGTCATCCACTGCACATTAGAATGGAGTAGCGTGAGAGGTCGCAAAGAGCGTGTAGATCATGAGCTTGGCATGCATATAGATGGAATACTGGTTGTTCATCTTTGTGCGCCCAGTAGTCCTTGCCTTCCTCTAGCATGTCCGGCGTTGATATAGTCAGCCGTCCTATCAGAAATTTCTTTCTAGCAATATAATGTCATTATTTGGGGCTCAATTAAGGGAATCGTTGTTGTCATGAAAACCTTAGCGAACTCAATCAAATTTGTGATCTTGCGATCTACTTGGAAGATTTGTGCTCCCACCTGCGAGTTCGGTTCACCAGGTTAGCGCTGGGTTCATCGGGGCCTCAAACTAAGAACTATATGATTTGTCGGCAGCAACCAGCAGTGGAAAACTGACGATGGAGATCACCTCAACTCTTTCGTTACATCAAATTGTGGGTCGAACATGAGATCACCTCCTGAGGGGAATCTAAATCTACATTAGCACAACCATCTATTAAGATAACCAATGTTTCTGTGTCTTGCATATTAAGTGGCAGCATAAACAGTTAAACACACCAGTCTTAAGACGAGAAGAAACGTACTCATTGCCAAATCAGTAGTAAAATGAAACTCGATTGACCTAACACAAAGGGTACGTTGGCACAAGCAAAAACATTTCAGTATTCGCACAGGACAAACGCCAGAAGCAGAACAGTGAAGAAGCGGTCCGATTATTTGCTTCTCTTGACCGCACGCCTTCCCTGGCCCTTCTTTGGCGGACCCTTCCCACGACGCTCACGCATTTGCAGCTTGTTAAGACGCCTGCAGAAGATAGATGCAGCATTGTTAAGATTAAACCTTCGTAGCACACTCCTAGGCGCCGAATCAATCTTGCAGAAGGAAAATTTTCCATTTATGGTTGTTACCTGTGCCATTATGACAATGGGAGTGCGGGGTGAAAATGAACAGAACTGCGATGTGCTACAATCCAGTCACACATGTCACACAGGAGACACTATGGGAACTATTTATATTTTCTATCAGCACATAGTTTTTGCCCAGGCTGTTGCTACCACCATAGATATGCAAACTTGCAGGGACGGCCAAAACTACATACATAAAGGTGGTTAAGATTGTACAAGTCACTGTTTACGAGAATGCTGCAAGCTCAGGAAATTTTAGAGCAATTTTGATTAGATCAAGCTGCACTGAAAAAAATATCATCTTGTGGTAGTTCAACTGATTACAGTCAGTGACTAATGAATTTCATTCTAAAAGGGAGCAATATATAGAGTAAATAAACGACCGAGTTGCAGAAAAAAAAAGAGAGTAAACAAACAACCAATATCTAACCAGGAACTTATGCTTGACCTTTCAGTTGCTGAGTCGACAATCCACCAAGATTTGGCAAACCATTCATGTTTGAAAATCAATACTGGTAACAGCAGACAAAAGATAACAGAATAACCATAAAAGTAGCATACACATTGCTGCCAAGGAATTAACTAGCTACTAGCCTAACAAAGGCGAGCACTCAAATGCCAAATGGAAAGGAATAAAACAAACTTATCAAACAATCCATGCATCTGGTAAGACTTGTTCATGTGCAAAATTGACAACGATCCGACTGAAGCACGACGCATAAAGTACTTTTAAGTCGTCAACACAAGGTTATAGATACCTAACGTCCTCTAGCATCTCCACATCAGCCAAGAAAACAACATTACTTACTGACAATTACCAATATTCTGAAATAATGCCGCTTGAGCATACCAATAAGAGATGTCAGGCCAAATTTCCATGAAACGATAGTGAAAACTTGTTGGCAACCCGTAGTGCAATCCAATCTTCTTAAAAGTGTTCTAAGAGGTGGACGCCTAGCCTGTCTAGCGCCTTTTAGAACATCAGATAAATGAGGCATGACCCAGGAAAGAAGACCTTGATATCATGCTCTTCACAGCAGTAATCCTATTCCTAGTTTCCTACTGCTTAAGATGGCTCTTTCTCAAGACCAAGGACTATACCTACACGACATCACCGACAACTGCCAGGAATCACAACAACGCACCAAGAACAATACAGGCGCTGTACAGCTACCGCTAACCTCCATGTCACTGCAACCAAGAAATTACCTTTGTACCGATAAAAGTCACCATAACTTTCCTACAAACGATCACCAAGCTAAGGGCAGGCAGACCAAGTGCATAGACAGCAACAACCACGATAAGCAAACAGAGGTGTCACCACCTGACGGCTCACCAAGGCGGTGAGGCATATCAACAAACACATCACGGGCGTAACCGCACCGAGGCCTCCCTGAGGAAGGAAGCATAACGCCGAACACATGGTGGGCGAGCACAAAGTCCGCGAAGGCGCAACCATACAGAGAGGAAGTACGTGTGAGGCGTGCGAGGGCTCTTACTCTTTCTCCTCGCGTGCCATGACGATGGGGTCGTCGCGCTTGATGTCGTAGGGGTACCACTGCGCGACCTGCTCGCCGACGAGCTTCTTCCGCAGCAGCTTCGTCGCCGCGCGCTTCCCAGTCGGGTTAACCGCGTGCCCGAATATCGCGGCGCGCGCCTCCGCCGCGCCCACCGTCACCGCCGCCGTCAGCAGCCGCCGCAGCCCGCCCGCCGCCGCCGCCGCGCTCATCTTCCTTGCTCTCTCGGTAGAGTGGATTTCCGATCTCGCTGACCGACGGCCCGGTTTTTGGGGTTTGGAGTTGTTTGTATTGCTTCTTAGGTGGGCCTGAAAGACTAGTGGACCGGGCCGGGCCGGATAAAACATGTTCGAGATGAATAGTAGTATACTAGTATCCTATTAGCCTCCCATTCTTGGCTTTCCTAAAAAAATGGAAGCCTTTCATTCTTGGCTTCCAAATTTCAGTTTTACTAGCCATCTCCCATGTGCAATGCACGTTGAAGTTACTATCTTGAGCTCCCCTATAAAAATATTGCTTGGCATACATAATAGCATATCTAATGCAAGCACTAAAATAGTGAACATATTCTTAGAAAAAAATAGTAATCATTAACTATTATATTATGAAAATTAAAACAATAGAAAAAAAATCATCATGTTTGTTCACATAGACTAAAAATATATGCTCTATTCATTTAGATTTTATTGGTGCAACTGTAGATTGTCCAAAGGAGTAGGGTGTATGGTGATGGTTTCGTCTGTAATTTTGCAGAAAGATTACAAAACGAAGAACTACTATTTTTTTAAAATCATAATAATTGTTGTCTTCCCGCAATAAGAGAGTCATAATTATTAAGTTTACTACTGTCACTAATTACTCCCTTTGTTCTCTAAAAGTTATTATTTTAACATTGATACGGTCGCTAGAATACAACTTTAAGCACTAATTTATATTAGAACTCCTCACAAGAGTCCGTGGCGGACTTGTGTGTCGTATGCGACTCGGAGCAGGGCTCACTGGTGCGGTAGCTCAGGGAGAGGCGGCGGGGGTCTTTGAGAGCTTGATTGGTTTGATGCCAATATTTGCCATGCCAATTGTTGGCAAGTTACCAAAAATTGGCTAGCAATTGGTTCTTGCTAGCCAATTTTTGGTAACTTGCCAACAATGCCAAATGTTGGCTTGCCAAATATTGGCATCCAACCAACCAAGCTCTAAGTTCGCAAGCCTGCTCGGTGCAGTTCTTATAGGCCGGACCAAAGAAGGGCCACGTGGCCGCTGCTGTGCTTGCCATGACCGGCATTTAGACGGCGCATAAGGGGTACAGGGCTCTACAGTGCCTAAGGAAATTCTTGGGGAATGTTGTGGCACATGGGGGCTTGAGTGGCGGTGCTGCCATCAATGGGCGGCGCGGCCTCGTGCTTTGGGTGCGCACTGTGGCGATACCAGAGCGCGGTTAGGGCACGTATACGATCGGCATGAACACGCCAGGGTGTGCTATGAAGTGTCTGAGGTGTCAAACCATGTCACAGGTACTAGGGAGGACGTGTTCAGGGAGGATAGTGAAGTTTGGCACCGATCGGTGCCCTGTATAGTGCAAGACATTGAATGCCAATGCTGGCCACAGTTCAGAATCCCACTGGAGATGAGAGGATATGTACTGTCAGTGTGGTTTAAGGAGTTAGGTGTGTTGAGGACACCGAGGATGGGCTGTACAAACCAGTTGACAGATTTTTGGGTGATAGTGCTTCATGATTTCATGCAATGAGACGTCTTTGTCGAGGGTGTTTGATGCTGTCCATTGTAGATTTTTGTACATGACATGCCCATGTTTTTGTATATTTGGCCTCCTGGATGTGTGGGAGTGTTGTTTTGGTAATTTATTTCTAGAGGTTGTAGTTCAATGCTCATTTTGGTCCTAAGTTTAATTATTTCCATATGTCAATATTTTTGAATTGGATGTTCTTATTTTATGTTATATTTGGGTTAATAATAATATTAGGTTGTCTCACGAATTTTCTCAGAATTTTTGGAAGGGCCGAGGAGTGTTAGGTCTCGCGATTAGGGTTTTGGGGAAATTGGAATTAAATAGGGAGTAGAGGGATTGGGGTTGAAATTAGGGCTCCGTAGTGTGGCAGGGTGGCGAGAGGGTACGGGAACTCTCGGGAACTCTTATATCTTGGTTCGGAGATATTTGGTTGCAGGGTGCCGCTATGGTGTAGATGTTGAGTTAGGGTGTACATGTGCGTTAGGGTCTTGATCGGAGGGGTGCGTGTGTGGCGGGGTTGGGTAGAACGGATCCAGGTTTAGATGGGGATGCGTTAGACCTATGCGAGTTTATGTTGGCATGCGGATTTTCGAAAAAACAGGGTGTGACAACATGCTTGCAAGACTTGCTAAAATACGCCTGCAAGGTTACACTTGCGACCTCCGGATCAAGACCAAAAGCTCGTGCGAACCATTCTTTAATTTCATTGATATGGTACCTCTCCGGATCTTGCATGCTTAATCTTGTTTGTGCGAAGCTACTAAGATTGACTAAACCAGAGTCATCTATACGGATGGTATCAATACCATAGTAAACTATAAATTCTACTACTTCTGACATTCCTGCTATCCAAAACGTAATATTTTAGTCTATACAGTCTAAGATTCTGCGATGCGCCAAAAATTGTTCTACTCGATTTCTAAATATAGTACGAGTGGGTACAATTAAAATTATATATACTACTTTCTGCACAGAAATATTATAAAGTATTATTCAACTAAATAGAGAATGTAAATGTTCAACCTCTAAATCGATGTCGACTTGCTACTTCTAAATCGATGTCGACTTGCTACTTTTAAATCAATGTCGACTTCATACATCATCTACCTAATCTACCATTGTTCTGAACTAATCATCAATATAATCTATCATAGATTTCTATTTAAAATACTATTTTATTTCTAAACATTATGAGATCTACCCTAAATTTACCCCTGAGATCTACCCTTACTACGAATAAATCTACCTTAAATTTACCCCTGATTCTAGATTTACTATTATATCTAGTACTAAAAATATAAAATTGCTACAAAAAACAATGAAAGATTCAAAAATTTACCTCCAAATCACAGCAGAAAAACCTCCACACTTTTACCCTCCCTATCTCCTCTCTATCTCCCTCTCTCCCTCTCTCCCTCTCTACCCGAGCCCTTTTTTCTCTCCTCCCGCGGCAGCCTCCAACGCCTCCTCCTCTCTCGCTCTCGGGTGGTGGCGATTGCGCGGCCTTATATAGGCCAAGGAGTAATCGCCACCCCCCGGGCGATTGTGGCTGTAATCGCCACCACCCATGGTGATTGCGCCAGGTGGCACGGCGGTTGGTGGTTGGTGAGCGGACAGCGCGTGGAGTTAACTCCCAATCGCCACCAGCCGTGGCGATTACGAGTTATCGCCATCGCCAGTGGCGATAGCATTTAAACTTGGAATCTAGACTGGCGATAGCTCGGTATCGCCTTGGACCATGGCGATTTCAGCCCTACCGCCACCACCCGTGGCGATTGGAGCTAATTTTGCAAAATTTTCGAATGTGCTAATATTTTTGAAATTTCTGAATAAAAAATTATTATTTCAAAAAAAACTCGAGCAAGAGAAGGTGAGAAATTAGGGTGATTGGGTGAAAATCTGATGTTTCAAAAAAAATATGACCGAGAGGACTTCTAATTTCATGCAGCTCTGCAATAGACTCCCCCAGTGAACAAATGTAACTGCAGCTGCTGACGAGTTGACCAATGAGCATCGTCTATAAACATCAAATTTTCCACTAATGTACCATGAATCAAATGCAGAACTACTTTTTTGATCAACGGAGCATGCGTTTTGCATGCACACCTTTTATCATGTCTGCGTGTGGCCGTGCTGTCGTGCCAGAGCAGAGGATCTTGGAGCAGGGGATGTGAACTCCGCTGTTCCTCGGTGGCGTCCGCTCACGGTACCCGACCGGGATTGGGATTCTCGGTTGAGATACAAACCAACTCTTTTTTGCCTAACAGATAAAACAGATCAGATCGCCAAGAGTCAAAAGCTGCTCTGCGACCGCATCTCCTTGATGCATCATGGTGGTGTCAGGCCAAGCAAAGCTTCACCAGCGGCGGCACCGCAAGTTGGCCTGTCACTTTAGTCAGACCTCCCGCCGGAGCTCACGGGCCTCGTCCTACGCCGCCTGTCCTCCCATGCCAACCGCACCCGTTTCAGCACTGTCTGACGGCACTGGCGCTACGCCGTGCAACAGCCTCCGTCGCCGCCTCCGGCGCTCCCGTGGCTCTACTTGACGAGCACAAAACTTTGCAAAGCCTCGCTGATGGCAAAGTGCACCGCCTCTACTTCAACAGAAATACCCCATGCCCAGGCTCGTCCGGCAATTGGCTGCTATTCTTGAGAGCGGTGCAAGCGCTGCTACTTCTTGCAGAACCCTCTCTCGGGAGCCATCATGTCTGGCCTACATTTTCGTCTGGAAGTTCATTGTATGCTCGAATGACCTTATCGTCGCAACGATCACCAATGACTGTTCTTCCGGTAATCGCATGCTGCCGGCCAGGTGCGTCTTCGTGGTCGACAAGTCTGCTCTGTGGTGAATTCTATTACCAAGACATCGTCTTCTACCAAGGAAAGATTTACGCTATGATTCCAGCCTGTTGGACTGTTGGATGGAAAATGATTAGCATAGGGATAAGGGCTCACTTAGCATGGGGTTAGAGTAATTAACTGAGATCAGCACCACTAATTATGTTCCACCGCCAGCTCCTCAGCAACTTTGCCGTGTACGCGTCGTGGCCTTCGCGCAGCTACGCAGACCCGCTGTCGCGATTGTGCAGGAATCTGCCACGCCTTCATGTGCAGCTCCACCTTGCTAAACAATTTAGAAGCTCGGAGCAGGATTAGAGGCCTCAGATTGACGATATATATTAGATGTACTGGGATCATTTGTCCGAAGGATTGGTGCAACTGTAGATTGTCCAAAGGAGTAGGGGGCATGGTGATTTTGTGGAAAGATTAAAAAACAAAGAACTAGTTTTTTTCCTCAAATCATAATTGTTGTTTTCTGTCATAATTGTTAAGTTTACTACTACCGTCACTAATTACTCCATTCGGTTCTCTAAAAGTTATCATCTTGACATCGATACGATCTTGGAATACATCTCCAAACACTAATTTATATTTTAATATATTTATAAAACTTAAGCTCATCGCTCAAGGCACAAACGGACCCTTAAGGGACACACATGTGTTACCGTTAAAGACACACAAACACCCAACTCAGAAAGAGATGCCACATTTTATTTTCATGACACCCTATCTATCGAAGACAGGCCAACGACCTCCAACCCGACACCATATTTTCTTTTTGTCAGAAATCTTCGAGTCAGATACTCCTCGGCGAAATCAATAGTTTATGCCCATCACCGAAGTTTGTTGAAGATACAATGATACAGGGTGGCCCGATCTGCTCAGTAAATTGATGATAACTAGTGCTTACTTGGCGCAAAACACCCAGTGTCGCGGGAATTTCGCGGCAATACTCATTTTTATGTAGGATTGGGGGCGCAAGAGGATGATCCGAGGACGGTACACACAAGCGATTTACCCAGGTTCAGGCCCTCTTTGGAAGAGGTAATACCCTACTCCTGCTGGATATCTTACTAGTCTCGTGTGAGGAAAATTACAGAAATGGTGGTTGCAGCCCTTGTCCAGAGGGAGAAGAAGCTAACCAAGAAGAAGATGATGATCCCGTGCGTGGGTGCTCTAACCTTGCCTTATATAGGGCTGGCAAGGCTAGACTTTACAAGGGCCGACTCGACCAGTCGATCGGGTTACAGTAATGGCGTACTTAATGTATGCCATAACTCTACTTAATGTGCTGTAGTAATTCCTGCTTTGATGGAGTTGTAACGCCTGGCTTGATGACACCTTGTCATTCCTGCCGAGTGGACTTCATGGGACTCGTCTAACCGAGTGGGCCTCCTAATATGGCCTTGGGCTATTAGGCCAACTCCTTGTCTTGGTCCTACCCGGAGGAGATCCCACCGTCACCCAGCCTACATCACGCGCCAATGCACGGACTTACGGCTCTATAAAAATTCGGCCAACACACACCGGGTTGATCACTGTCAACTACGAAGCGGTGATCGCCAAACCCTTGGTTCCCAACGGAAAAGCAAACTTGACCTTGATGTACAGAAATAGAAACATAATAACGCTCGATCCTCTTATTAAGCCTCGCATGAACTGTGGATTAGAAAGAACAAGCAAGTTGCAGTGCTTCAATGTCTATTCTCAAGCGTAGTCTAAACCAAAATAAGTTGTGGTTAAAAAGCGAGGATTTTTGGCACACGTTGGCACTTGCCATTATTATCCTGGCCATATAGATGGAAGTTGGGATCTGTGTCTTCACTATATACGTTGCTAGTTTTGATAGTGAATACTCCCTCCGTCCACAAATGTAAGGCGTGCACGGAATTTAAGGTTTAACTTTGACCAACAATTAAACTAGTAATATTGTATTATATAACACAAAAATGATATCATTTGAAAATATATTTAAATATGAATCTAATAGTATCACTTTTGTGTCATATAGTTCGATATTATTGACTTAATTGCTAGTCAAAGTTGAATCTTAAACTTCGTGCACCCCTTATAACATTTATGGACGGAGAGAGTACATGCAAAATAGAGTAGCAAAGTATGAATGTAAGTGTTGCATGTAGCATTAAAATGTTGTCGGTTCCTGTAGATATGATGGCATTCATGAGCATTGAATCAGAGTATTGAAGAAACTGGCTTGGTTTTGGAGAAAGACATTTGAGTCAGTGATACATTTAATGAAAAGGTAAGGAGCGGACGGAATAGTAGCATGTACGATTAATTACGGTAGTTGGAGGGTGAGTGTATTGATTGGTACACTAGAAATTGAACATTTTAGTCCAAGTGAGATATAGCGTGATGTATAGTACAGGAGAAATAAAATATTAACGACCAACTATTATATATATTATAGTCATTAAGGCAGGAATTACACTAATATTGCAAGACAGAAGATAAGGGTTCATATGACCAAAAGTATGTTATATACCTGCTTCAACTAACTATACTCAAAGCCTACAGACCAAGTACATCGAGAGGTTAACATGTCTCAGCATGAGGGCATTTGCACCTATTAAATTTGACTATTTTTAAAAGCATATATATATTTAAAAAAATTCATACATGTATATTATGCAATGAAATATTGACAGATAAATTTTGGGGAGAAAATATATCCATTTGTGATCAGTGAAAAAATAAATATGTGTTCTTTTCCATACACTACTATTCATGTTTGTCCAATGTGTTTTCTTGTTTTTTGCATATGCTGCAAATAGTCATCTTTTTTCATCAAAATTTACTTCATTTCATAATATACATGTAAGTATTTTTTAGATATTTTCAAAACTTTAATGTGTGATTTTTGACTTTTTTTAAATAGTGGGTGCATGTGCCCCTGTGTTGTGAGGATTTTATGCACATGGAGGCATGCACACCCACCATTTTAAAAAATTTAAAAATCACACATTGAAGTTTTAAAAAATCTAAAAAAATTGATACATGTATATTATTGAATGAAATATACACAAGTAAAATTTTGGTGAAAAATTATGCTCATTTGTGACCTGTGAAAAAAAACACGTTGAACATGAATAGTAGTGTATGAAAAATGACACATATTTGTTTTTTTCATAAATCATAGATAGACATATTTTTTCAGTAAAATTTACTTGTGTATACTTTATTCCACAATATATATATATATATATGAGTTTTTTTAGATTTTTTAAAAACAACGCATTGCCCCGTGCTGACCTTGTGACGATACCTGCACCTTAACATGAACTTTGCGACATTATAAAAATGGTAATGAAGCACGGAATGAGATGTGAGGTCGAAGCAAATAGGTCAAGACGGGAATAAGATTTGAGGTGGAAGATGAAGACTCGTATACTTATTTCATATTGAAGTGTAGTAACAGAAGACCGTAAAAGTAAATCATCAGTGTAATGATGCTATAAATGTGCACCTACTCAACACTATGGCACATAAATTGAATGGACTGTTGTACAGATATGGACACCTGTCTCCTCAGTATAACAAAAAGATATTTGACAATACAATGTTCTAATAGAAAACAAAAGATTATATATCCAACTCTACACTCTAGAGGATAAATCTTAAATTAGGTGGACGAGCCTGATAATGGGAGCACCTCATGACAGGGGTACCCAGTGACTTTCCGTGGTTACAGAGAAAGTGATTGGGTGCCTACGTCATCAGGTGTCCTTATTATCACGTTCGTCCACACACTTCACGATCCATCATTTCCAATGTATACTTGATGTATAATTTATCCATTTCGATTAAAAATCAGTATTGTGAAATATTTAATATTCATACTTGTTGTACCCGTGTCCATATCCGTGCAGCGTTTCGTTCAATGTATGGGCCAGGTAGTTGAATAGGTGTACCATTTAATCAGTCAATACACTGTCCTTTTACTTTTACTATCTTATGTTACTTCTTCACTTCATTTTTACAATATCGCAAAATTTATCTTTCGATGCAGGTAATTACTTACACATTAAAGTTTTAAAAAATATCTGAAAAAATTCATACATATATATTATAGGATGATGTATACAACCGTAAATTTTGGTGAAAAAATATGACTATGTGCGACTTGTGTAAAAAAAAAGAAAAGATATTGGACAAACATGATTTGTAGTATATGAAAAAGGACATATATTTTTTTCATAGATCATAAATGGGTATTATTTTTCACCAAAATTTATTGGCGCATACTTCATTCCATAATAGAGATGTATAGATTTTTTAAAAAAATTTCAAAACATGAACGTGCTTTTAAAAAGTCAAAACTAATTGGTGCAAATCCCACCGTGCTCACACCGTGACATCAATTCATTTATTGTGTGGGCCATAGTGTCGAGTAGGTGTACATTTAATCTATCGATACACTGTTGTTTTACTTTTACTATTTTCTGTTACTACACTTCTATATGAAATAAGTAGAGTGAACATGGGCCATTTGCACCAATTATTTCTAAAAATTCGAAATCACACACTAAAGTTTTCAAAAAATCTGAAAAAAGTGCATACATGTATATTATAAGATGATGTATACATCAGTAAGTTTTCATGAAAAAATATAATTATTTGCAACCTGTCTAAAAAAAAATACATTGGACAAACATAAATAGTAGTGTATGGAACATATACATTAGTTTTTCACATGTCACGAGCAGTTATATATTTTTACCAAAATTTATTAATGCATACTTTATTTTATAATATACATATATGAATTGCTTTAGATTTTTTTAAAATATACATTTTCTTTTAAAAATGATCGAATCTAATGGGTGCAAATGCAGCCGTTTGTTTTTTTTCCACATAATTTGAGTCTATATGAACTGATAAGCTCTTAGGCTAGTTATAGTGGAAAGTAACTTAGACTAGTAACATGCATATGTTATTAGTCTATGTTACTACCTTCATAGTGGATAGTAACATATGTGTGGTACCATGCAAGCCTTCATTTATTTAGATGTAGACTCATTTTGCCTTGAGATGCGTTATGTTACGGTAACATATTATGTTACCACAAACACTTCTCTCCTCATTAACTACTTGCCACATAAGCAAACTTGTCTTGGGGTGCGTTATGTTACTAGCTAAGTTACTCCCACTATGGCCAGCCTTAGTGCTACTTGCAGCTGCCTGCAACACTTACATTCACGCATTACTACTGTATTTATTGTGTGTTTACTCTCAAAATCAGCACTGCACATATCAAAGACACGCATCCCCAAGTTCCATCTAGACGGCTAAGATAATAACGGCAAGCGTCACTGTGCACTAAAAATCTGCTCTCGTGGTTACAGAGTATATATAAGGCCCGGTGGCCGACACCTAATTCTAACTAGGCTCGGGCTCGAAAATTAATTTGCCTAAAGTTGCATACAACCGACATTATAGGTGCGGCACAAAAATAGGTACGCAGGCCTTCGGTGTGATGCTAACTCCGTTTTGTTGCGTAAGAATCCCCAGTCAAAAGAATCTTCATGGATTTATTTTATCGTGCTTTCCTAACCTGCATCGATTTTACCATCCTGAATTAGTGTGTATGCATATGCCTTCCTTATGCCCCTCCCAATGCTCTAACTTGGACCGGTGCTAAGACATGCCACATAGGCAAGAAGTTGATGTGGTGGGGTAATTAAAAAGGAGAGATATAGTTTTGGTGTCTCCAGAAAAAAACGATGCCAGGCACGAGGCCCTAAGTATATTTAGATCCCGTGCGGATCTCCTAGTCTCTGTTATCTTTCTTTTCCCCTTGCTGCCAACTAAATGTCCAAACAAGATCATACAGCTAATTAATTAAAATAAGCTTAGCTACAACAAACTAAGTACCTATGCATTGAGAGCTTTAGTTGCTAAGCTTTTCATACACTTAGCACATCATCTAAGCACCTGTGCATTAAAAAGCGAGGATTTTTGGCACACGTTGGCACTTGCCATTATTATCCTGGCCATATAGATGGAAGTTGGGATCTGTGTCTTCACTATATACGTTGCTAGTTTTGATAGTGAATACTCCCTCCGTCCACAAATGTAAGGCGTGCACGGAATTTAAGGTTCAACTTTGACCAACAATTAAACTAGTAATATTGTATTATATAACACAAAAATGATATCATTTGAAAATATATTTAAATATGAATCCAATAGTATCACTTTTGTGTCATATAGTTCGATATTATTGACTTAATTGCTAGTCAAAGTTGAATCTTAAACTTCGTGCACCCCTTACAACATTTATGGACGGTGAGAGTACATGCAAAATAGAGTAGCAAAGTATGAATGTAAGTGTTGCATGTAGCATTAAAATGTTGTCGGTTCCTGTAGATACGGTGGCATTCATGAGCATTGAATTGAAGAAACTGGCTTGGTTTTGGAGAAAGACATTTGAGTCAGTGATACATTTAATGAAAAGGTAAGGAGTGGACGGAATAGTAGCATCTACGATTAATTCCGGTAGTTGGAGAGTGAGTGTATTGACTGGTACATGAGAAATTGAACATTTTAGTCCAAGTGAGATATAGCGTGATGTATAGTACAGGAGAAATAAAATATTAACGACCAACTATTATATATATTATAGTCATTAAGGCAGGAATTACACTAATATTGCAAGACATAAGATAAGGGTTCATATGACCAAAAGTATGTTATATACCTGCTTCAACTAACTATACTCAAAGCCTACAGACCAAGTACATCGAGAGGTTAACATGTCTCAGCATGAGGGCATTTGCACCTATTAGATTTGACTATTTTTAAAAGCACATATATGTTTAAAAAAATTCATACATGTATATTATGCAATGAAAAGTTGACAGATAAATTTTTGGAGAAAAATATATCCATTTGTGACCAATGAAAAAATAAATATGTGTTCTTTTCCATACACTACTATTCATGTTTGTCCAATGTGTTTTCTTATTTTTTGCATATGCGGTAAATAGTCATACTTTTTCATCAAAATTTACTTTATTTCATAATTTACATGTAAGTATTTTTTAGATATTTTCAAAACTTTAATGTGTGAGGACAAGAGGCGCGCAAGGATCGATGCAAGATACCTGCGTTTCCAACTCGGATGCTGGCCGGACATATCTAAAAAATACTTATATGTATATTATGAAATAAAATACCATAAAGTAGTATATAAATCGAGGTCCTAATCTGGTATCTGGACGGTCGCACTAGCATTTACGAGCATGAATACACACAGTATAGTAGTAAAACGTTAAACTAGCTAAATAAAAACCCATTCCAGACTCTAACAGCGAGACAATTATTTATAGGAGTCCCTCGACGTACGAAGGCCCGTGGCGTCATCGCTCGCGCGCACGGCGCTTGACGAGGTCCGAGCCTTCCTGGCGCCTGCGCGTGCAAGCATCATGCAGAGGCCGGGTCCATGGGTCCCACCACGCGGTTTGGAGGCAGGCGCTGCCGGGCTCTCGGTACGAGGCGGACCGTAGGTGGCCCACCTTGGCAGTGCGTGCAGCCGCCCCACTCTTGGCTAAGGGCCAGCTAAAAACTCGCTTGTTCCCTGCTGCCCTCGAACGGTCACGGTAAGAGTGTGTATTCTATTCGCGAGCGGCGAGCCGTCCTCACGCATCTTTACATCCCAATGACGAGACTGAAGCCGAGTCTCGATTTTAATTTCGCGCCACCGAGTGCTTACTTGGCAGCGATTATTGCGGTTGGTCCTATCCGTTGGGTTTGGGTGGGTTGACTTCAATCTGATCACTCTATATATTGCCTCCTCCGACAGATCTTTCCTCTGCGCCTACACATCTCTCTCTACTCCACACATCTACCACAACCTGCCATCTCTCTACACGCCAGCCCGCTCCTGCATTTCCTCCAAAAAAGACACAGAGAAAGAGAAAAAAACCACCCCCACATTTCCTTGCAAAAAAGAAAGAAAAAATAGTATTGCATTTCCTTTGAGAAAAAGAGAAAAAAACATTCTGCATTCCTCTGTCGCAGCCAAACAGCCTCACAGCGGGGGGATTCGCGTCAGTACGTACATTTATCTTTAAGCACTCTTTGATCAGCAACAATCAGTATCAGTATTACTAGCAACTAATTGCATGTGCGACTTTCAGCGTGAGGATGGACTTTGCTGTCAACGCAGCGTTGTCGGTGGTGGGCAAGGCACTAGCCCCCGTCACTGACGGTCTGCTTGAGTCGTGGGCAGCTAGCACTAGGCTCGGCCCCAACATCGACGCCATCAAGATGCAGTTGCTCTACGCTCAAGGGATGCTCGACAACGTGCAGGGCAAGGACATACGTAGCCCTGCGCTCAAGGAGCTTCTACACAAGCTGCGGCAACTAGCGTACGGTGCCGATGATGTGCTTGATGAGCTGGACTATTTCCGCATCCAAGATGCGCTCGATGGCACCTACCATGTCGCCGACGTGCATGCCCAGGGCTACGCTGGCGGCCTAGTCCTTAATACTCGGCACACTGCCAGGGCTGCTGCCAATAAACTCAAGCTCACCTCTTGTGCTCGCAGCACTGGCTACACTATCGGTAAACACTTCACATGTCACTCTTTCTCCTGGTCGTCCAAGGCACGACAGAGAAATCACGCCACGACAACACCAAAAATGAAGTTTTATAGGGTGGAAATTTCTGAAAAGATGAAGGAAATAACAGAGCAACTAAAACCCCTATGTGCTATGGTTTCCACCATTCTTAAGCTAGATCTATTGTGCTCCAACCTTACCTCTACGAAAGACAATACTATGAACAGACCCAAAACAACCTCAAAAATTATAGAGCCTAAGTTTTATGGAAGGGATGACCAGAAAAAGAAAATTGTAGATGACATCATCTGTGGTCAATATTGTGCCGATGAACTTATCGTACTTTCACTTGTCGGTCCGGGGGGTATTGGAAAGACAACTCTCACACAACACATATATCAAGAATTAGAATTAGAGAGGTATTTCCAAGTTTCGATTTGGGTATGTGTTTCTCTTGATTTTAGTGCAAATAGATTGGCACACGAGATTGTAAAAAAGATCCCTGAAGTTAACAATGAGAAGAAAAATGCTAGCATCGAAGAGCTAATTGAATAAAGATTAAAATCTAAGCGGCTCTTACTTGTCTTAGATGATATGTGGAAAAATGACGAGGATGAGTGGAAAAAATTATTAGCTCCATTAAGATATAAAGGGGGGGAAAAAGGCAATGTGGTTATAGTCACAACTAGATTTCCAAAGGTAGCAAGTATGGTCAGTACAACTAATTCTTCAATTGACGTGGAACGTCTAGGTCATGAACATATTATGTCTTTCTTTGAAGTATGTGTATTTGGTGACCAACAACAACCGTGGAAAGACCATCCTGAACTATGTGATATTGGGAGCACAATAGTGAAAAAATTGAAGGGTTTCCCTCTCGCGGCAAAGACAGTAGGTAGATTACTACGAAATAAACTAACATTGGACCATTGGACAAGAGTTGCGGAAAGTAGAGAATGGGAATTAGAAACCGGCCCCAATGATATTATGCCATCTCTAAAGCTTAGCTATGACTATCTTCCTTTTCATCTACAACAATGTTTTTACTATTGTGCATTATTTCCAGAAGATTATGAATTTGGTTGCAAAGAGTTGGTTCACTTGTGGATAGGACTAGATATTTTAGATTCACAGGATCAAAAGAAAAGAATCGAAGATGTGGGAATATGCTATTTAGATGACTTGGTTAATTATGGTTTTTTCAAAAAGAATGAAAAGGAAGATGGTCCTTATTATGTTATCCATGACCTACTGCATGAGTTGGCAACGAAAGTTTCATCGTATGAATGCCTTAGCATATGTAGTTCTAATGTGAGGTCCATATATATTCCCCCATCCGTTCGTCACTTATCTATCATTGTTGATAACAGTGATGTTAGGGATACTATGACTTTTAAAAACTATATAAGTGATTTGAATGCACTAAATAAAAGATTGAATGTTCAAAACCTACGCACTTTGATGTTATTTGGAGAATACCATGGAAGCTTTGTCAAGACTTTTAGGGATCTACTTAGGGAAGCTAGAGCCCTTCGCACTTTTTCTGTCAGAAGCATCATATTCTGTGGAGGATATGTTGCCGAACTTTTCAAAACTTGTCCATCTACGGTACCTAAGAATCAAATCGGTGCGTAATGGGGACATGTGCTTACCTAGTGCGTTGTTTAGATCCTATCACTTAGAGATCATTGATCTAGAAAAATGGGGTGGTAGTTTTAGTTCAATAAGTCAAATGAGCAACCTTGTAAAATTGCGTCATTTTCTTGTGCCAGAACATGAACTTGAACTACACTCTAACATACTCGATGTTGGGAAACTAAAATTCTTGGAGGAATTAAGGAGATTTGAAGTGGGAAAAGAACCTAAGGGCTTTGAACTAAGTCAACTAAGGGAATTGCCAGAGCTTAAAGCACTTGGCATTTATAATCTTGAAAAGGTGCAAGAAAAAGATGAAGCAAAAGAAGTAAGACTGATACAAAAAGACCACTTACAGGAGCTAATATTAGAATGGGATACTAACCGACGTAACGAGAATGTGTCACAAGAAGAAAATGTTCTTGAAAGTCTCGTACCACATCAAAGTCTTCAAGACCTATGTATTAGAGGCCATAAAGGTGCTAATTGCCCATCATGGCTAGGTGGTATAAACTGGAAATCTCTTTGTCTGCAAGATATATCTTGGAACAACCTTCCACCTCTTGGAGAGTTGAGGTTTGTTGATGATCCTGGTGAAGATTGCCCGGGTCGTGTCTCAAGCAAAAGCTTTCAAACTTTGAAAAGGCTTGAATTAGTTAAGATACCAAGATTGATAAAATGGGCTAGAAATGACACTTGTCATTTATTCTCTCATCTAGAGGTGGTCATCATTAAAGATTGCCCTGAACTTATAGAGTTGCCGTTTTCACACCCTACTTCTTGTCACGCAAAGCAAGAGGAGAACATGACTTGGTTTACTAAACTACGGGAGCTCAAGATTATAGATTGCCCAAAACTGTCGTCATTGCCTCCTATCCCCTGGACTCCTGCCCCATGCTCTTATGAGATAAAACGAGCTGGATCTGGTTTTGAGGAGCTTGTTTACTCAAAAAACTGGGAAGCAGAACTAAGTTTGGAAATTAAAGCAAAAGATGGTCAGTCTAGTGTGTTATGGAATACGTTGGCTTTCCATAATCTAGCTGATCTGAAAGAGTTGAAAATGAAGAATTGCCCTCCTCTGCCGCTAATTTACCTCCAAGAGCTAAAATCTTTGAAGACCCTCATGATAACTAGTATGAATAATGATTTGTTGTTGTTTAAAGGTGAAAGTCATAATACTGGATGCCCGCTTCCAGTTGAGCGCATATATATAGTTGAGTGTGGTGCTAATGGGAAGGAATTGACACAGTTGTTGTCTCATTTCCCGAAGCTGACGATGTTGTATATAAATGGTTGTGAGAAGATAACAGGGCTTGGTGTGGTGGAGCATCAGACGGCGGCGATGACACCAGTATCATCGCCATCATCTTCAGCTAATAAAATGGAGAATGCACAAACTGGAGACCAACGACAACATAAAAGCGGAGAGGAGGAATTAGCAGCAGAAGCAGGACTGCTGCTCTTGCCTCCCCAGCTACAGGAGTTGTTTTTCCGAAATTGCGGAGAGCTGCGCCTAGTCTGCAATTCGCTGGACAGCGACAACGGAGGAGGAGGAGGGCTCCAACATCTCTGCTCCCTCCGCGTACTTCGGATAGAGGGTTGCCCCGAGTTCCTCTCCTATTCATCCTCCACCTCCTCTTGTCTCCCCTTCCCGACCTCCCTGCAATTTCTCCTTCTTGAAGACATAGAGGGCATGGAGACATTGGCTCCCCTCTCAAATCTCATCTCTCTCACCGATTTAGTCGTGAACAACTGTGGTGATCTAAGAGGCGAGGGCTTATGGCCTCTCGCCGTCCAAGGCCGCCTCACAAGTTTAAACATCTCAAAAACCCCCAAATTCTTCACCTGTTCCGAGGGCTCACGGCCGCATGACGAAGAGGGTCTTTCCTGTTCCTGCAAACTCACGCATCTGGTGACGGATGACCTCGCGGGAATCCTTACTCCGCCCATCTGCAGCCTCCTCTCTTCCTCCCTCACGGACTTAATCACTCATTTTAACAAAGATGTGGAGCGCTTCACAGAGGAGCAAGAGGAGGCCCTTCGCCTCCTCACCTCCCTCCAGGACCTCAAGTTTTTCTGTTACGAGAAGCTGCAACGCCTCCCTGCAGGGCTAACCAACCTAAAGAGATTACAAGTCTACGATTGTCCGGCCATCCATTCGCTGCCCAAGGACGGCCTCCCGAGTTGTCTGCAAACATTAGAGATCGACGATTGTCCGGCCATCCAAGCGCTGCCCAAGGACGGCCTCCCGAGTTGTCTGCAAACATTAAGGATCTGCGATTGTCTGGCCATCAAATCTCTGCCCAAGGACGGCCTCCCGAGTTGTCTGCAAACATTAGAGATCTGCAATTGTCCGGCCATCAAATCTCTGCCCAAGGACGGCCTCCCGAGTTGTCTGCAAACATTAAAGATCTACAACTGTCCGGCCATCAAATCTCTGCCCAAGGACGGCCTTCCAAGTTCACTACGAGAATTAATTGTCCCTGCCAACAGCGAGGAGCTAAAGAGGCAGTGCCGCAAGTTAAAAGGAACCATTCCAATAATTAGAGACTACTAATCCAACGTAAGAAGCAATTCCTCATTTCTACTCATTCCCAGTTCCTACCCACAATTTTCCATTGCTTTTCCTAATTAACCTCGTAGGCATTAGAGTCATTCTCTTTTATTGTTTACTTCACCGCAGTTTTTCATATGAATAACCCACTTGTTTTAATCTTCTGTGCAGGGCTCTTCTTGGATTTGTACATTATTCTAGCCTAGCCTCGTGGAGTTCCCTCGGTATCCAAGCACAGTTCAAGGAGTTGTCAATGCAAGCGTGAAGGTCTCAATTTGTATCTGCCATCCTGCACATAAACTGGTTAGTATATGCTTAATCATCCCGTACTCCCATAGTTCCATGTACTGTTTACAAATTCATCTATTGTTTGCTGTCGTGCGTCTTGTTGTTTTCGTTACCTGGGCACTTTTGCCTTCATGTGTTTTGAGTTGTTCTCAACTGAGAGCATTAGTGTTGAAATTGAACCTTGTTTGTATCCATCCCCAACTCCTACCAATTTCCATTGCCTTTTCCTGATTTCACACACATCAAATACTTTTATTTTATCGGTTTCGCTTACCTCGTTATGGCATAATCTGAACACCTCGTTATGGCATAATCTGAACAATATGTGTTTCGATCTACCGTGCAGGCCTTTGCCATGGAGTTGTAAATTCTTCTCTCCTTGTAGAATTCTCTGCATTCACGCACGTTTTGCACATAATGGCCTTGGGTGGCATCTCCTCCCTGTATATAAACATGGTACGTATATGTAAGATCACACTTTATCCTTTGTCAAATTAATCCATGCTATTACTTTGCTTCTTCCTAACCCCACACGTCAAGTCATTTTGTTTTGGTTTGGATCACCGCAACATCTGAACAAGTGTTTGTTACTTTGTTTCCATCTACTTTGCAGGAATCTGTCTTGGACTTGTGCTTTCTTATAGGCCTCGTAGAAATCTCTTCATTCTTCTCACACAAAAAAAAAGGTAAAAAGAAAAAAAAGGGAAAAAGGAAAAAAGGAAAAAAGGAAAAATAAAGGAAAAAAGAAAAAAGAAAAAAAAGAAAAAAAAGGGGAAAAAAGGAAAAGAAAAAATCTCAAAAAAACAGAACTCTTCATCCATTCACAGTTCGCCCATGGGGTCTTGTGTGGTATGTTTATGAAAGGTAGTTGTGTAATTGTCTTATGTTCTTTCAGGAAAAAGTAGAAATATTTATTGGTGTCTAGTTCCAAACTTTCATATTCAAAACTAGGATTGGTTGCCTGATAGTTGTGTTACGGATTTGGAAATCAACACGGCAGTAGTAGCTCCCAGCAAAAGGAAAATGAAAAAGGAAAAAAAGAAGAGAGAGAGAGAGAGAGAGAGAGAGGGAACGAAAGCCAGTAGTTGTAGGCCTGGAGATAGAGCTCCTTGTGTGCTGAATTAATGAAGTGTGCACCCTGCAGTATGTCATATTGGAGTTGCTCCCTGTGTGCTGAATTAATGAAGTGTGCACCCTGCAGTATGTCATATTGGAGTTGGAGTTAACACAGGTATGTACTATTTATAAATTGCAAAACCCCATTAAGATACATGATTGAAAACCTACTAGTAATTCACACTGGCTTAGTTTGTAGATTAATCTCCTTGGAAGCAAAAGTATTGGCAAAAGTTGTGGTTGGTTCTGGCATTCTTCTGCCACTGAAACAGCCATTCTTCTGCCACTGAAACAGCCACATGAATATGTGTCTAGTGGGTTTCATCTGTTCCAAGTGCTTCTGTACCAACGCCAGAATTATGTAATTCTTGAACTGTTATTGGTGAGTATACTTTGATCTCAGTGTATCTTGGAAATCCCTCACCTTGTGACATCCTTAATGACTTGTTTTCTACCTTTCCTTTGCTGCAGTGAACCAAACCGATATTCAGCTCAGACTAGTTAACTCATTGATCGGGAATTGCTGCATTGAATATCCGATCAGGCCGATCCCTTTGACTTTCATATGGTGCGTGTTGTACTCTGATCTATTATTTTGTTCATTATGGTATCATATTGCAAAGTATTTACCTGGCGAAATGGTGAGAATAAGTACTTTCAACTCTTGTTGGCTTCTTTACCAGCAGATGTAATGCGGAAGGTACCGGCGGAATGGTGATTGTTTTCTTCACAAAAGGAGAATGCTGCACACTGGCTTGCTTGATATCTTCAGTATCAATTGTACTCCAAAAATCCTATTCCACATGCGCTTTCACAGTGCATTCTTGTAGTCTTGTAGAATTTTCTCCATTATTCTCGCAAAAGAGAAAAAATAAAAAATAAAAATAAAAAAGAAAAAAGAAAAAAAGAAAGAAAAGGAAAAAGATCTCAAAAAAGAACTCTCCGCACATGTGGGTCGAGGAGAGTGACGGCCCCTCCATCCGAACCCCTGATGGGTTCACTATGCGTGCCAGTGTAGAGGAATTACTGGGGGCAGCGGTGGGTGGCGGCAGAGGGCATGGGGAGATTACTGGGGGCGGCTATGTTGCCCGGACGTGGTGGAGGGGACAGAGCCAGCGTCAGAGGAGCATAGAAGACATCACTGTTTGGTCTGAGTCCGAGTGTGCTCGATGTTTGGTCTGCCATCCTTTAAAGAAGCTACGTCCCTCACCTGCATCCGATGACATGGGCTTCAGATATTTTTGCTGGTCAGGTGTGCTCCATGGAAGACTGCAGTGTGCTCCTCGAGCTGCAGTGGTTGCTTGATCGAATGGAAGGCCCCTCCTGACACGATGTTGAAAGATAATGTCGACACAAGCTTTGATCTTGGATCAAGAACAGGTTCGTCCAGGGCGGTGGTTCACCGTGATGCATCTGGTCAGTTCATTGCAGCTAGAAGCAAATGGTATGACGTGATGCGCCGGAGCATGGGCGTGCAGGGGATGGTGTTCAACTTACAAGCATTCTGGGGTTGCAAGTTGAAACCGACTGCCAAGGCCTTATGAACCTATGAGAGATGCAGCGAGATCACAAATTCGACATTACGAGAATCCTTCATCAAGTCCAGATGCTCAGCTCGCAGTTTCGTGATTTTAGACTTGTTTTGTTGTATGGGGAACAAAAATCCAATTGGTAATGCTGACTCTCCAAGTATTGCCGTAGTTTGCTACTACCATGTTGTTTTTGCTCAAAGTTTATTTCTAACACTTGATTTTGTGTTAACAGCACAAGATCAAAGTACATAGGTACCCAATTTTGCACTGAACGATTGAAGAATGCGAGGCAAAATTGCATACAATTATGATCACGTAAATGAACATTATAAGGAGTATGCACTATCGATAACATCCAGAGAGTGACTTACACGCAAGAAGAAAATCTCCAAGGCAGGGGAAGCATGGAAGACAGAAACGAGAGAAAAAAAAATCATAGCTGTGGAATAAGCCTGTTCATCCAAAGAGATAAAGATCCAAGTACTACTTGAAGTGGAGGAACCTGCTGGGCGCCATCGGCGTACTGATCGTCTGAAAAAAGAGATGCCTCAGGAATTTAATCATGTCCCACAGTACACATATTACATGCATCTCACTAGCCTGTGATAATTTAAAGTTCTAGAGCAACTGGTTAGCATATAAATCATAATTGATACCTCATGGTGATGACAAGATGAGAGTTTCAACATTTGGTATAATGGACAGAAGCTCAGTACGAGCATGACAGACCATGTTGGGTTGAATTTAACCAATTAGACTAATGTGTTTGACTTGCGACGGATCTCGAAGAGAGACTTGTATTCAGGCCTCCCCGTAGATAAAAGTGGAGAGCTTTGGAGCATTGATCTCTATCACCTGCAGCATTTCATATCTTGTCACCTGACGCTGACGGTAATGGAGATGCTGCATTGGGCAAGGTACCTTGAAGCAAATTATACAATTGCAATCAGAAATTACATATTGCTCTGGTGCAAGAAAAAAATCTGAAGCAAAATGAGCTACTTAATGGTATCTGAAGCAAATGGATGATAACGATAAGTCAAAGCATATATAGATAACCAAGAAAAAGTAATCCCTGAAACTAGTTATGTAAGATAAAATACCAGTAAATTATAACTTTGACCTTGCTGAAGAACATCGTCTAAGAGTTCAAAATGGAGACCAACCAACGAGAGAAATAAAAAAGAAAAAGGAAATCATGCATCTTTCCATTGAAACCAGTATCAGGATTCGCAACTAATAAATTCAAAGGAGGAAATGCTTAATCATAAAATAACTCCCAAGGCCAATAATGTTAGCCAAAGCATTCGGA
The DNA here is from genome assembly GCA_019208055.1 of Stipa capillata. Taxonomy (NCBI): domain Eukaryota; kingdom Viridiplantae; phylum Streptophyta; class Magnoliopsida; order Poales; family Poaceae; genus Stipa; species Stipa capillata. The sequence continues at coordinate 251,575 of JAGXJF010002520.1, forward strand.
CCTCTATGATGGTTGCTCATCACCACGATGAAGATGATGACATCTGGACGTACAATTGGGGTAATGGGAAGAAATACTACAGGTTGCACTATGCTAATTTCCATGATGTACGGCACCTCGGGTGGATTTGGAAGCGCAAATGTGTTCCCAAGCTAAAAGTCTCCACCTGGCTCCTGCTCTTGGACAAATTGAACACCCGGGACATGATGAGTAGAAGACACTGCATTAGGTCCAATGATGTTGCTTGCGTCCTCTGTAATCAAGGGCTTCACGAGACTAGAGATCATCTCTTCTTCACTTGAACTTTCAGCCAACGCTATTGGAACAAAGTTAGCGTTCTCTGGGCCTCTAATACTGACATTGCTGATCAAATAGCTAGCGTGCGGGATTTGTTCAATTTTCCTTTCTTCATGGAGGTATTCATTGTGGCTGCCTAGCACATCTGGAAGATGAGGAATAGCTTTATCTATGAAGGCATCGAGCCCTCCTCCAGGGCTTGGTTTAGGAATTTCAAACATGAGCTCATGGCTCAGAGTATTAGATTCAATGATGCTCTTAGGGCCCGCTTCCTAGACTGGTTCTCTTCCTTGAGTGATGTACCCTAATCTCCTTTCTGTGTACAGCCCCTTGTAAATGCTCTTCTTTTATGAATATACTAGACAATACCTCGCCCCATCTGCGCAAGGCTAAATTACATCGTCACATCTAATTCACTATCTACTTTAACTAAGTCTTGGCTCAATTGATGTTAACTGGGAGCAAAATGTAAAAGAGATAGAGAATATGAGCATAATTAGGAAGATGAGGGTTCTTTGAAGATTAGAGTATTAAGGATTAAGATTTAAGTTAAAAGGAGCAGAAAAATGGAATCAGGACGTCGAGATGATCAAAATGGATATATTATGTGTTTTTAGGGTTTAGTAAACAGTAACGGGTTGGATGAGTCGTAACGGGTTGGTACTATTCATTGCGGGTCGGGTTGTGTAAACAGTATAAACCTGGTACTATTCATTACGGGTTGATGAACAGTACAAACCTGTTAATTAACTCAAAATCTGGACCGTACATGCGATATCCGACGACTCATAGTGTGCCACGTGGACCAATCAAAATGCTAAAATCCCAGCTATTTTTATATATATCTTAAGATTTACTGTCGGAGCCTCTCCTACAATTCCCCCCTAAAAAACGTTAGCCAAAGCACCAAGGATGGCGCTGCATACCACAGCTATCTCGAGTAATGCATCGCACAACCAAATCGATTCACAAACTAACACACGTCACATTCAGTACAAGATTCACTAAGTAACGAATTGCACAGCCAATAGATCGATGCATTAAGAACATTTCTATCTCAACCAAGGTAACTGGTCACTAAGAGAGGCAAACCATGAAGCACCCATCATGCAGGACTTAAAGGTATCATACTAAAGAATCGAATTGATCTACTTCCCAGTCCAGTGGACCTCCTTTGGAGGATCTATAATATATATGAGTAGAAACGCTCATACCTTGTGTTAGGGAGTTAGGTAAGGTAATGAATACAACAAACAAACTATCAAGACATACAGATTTGAATGGCAGATTTTCTTCTTCATTTAATATCATTACCATCTTGTAGTGTCAATTTCAATTTCATCTGACTTTTTTCTTCTACAGACCCTATGATAATGAATCACAAGCAAAAAAACTGATTGCAAATAGAATTCTGCATGCATAAATTTTGTGATACAAAGTGTTGAACTTCCTTGGGGTCAGTTAAAAAATCTGAGAAGCCTACTTCTCCAGCAGATGTCAAAAAACTACAAGTTCCTAACATTATGTGTGCCAGTATGCACAACTGGTAATTAGCTAAAAGCATTATCGCTAGCACATCATTTACATCTCAGTTATACTTTTGTTGCGCCAGAAGCTCAGACCTTGTCAAAAGTGAATAATGAAATGGAAGCTTTATCTGGGGTAACAAGGTAACATGCATGGGATTAGAGACTGCCAAGAACAACATGAAAGCTAAGAACAAGATGCTGCGCTATGGTAAAAAAAAATTTGTCCTAACATAAAGGGACGTAAGCTCAAAATTCGTTGCTAGCTAAACAATGTAGTACTACTGCAATGCTGTTATCTGCAAATGTAGTAATGCTTCATTAAAGTGGATGTGGCCATGAATGCATTCTGAGTGATGTCACACTGGCTAATTACCATTGTTTGAGAAAAGATGCACAAGGAAGGAAATTTCACGAGCTCTTTTATGGTACCCCAAAATGAATATGGACCGTTAATTTATTCTAATCTAATGGCTAATCTAATCTGGTACTCCAATACTACACTTAAGGAGTACCACCTCTAAAGGGTTTGAAAAATTTATGGAGTACCTTAGTATTGAGGGCAAAAGTGGTATGTTAAAAATAATTTTTTTCTCAAATTAATTTTTAGGAATGTATTCAAACCCTAACACTAATCCCGTATCCCTAATTCCCAATTATATACATTTCGCGTCATCTTCAATTTGAAGAAAACAGTTAGAAATCCATTAATAAAAAAATAATTAGAAATTTGCCTACGGTGGGGTTTTGAACCCACGACCACCTAGGTTGATAGTCTTGCTAATTGACCAACTGAGCTAGAGGCTTTATGCCTAGCGTATCTGGCAGACATTTATGAAGTAAACGATGAGAAGTGCATGTAAAAAAAAATCAAAAACGCGCAGCCGGGCGGAGGCACCCGCACGCGGGCAGAGGCACGCGCGCGCCCAGGCGGAGACGCGGGCCGGCGGAGACGCGACCACGGGCGGGTGGAGGCGCTGGCCGGGATGGTGGAGACGTGGGCATGGCCAGGCGGCGGCGCTGGGCGGAGGCGGGCGCGGTCGGGCGCTGGGCGGAGGCGCGCGCCGGGGGAGACGCGGGCGGGCTCTGCCGGCGGAAGCGGGCGCGGCCGGAGGTCGGTGGACCCACGCGCCGGCAGAGAGGCGGCGGGCTCGGCTGGACGGAGGCGGGCGCGGTCAGGCCAGAGGTCGGACGGAGGCCGGAGATCAGGCGGAGGCATGGGCCGGTGGAGGTGTCTGAAGGCGAAGGCGGCTTGGTTGGAGAGGCGGCGGCGCGCTGAATCAGTTGGAGAGAAGACGAGTCCAGGTTAGCTGTAGCTCCAAGGTCAAATGTCTATTTTAGCCTTACAAACGGACGATCGGATTTATTCGGTACTCCAATCTCTATTCAGGGAGTACCGGGGTACCGAAAAAAAGCTCAATTTCACAGCAGTAAATAATTTTTTTAGAATGAACGGAAAATTGCAGAAGTAACATATTCGTTATGGGGATGGCCATGGTATAAAGTATAAACACCTTTTAGCTGAACTTCGAAACGTTTCCCTCAAACATTTTGCCGCCTCACCTGACTATATGTCAGATGATTAATGGATGGTTCAAGTGATTACCTAAATATATGTACCGATGTACGGCAGTTACTTTTCTTTATTTAACGTTTGAGGCTAATGTTTCGAAACAAAAGGAGGATGTGGATTGCTCCATCGGAAATTTAGAATTAAACAATATTAGTCCAGCCTACTGCAGTCTATCATTGAGGTCTCCACAACGATCAACTGTCTTGACTGGACCACGAAAGACGTTGTCCTGTAAGCAATTGAGAACGACCAAGCGTAAGATAACAGTAATCTAAAAATTGTAGATATATGACGAAACAAAATACCACAAAGTGATCTATAAATTGGGGTCCCGATCAGGTATCTTGACAGCGCACTAGTCGTTACGAGCATAAATACAATACAGTAGCAAAGCGCTAAACTAGCTAAATATTACAGGAGTCCCTCGACGTGCGAAGCCCTGTGCCGTCATCGCCGGGCGCACGGCGGTTGACGAGGTCTGAGTCCTTCCTGGCGCCTGCGCGTGCAAGCATCATGCAGGGGCCGGGTCCATGGGTCCCACCACGCCGTATGGAGGCAGGCGCTGCCGGGCTCTCGCACGAGGCGGACCGCAGGGCTCCCACCTTGGCACAGCGTGCAGCCGCCCCCACACCCTTGGCCACATCCGTCGAGCCGCGCACCGCATGGGCGATGCTCACGTGCATGCAGCCTGGGTAGTCCCGCGCGCATATGCATCCGCACGTGCGCTGCACGTCAGGAGTGGAGTCCGCGTGTTTTGCCTTTGGCTCCATCCGCATGCATGTGATGAGACATGTGAGGAGTGGAGTTCGTGGTTGGTCCTATCCGCATGCATGTGATGAGACATGTGAGGAGGGGAGTTCGTGGTTGGTCCTATCCGTTGGGTTTGGGTGGGCTGACTTGAAGCTGATCACTCTATATATTGCCTCCTTCCACACGTCTTTCCCCGCGCCTACATATCTCTCCACTCCACGCATGCATCTACCACAACCTGCCAGTTCTCTACATCCGGCATTTCCTCCAAAAAAGACACAAAGAAAGAAAAACCACCCTCACATTTCCTCTCAAAAAAGAAAGAGAAAGTAGTGTTGCATTTCCTTTGAAAAAAGGAGAAAAAAACCTTCGGCATTCCTCTGTCGCAGCCAAACTCCCTCGTGGCAGGTGGATTCGCGTCGGTACGTACATCTATCCTTTAAGCAACAATCAATATCAGTATTACTAGCGACTAACTGCATGTGCAAATTCCAGCGTGAGGATGAATGCCGCTGTCAATGCGGCGTTGTCAGTGGTGGGCAAGGCGCTGGCCCCCGTCACTGATGGTTTGCTTGAAGCGTGGGCAGCCAGCGCTGGGCTCGACCTCAACATCGACACCCTCAAGATGCATCTGCTCTACGCGCAGGGGATGCTTGACAACACGCAAGGTAGGGACATACGTAGCCCTGCGCTCAAGGAGCTTTTGCACAAGCTGCAGCAGCTAGCGTATGGTGCCGATGACGTGCTTGATGAGCTGGACTACTTTCGCATCCAAGATGTGCTCGATGGCACCTACCATGCCATCGACGTGCATGCCCAGGGCTACGTCAGTGGTCTCGTCCTTAATGCCCGGCACACTACCAGGGCCGCTGCCAATAAACTCAAGCTCTCCTCATGCTTGTGTGATGCTAGACGTGGTGATCCTGATGACCAAGAAGATTGTGACAAACAGGGATGCCTCTCTAGCATTTTCTCGTGTGGTGGGTGTGAGATCAGATTGTCACCATCGTCACCCACCAACCAGGCTGTCCAAGAGGTGGACGGTGGATGCATGCCAAAGGTCACCTCCTGTGCTCATAGCGCTGCCTACACTATCGGTAAACACTTTCCATGCCACTCCTCCTCTGTTCAAGATGGTGCTGCTCAGACCGTCATGTTGGAGTCCTCCAACATGATAGGGAGTGGACGACGATTCCTCTGTGGCGCCTGGTCGTCCAAGGCACGACAGAGAAATCACGCCATGAAAATGCCAAAAATGAAGTTTAATAGGGTGGAAATTTCTAAAAAGATGATAGAAATAATAGAGCAGCTGAACCCACTATGTGCTATGGTTTCCACCATTCTTGATAAAGAGTTGATAAGCTCTGCCATTCTTAAGCTAGATCTATTAGGCTCCAACCATATCCCTACCCAAGACAATACTATGAACAGACCCAAAACCATATCAAAAATTATAGAGCCTAAGTTATATGGGAGGGATGACTTGAAAAGAAAAATTGTAGATGGCATCATCTATGGTCAATATTGTGCCGATGAACTCACCGTACTTTCACTTGTCGGTCCGGGGGGTATTGGGAAGACAACTCTCACACAACACATATATAAAGAACTAGAGACGTATTTCCAAGTTTCGATTTGGGTATGTGTTTCTCTTGATTTTAATGCAAATAGGCTAGCACAGGAAATTATAAAAAGATCCCTAAAGCTAACGGTAAGAAGGAAAATGCTAGCATCGAAGACGAAGAGCTACTTGAACAAATACTAAAATCTAAGCGGCTCTTACTTGTCTTAGATGATATGTGGACATACGACGAGGATGAGTGGAAAAAATTATTAGCTCCGTTAAGATATAAAGGGGGTGAAAAAGGTAACGTGGTCATAGTCACGACTAGAATTCCAAAGGTAGCAAGTATGGTCCGTACAATTAATTCTTCAATTGACGTGGAACGTCTAGATCATGAACATATTACGTCTTTCTTTGAAGTATGTGTATTTGGTGCCCAACCACCGTGGGAAGACTATCCTGAATTACGTGATGTTGGGAGTAAAATAGTGAAAAATTTGAAGGGTTTCCCTCTTGCGGCAAAGACAGTAGGTAGATTACTAAGAAATAAACTTACATTGGACCATTGGACAAGAGTTGCAGAAAGTAGAGAATGGGAATTAGAAACCAGCCCCAATGATATTATGCCAGCTCTAAAGCTTAGCTATGATTATCTCCCTTTTCATCTACAACAATGTTTTTCCTATTGTGCATTGTTTCCAGAAGATTATGAATTTGGTTCCAAAGAGTTGGTTCACTTATGGATAGGACTAGATATTTTACATTCACGCGATCAAAAGAAAAAAATTGAAGATGTGGGACTATGCTATTTAGATGACTTGGTTAATCATGGTTTTTTCAAAAAGAATGAAAAGGAAGATGGTCCTTATTATGTTATCCATGACTTACTACATGAGTTGGCAACGAAGGTTTCATCATATGAATGCCTTAGGATATGTAGTTCAAATGTGAGGTCCATATATATTCTCCCATCCGTTCGTCACTTATCTATCATTGTTGATAACAGTGATGTCGGGGATACTATGACTTTTAAAAACTATATAAGTGATTTGAATGCACTAAATAAAAGATTGAATGTTCAAAACCTACGCACTTTGATGTTATTTGGAGAATACCATGGAAGCTTTGTCAAGACTTTTAGGGATCTACTTAGGGAAGCTAGAGCCCTTCGCACTATTTTTCTGTCAAAAGCATCATATTCTGTGGAGGATATGTTGCCAAACTTTTCAAAACTTGTCCATCTACGGTACCTAAGAATCAAATCGGTGCATAATTGGGACATGTGCTTACCTAGTGCGTTGTTTAGATCCTATCACTTAGAGATCATTGATCTAGAAAAATGGGGTGGTAGCTTTAGCTCAATAAGTCAAATGAGCAACCTTGTAAAATTGCGTCATTTTCTTGTGCCAAAACATAAACTTGAACTACACTCTAACATACTCGATGTTGGGAAACTAAAATTCTTGGAGGAATTAAGGAGATTTGAAGTGGGAAAAGAACCTAAGGGCTTTGAACTAAGTCAACTAAGGGAATTGCCAGAGCTTAAAGCACTTGGCATTTATAATCTTGAAAAGGTGCAAGAAAAAGATGAAGCAAAAGAAGTAAAATTGATACAAAAAAACCACTTACACGAGCTAATATTAGAATGGGATATTAACGCACGTAACGAGAATGTGCCACAAGAAGAAAATGTTCTTGAAAGTCTTCTACCACATAAAAATCTTCAAGACCTACGCATTAGAGGGCATAAAGGTGCTAATTGCCCATCATGGCTAGGTGGGAACCTGTCGGCCGGTTATAAACTTGAAATCTCTTTGTCTGTATGATGTATCTTGGAACAAACTTCCACCTCTTGGGGAACAAAGCTTCCAAACTCTAAAAAGGCTAGAATTAGTTAGGATACCAAGATTGATAAAATGGGCTGAAAATGGCACTTGTCATTCGTTCTCTCTTCTAAAGGTGCTCATCATTGAAGATTGCCCTGAACTCATAGAGTTGCCGTTTTCACATCCTACTTGCTGTCAAGCAAAGCAAGAGGCGAACATGACTTGGTTTCCTAAACTACGGGAGCTCAAGATTATAGATTGCCCAAAATTGTCATCATTACCTCCTATCCCTTGGACTCCTGCCCCATGCTCTTATGAGATAAGACGAGCTGGATCAGGTTTTGAGAAGCTTGTTTACTCAAAAAACAAGGAATCAGAACTAATTTTGAAAATTGAAGCAAAAGATGGTCAGCCTAGTGCGTTATGGAATGCGTTAGCTTTCCATAATCTAGCTGATCTGAAAGAGTTGGCAATGAAGAATTGCCCTCCTCTGCCGCTAATTTACCTCCAAGAGCTAAAATCTCTGAAGACCCTCAGGATAACTAGTAAGAGTAATGTTTTGTTGTTGTTTAAAGGTGAAAGTCATAATACTGGATGCCCGCTTCCAGTTGAGCGCATAATTATAGATGCGTGTGGTGCTAATGGGAAGGAATTGACACAATTGCTGTCTCATTTCCCGAAGCTGACGGTGTTGTATATAGGTAATTGTGAGAAGATAACAGGGCTTGGTGTGGTGGAGCATCAGACGGCGGCGATGACACCAGTATCATCGCCATCATCTTCAGCTAATAAAATGGAGAATGCACAAACTGGAGAGCAACGACAACATACAAGAGGAGAGGAGGAATTAGCAGCAGAAGCCGGACTGCTGCTCTTGCCTCCCCAGCTACAGGAGTTGCGATTCCAAAATTGCGGAGAGCTGCGCCTAGTCTGCAATTCGCTGGACAGCGACAACGCAGGAGGAGGGGGGCTCCAACATCTCTGCTCCCTCCGCCCCAAGTTCCTCTCCTATTCATCCTCCACCTCCTCTTGTCTCCCCTTCCAGACCTCCCTGCAATCTCTCCATCTTAGAGACATAGAGGGCATGGAGACATTGGCTCCCGTCTCAAATCTCATCTCTCTCACCTATTTATACGTGGATAACTGTGGTGATCTAAGAGGCGAGGGCTTATGGCCTCTCGCCGTCCAAGGCCGCCTCACAAGTTTAGAGATCAGGGAAACCCCCAAATTCTTCACCGGCTCCGAACCCCCAAATTCCTGTTCCTGCAAACTCACGCGTCTGCAGACGGATGACCTCGCGGGAATCCTTACTCCGCCCATCTGCAGCCTCCTCTCTTCCTCCCTCATCAGATTAAGTTTTTTTGCAAACAACGATGTGGAGCGCTTCACAGAGGAGCAAGAGGAGGCCCTTCACCTCCTCACCTCCCTCCAGGACCTCAGGTTTATTCTGTGCGGGAAGCTGCAACGCCTCCCTGCAGGGCTAACCAAGCTTACCAATCTCGAGAGTTTAAACCTCCGTGTCTGTTCAGCCATCCAGTCCCTGCCCAAGGACGGTCTCCCGAGTTGTCTGCAGAAATTAATGATCTTCTATTGTCCGGCCATCAAATCTCTGCCTAAGGACGCCCTTCCAAATTCACTACGAGAATTAGAGACTACTGGTAACATCAGCGAGGAGCTAAAAAGGCAGTGCCGCAAGTTAAAAGGAACCATTCCAATAATTAGAGACTACTGGTAAACCAAGGTAACAAGCAATTCCTCGTTTCTACTCATTTCCAATTCCTACCCACAATTTTCCATTGCTTTTCCTAATTAAACTCGCAGGCATCAGAGTCGTTCTCTTCTATTGTTTGCTTCACCGCAGTTACTGTCGTTTTCATCTGAATAACCCACTTGTTTTAATCTTCTGTGCAGGGCTCTTCTTGGATTTGTACATTCTTAATTATCTTGTACTCCCGTAGTTCCATGCACTGTTTATAGATTCATCTGTAGTTTGTTGTTCTGTGTGTTGTTGTTTCTGTTACCTGGGCACTTTTGCCTTCATGTGTTTGAGTTGTTCTGGACTGACAGCATTAGTGTTGAAATTGAACAAATACTTCCTTGTTTGTATCCATCCCCAACCCCCACCAATTTTTCATTGCTTTTTGCTGATTCCGACACACATCAAATTCTTTCATTTTATTGGTTTTGCTTACCTCGTTACGGCATAATCTGAACAATATGTGTTTCGATCTACCGTGCAGGCCTCTCCCATGGAGTTGTAAATTCTTCTCTCCCTGAAGAATTATCTGCATTCATGCACAGTTTGCACATAATGGCCTTGGGTGGCATCTCATCCCTGTACATAAACACGGTACGTATATGCAAGATCACTTTACCCTTTGTCAAATTAATCCATGATTTTTTTTTAGATAATGGAAGAGGAAACTCTCCCGGCCTCTGCACTGACGTGCACACAGCCAATTTATTACAAAGTTTGACAAACAAACGTGTAAACAAAGAGGAATGCCCAAATATGGGCTGCAACATGGAGAAAGAAAAAGTATGACTCAATAACTGCTAAAGCTTAAGCAGTCAGCCGCTTAGTAAAACGCCATCCATGGTGAGTTAAAAGCTCCCGCGTGACAGCTTCCAGCTGACGGCATCCCACTAGCATATCCTCATGACGCGAGCAACACTGCAGGGTAGCCCATGACCGCAGCCAATTGGTAGCCATAAACAGGACCTGCAAAGGATTGTTAGATTTCTTTTTTGGCAAATATGATGTTATTGTGGCATAACCAAATAGACCAAATAATAACCGTCGCGCCAACATGGATAGGAGGAATTAATTGAGCATTAATATTAGAAAGCCAGTTTCCCATCATATGATAGACATCATAAGGTTTAGATATCACAAAGGCTATTTCGACAACCCGCCAAACAAAACGAGCTAAGTCACAATCGAAGAATAAATGGAAAATATTTTCGTCCTTTGTGCAAAAAGAACACTTCGGACTACCCCTCCATTGTTGCTTTAGAAGGTTGTCTTTAGTTAAAGTGACCCCTCTGCATAAATACCATAAAAGCACTTTGATTTTGAGAGGCAATTTCAAATGCCAGAGAACCGTATGTCGAAATCTGATATTACAATTGGATAAAGCTGTATACATGGATTTAACGGAAAAAACCCGATTGGAAGTAAGCTGCCACAAAATCCTGTCACCTGAGTTATGCAAGACAATAGAGGATACCTGCATCATTAAGTTATAGAGGGACCTCGCATGCTGACCCAGGATTGCTCGCCTAAATCTTAAATTAAGAGGGTACATACACATGACCATAGCCACCGATGTCGTTTTGTCCCTAACAATGTTGAAAAGAGCAGGATACTGCTGGCATAACGGTCGATCGCCCACCCTAGTGTCATTCCAAAAACTAACTGACTCACCATCACCCACCTGATAGTTCATATAACGGGTGAAGTATCTTTTAGTTTTCATTAACCTGGACCAAAAGGGAGAATCACCCTGCCGGCCCTCCACTGGGAGAGTGTTCAGGCTGCTAGGTATTTGTTATGAATGAGCTCCTGCCATAGCCCCTCTTCATTAATCAATTTAAAGAGCCACTTACTTAACAAGCAAATATTATGAATCTCTAAACTGGGGATACCAAGCCCGCCTTGTTCCTTGGAACGACACACTATCTTCCACTTTGTCAGTCGATACTTCCGTTTGTGATTATCACTTTGCCAAAAAAAGCGAGAACGAAAGAAATCTAGTCTTTTCAAGACTCCTTTTGGAACAACAAAAAAAGACATCATATACATTGGGAGGCTACTAAGCACTGCTTTAATAAGAGTAAGCCTACCCACAACTGACAAGTAACGTCCTTTCCACATACTTAATTTTTTCTCGACACGGTCCTCAACTCCCCTCCATTCTATGTTTTTGAGCTTCCTATGATGAATAGGGATGCCAAGGTAACGCATAGGAAAAGTACCTTGCGTGCATCCAAATATCGCTTTGTATGCAAAACCTTGAGCTTGCCTGAAACAATAAATATGGCTTTTGTGATAATTAATATTAAGCCCTGACAACAGCTCAAAAGTAGTGAGGATCAATTTCATATTTTTGGCATGTTCAACATCATGAGCCATAAAAAGAATGGTGTCATCCGCGTATTGAAGAACAGATAGCCCATCTTCAACTAGATTAGGAATGAGCTCCTGGACGAGACCGTTTGATTTAGCACGAGCAAGCATGATGGCTAACATATCAGCCACAATGTTAAACAACATAGGCGATAGAGGGTCACCTTGCCGCAATCCTTTTCTGGTTTGAAAATATGGTCCAACATGATATTACCATGCTTCTTCCTAACCCCACATGTCAAGTCATTTTGTTTTGGTTTGGATCACTGCAACATCTGAACAAGTGTTTGTTACTTTGTTTCCATCTACTTTGCAGGGATCTCTCTTGGACTTGTGCTTTCTTATAGGCCTCGTAGAAGTCTCTTCATTCTTCTCGCCAAAAAAGGGGAAAATTAAAAATAAAAGGAAAAAGAAAAAAGAAAAAAGGGGAAAAAAGAAAGAAAAGGAAAAATCTCAAAAACAGAACTCTTCATCCGTTCACAGTTCACACATGTGGTCTTGTGTGGTATGTTTATGAAAGATAGTTGTGTAATTATCTTATGTTCTTTCAGGAAAAGGTAGAGATATTTATTGGTGTCTGGTTTCAAACTGTCATATTCAGAACTAGGATTGGTTGCCTGATAGTTGTGTTACAGATTTGGAAATCTGCTGCGACAATCTGCGGCACCTCCCTGCAGGGCTAACCAAGCTTAAAACCTCAAGATATTACAAGTCTACAACTGTCCAGCCATCTAGTCGCTACCCAAGGACAGTCTCCCGAGTTGTCTGCAAACATTACTGATCTTCGATTGTCCGGCCATCAAATCTCTGCCCAAGGACGGCCTTCCAATTTCACTACGAAAATTAGTTGTCATTAATCTCCATCCAAAGAAATTTGGTCGTGGCAACAGCGAGGAGCTAAAAAGGCAGTGCCGCAAGTTAAAAGGAACCATTCCAATAATTATAGACCACGAGAACAACTAATCCAAGGTAACAAGCAATTCCTCGTTCTACTCATTCCCAGTTCCCACCCAGAATTTTCCATTGCTTTTCCTAATTAACCTCGTAGGCGTCAGAGTCATTCTCTTTTATTGTTTGCTTCACCGCAGTTACTGCCGTTTTCATCTGGATAACCCACTTGTCTGAATGACCCGCAGTTGCCAATGCAAGAGTGAAGGTCTCAATTTGTATCTGCCATCCTGCACATAAACTGGTTAGTATATGCTTAATCATCCCGTACTCCCATAGTTCCATGCACTGTTTACAAATTCATCTGTAGTTTGCTATTTTGCGTCTTGTTGTTTTCGTTACCTGGGCACTTTTGCCTTCATCTGTAGTTACCTGGGCACTTTTGCCTTCATCTGTAGTTACCTGGGCACTTTTGCCTTCATCTGTAGTTTGCTATTTTGCGTCTTGTAGTTTGCTATTTTGCGTCTTGTTGTTTTCGTTACCTGGGCACTTTTGCCTTCATGTGTTTTGAGTTGTTCTCGACAGAGAGCATTACTATTGAAATTGAACAAATACTTCCTTGTTTGTATCCATCCCCAACCCCCACCAATTTTTCATTGCTTTTTGCTGATTCCGACACACATCAAATTCTTTCATTTTATTGGGTTTTGCTTACCTCGTTACGGCATAATCTGAACAATATGTGTTTCGATCTACCATGCAGGCCTCTGCCGTAGAGTTGTAAATTCTTACAACTCTTCTCTCCTTGTAGAATTCTCTGCATTCACGCACAGTTTGCACGTCATGGCCTTGGGTGGCATCTCCTCCCTGTACATAAACATGGTACGTATATGTAAGATCACACTTTACCCTTTGTCAAATTAATCCATGATATTACCTTGCTTCTTCCTAACCCCACACGTAAGTCATTTTGTTTTGGTTTGGATCACCGCAACATCTGAACAAGTGTTTGTTACTTTGTTTCCATCTGCAGGGATCTGTCTTGGACTTGTGCTTTCTTATAGGGCTCGTAGAAATCTCTTCATTCTTCTTGAAGAAAGAAGAAAGAAGAAAGAAGAAAGAAGAAAGAAGAAAAAAGAAAAAAGAAAAAAGAAAAAGGAAAAAGGAAAAAGGAAAAAGGAAAAATAAAAAATAAAAAATAAAAAAGGAAAAAAATAAAATATAAAAGAAAAAAGAAAAAGGGGAAAAATAAAGAAAAGGAGAAACATCTAAAAAACAGAACTCTTCATCCATTCACAGTTCGCACATGTGGTCTTTGTGGTATGTTTATGAAAGGTAGTTGTGTAATTGTCTTATGTTCTTTCATGAAAAAGTAGAAATATTTATTGGTGTCTGGTTCCAAACTTTCATATTTAGAACTAGGATTGGTTGCCTGATAGTTTACAGATTTAGAAATCAACACGGCAGTAGTAGCTCCCAGCAAAAAAAAGGAAAAAAGGAAGAGAGAGAGGAGAGGGAGGAAGCTATCAAGCTAGTAGTTGTAGGCCTGGAGATAGAGCTCCCTTTGTGCTGAATTAATGAAGTGTGCAGTATGTTATATTGGAGTTGGAGCCAACAGAGGTATGTGCTATTTATAAATTGCAAAATCCCATTAACATACGTGATTGATAACCTATAATAATTCGCACTTGCTTATTTTGTAGATCAATCTGCTTGGAAGCAAAAGTATTGGCAAAAGTTGTGGTTGATTCCGGCAGTCATCTGCCACTGACAGCCACATGAAAATGGTACTGTCTGGTGGGTTTCATCTGGTCCAAGTGCTTCTGTACCAACGCCAGAATTATGTAATTCTTGAACTATTATTGGTGAGTATACTTTGATCTCAGTGTATCTTGGAAACCCCTCGCCTTGTGACATCCTTAATGACTAGTTTTCTACATTTACTTTGCTGCAGTGAACCAAACCGATATTCAGCTTAGACTAGTTAACTCATTGATCGGGAATTTCTGCAATGAATATCCGATCAGGCTGATCCCTTTGACCTTCATATATGGTGCGTGTTGTACTCTGATCTAGTATTTTGTTCATTATGGTATCATATTGCAAAGTATTTACCCAGTGAAATAGTGAGAATAAGTACTTTCAACTTTTGTTGGCCTCTTTACCAGCAGATGTAATATGGAAGGTACTGGTAGAATGGTGGTTGTTTTCTTCACAGAAGGAGAATGCTGCTCATCTGGCTTGCTTGATATCTTCGGTATCAAGTGTACTCCGAAAATCCTATTCCACATGCGCTTTGGCAGCGCATTCTTATAGTGTTGTAGAACTTTCTCCATTCTTCTCACACAAAAAAAAGGAAAAAAGGAAAAAAGAAAGAAAAGGAAAAATCCCCAAAAAGAACTATCCGTACACTCACGGTTCACACATGTGGGCCGAGGAGAGTGATGGCCCCTCCCTACGAAGCCTTGACGGGTTCATCATGCGTGCCGGTGTAGAGGGATTACTGGGGGCGGCGGCGGTGGGCGGTGGGTGGCGGCAGAAGGCGTGGGGGCATAGCGGTGATGCTGCCCAAACGTGGTGGAGGGGACAGGCCGGCGGCAGAGGAGCATAGAAGCTACGTCCCTCACCTGAGTCCGAGTGTGCTCGCTGTTTGGTCTGCCACCTTTAAAGAAGCAACGTCCCTCACCTGCATCCGATGACATTGGCTTCAAATATTTTTGCTGGTCAGGTGTGATCCATGGAAGACTGCAGTGTGCTCCTCGAGTTGCAGTGGTTGCTTGATGGAATGGAAGGCCCCTCCTGACACAATGTTGAAAGATAATGTCGACGCAGGCTTTGATCCTGGATCAAGAACAGGTTCGTCCAGGGCGGTGGTACACGGTGATGCATCTGGTCAGTTCATTGCAGCTAGAAGCAAATGGGATGCGCAGGAGCATGGGCGTGCAGAGGATGGTGTTCAACTTGCAAGCATCCTGGGGTTGCAAGTTGAAACCGACTGCCAAGCCCTTGCGAACCTATGAGAGATGCAGCGAGATCATAAATCCGAGATTATGAGAATCCTTCATCAAGTTCAGATGCTCAGCTTACATTTTCTTGATTTTAGACTTGTTTCGTTGCATGGGGAACAAAAATCCAATTGGCAATGCTGACTCTCCAAGTACTGCCGTAGTTTGCTACTACCATGTTGTTTTTGCTCAAAATTTGTTTCTAACACTTGAGTTTGTGTTAACAGCACAAGATCAAAGTACATAGGTACCCAATTTTGCACTGAACTATTGAAGAATGTGAGGCAAAATTACATTCCATTATGATCATGTAAATGAACATTATCAGGAGTATGCACTATCGATAACATTGAGAGAGTGACTTACACGCAAGAAATATGTCTCCGAGGGAGGGGAAGCATCCAAGAGAGAAACCAGAGAAAAGAAATTATAGCTGTGGAATAAGCCTGTTCATCCAAAGAGATCAAGATCCAATTACTTGAAGTGGAGGAACCTGCTTGGCACCATCGGTGTATTGATTGTCTGAAAAAAGAGATGCCTCAGGAATTTAATCATGTCCCATAGTACACATATTACATGCATCTCACTAGCCTGTGATAATTTAAAGTTATAAAGCAACTGGTTAGCATAGAAAACATAATTCATACCTCATGGTGATGACAAGATGAGAGTTTCAACATTTGGCATAATGGACAGAAGCTCAGTACGAGCATAACAGACCATGTTGGGTTGAATTTAACCAATTAGACGAATGTGTTTGACTTGCGACGGGTCTCCAAGAGAGATTTGTATTCAGGCCTCCCCGTAGATAAAAGTGGAGAATTTTGGAGCATTGATCTCTTTCACCTGCAGCATTTCACATCTTGTCACCTGACGCTGACGATAATGGAGCTGCTGCATTGGGCAAGGTACCTTGAAGCAGATTATACAATTGCAATCACAAATTACATATTGCTCTGGAGCAAGAAAAAAAATCTGAAGCAAAATTAGCTAACGATGAGTAAAAGCATATATTGATAACCAAGAAAAAGTAATCCATGAAACTAGATATGTAAGATAAAATACCAGTAAACTATACCTTTGACCTTGCCGAAGAACATCGTCTAAGGTAGTTAAAAATTGAGACCAACCAATGAGAGAAATAAAAAAGAAAAAGGAAATCATGCATCTTTCCATTGAAACCAGTATCAGGAGTCGTGACTAATAAATTCAAAGGAGGAAATACTTAATCATAAGATAACCCAACTCCCAAGATGGGCCAATAATGTTAGCCAAAGCACCAAGGATGGCGCTGCACACCACAGCTATCTCGAGTAACGCATCGCACGACCAAATCGATTCACAAAGTAACACACGTCACATTCAGTACAAAATTCACTAAGTTTAACGAATTGCGCAGCCAATAGATCGATTCATTAAGAACATTTCTATCTCAACCAAGGTAACTGGTCACTAACAGAGGCAAACCATGAAGCACCCATCATGCAGGACTTAAAGGTATCATACTACAGAATCGAATTGATCTACTTCCCTGTCCAATTGGCCTCCTTGGCAGATCTATAATATATATGAGTAGAAAACTTCATACCTTGTGTTAGGGAATCAGGTAAAGAAACGAATCTAACAAACAAACTTTCAAGACATACAGATTTGCTTGGCAGATTTTCTTCTTCCTTTAATATCATTACCACCTTGTAGTGTCAGTTTCAATTTCATCTGACTATTTTCCTCTACAGATCCTACGATAATTATTCACAAGCAAAAAACTGATTGCAAATAGAATTCTCCATGCATAAATTTTGTGATACTGGCATTCAAGTGAAAAATAACTTTGATGGTTGTTAATTCAAAGTTTTGAACTTCCTTGGGGTCAATTAAAAAAAATCTGGGAGGCCTACTTCTCCAGCAGATCTAAAAAAACTACAAGTTCTTAACATTATGGGTGCCGGTATGCACAACTGGTAATTAGCTAAAAGCATTATCGCTAGCACATCATTTACATCTCAGTTACACTTTTGTTGCTCCAGAAGCTCAGACCTTGTCAAAAGTGAATAATGAAATGGAAGCTTTATATGGGGTAACAAGGTAACATGCATGGCATTAGAGACTGCCAAGAACAACATGAAAAACTAAGAACAAGATGCTGCGCTATGGTAAAAGAAATGTTGTCCTAACATAGAAGGACGTAAAGTCAAAATTCATTGCTAGCTAAACAGTGTAGTACTACTGCAATGTTGTTATCTGCAAATGTAGTAATGCTTCATTAAAGTGGATGTGGCCATGAATGCATTCTGACTGACGTCACACTGGCTAATTACCATTGTTTTGAGAAAAATTGCACACGAAAGGAAATTCCACAGCGTTAAATAATTTATTTAGAATGAAGGGAAAATTTGCAGAAGTAAACATATCCGTTATGGGGATGGCCATGGTATAAAGTATCTTTTGGCTGAACTTCAATACTTTTCCCTCCTTAAACATTTTGCCGTTTCACCCGACAAAGACCACTTTCCATATGTCGGATGATTAATGGATGGTTTAAGTGACTGCCCAAATATATGTACCGTAGTTAATTCTCTTCTTTATTTAACGGTTGTGGCCAATGTTTCGAAACAAAAGGGGATGTGCATTGCTCCATCAGAAATTCACAATTAAACAACATTAGTCCAGCCTACTGCAGTCTACCAGAGGTCTCCACATCATGCCATATGACGAATCATTAAGGTCTCCTCAATGATCAACTGTCTTGATTCAAAGAACACCTTTATCTGATTTTGTTCATCGTCATATTTTGGTGTAAAGATTTTGCACAACAGCTTATCTTACTCGCAACAATGTCCCGCGGTATTACAGAAACTGACAAACCATGAGATCTTCAAAAATTAGACAAACTACCAATGAATCAGGGAATTGTGGAAATCCCTGGGGATGGCAACCTGGGGCATAAGACGAATCACTCGTCCACTCCATGTTATATTTGTTCAAATCACCTTACAAACAAATAGTTGGAAGCAAGTTAGCATCTAGATCTGTCACATTCCCTTACTGTAAGTTCATACTACGACTATGGACAAAAAAGCTAGTGCACATGCAGTTCTACATGTATAGCTTCCTAACCATGTAGCCTTCAAGTGGTGAAATAACATTCATGGTTATTAATTCCAGCATCCATTGGTCAATTAAAGCAAATCTAAAGTCATCTTAACCTAGCTCGATCAGCAAATGAAATTATTTTTTTCCGATGTTTTATGGTGATCCAACAAGCAAATCTAAAGTCATTTTAACTTAGGGGGTGTTTGGTTGGTCTTTTAAGCAGTTTTTTACTAGAAAAAGTGCAGCCCAATCAAACGGCCAGCCTTTCAGCAGTTTTTGCCAACGGTAGCTATAGGCTTTGCAGTGCAAATTCAGCTATTTGGAAAAACTAGCTTCTGCTAGCTTTTTGCAATGTGCTGAAGCTTCGGTGCTCATTTTCCAAAATGCAGTATATTGTTTGGATCGACCAAAAGCTATATTTTCACTTACTCACAGCCACAATAGCTTTTCCTGACAGCTAGCCAACAGCAGCTTTGTCAACAGCCACAACTCAACCAAACAGACCCTTAGCTCAATCAGCGAGTGAACTTTACCTTTATTCCAATTCATCAGTCATGGCAACTTGATACTAGGTTTTTCGGGCTTCTTGCTGACCTTCAATGCTTCATCGCGTACTGGATGGACAAACCTCGATCATCTCTGCCAATCCCATAATTCTGTTTACTGATAAAATAAACTTTTGCTTCTTGCTAAATGTTTGTTTGTAGCTGATTGATCCAAGTAATGAGTACTGCCCAAGCTTGTGTTGGCAGAAGTGTTAGTTTGAAGCACAACCCGCACCAATCTTGGGTTAACTGTGATACTATGAACTTGTCAGGCCCGTTTGATTCAATCTTAAGGGGTGAGTTAGCAATTTAACTCCACAAACGTCTTTAGGTTAGATGCGGTTAAGTTAGCATGTTTATTGTCATTTAACCCTCTAATCCAAAATTAAACTAAGTCATGAAAAAGATAGAATAACTTAAATCAATACAATCGACTCTCTTATATTCATTTTTTGTATCACTAACGCACTAATCTAGCCAAACAGTAATTTAGATTAATTAGATTAGTTACCAAATACAAAATTAGGGTTAAACTAATCTATTCGAATTAAGGTTGGCTAACCTAGTTAACTTAAACACAGCTTTAAGATTCAGCCTTCGAATTTACTGAATCTTTTGAAATTTAGCACAACTTAGAGCCTCTTCTAGACCAAAAACTGACAATGTCAAAGGAAGACATTACCAAAATTTGGCAACAAAGGTGCTTAGTTTCCTTTCAATTCTCGCAAGCCAAAGGACTAGCCTATAGATTTCAGCGAAAACTCACGTAGGCGATGTCAATTTTGGAGCCAAACCAAATAGAGTCCCAACTTTTTTTGCATGACAAAATTTGACATCAACAAACAAACCACCTCAAAAAAAAACTAAAAATGGCTTAAACTTGAGGGGTTCTATCGCAAGATTACCACTTAGCAACCGCGGGCTGAGTGGGACTTGACTCAGCCATCACATTCCGATTCCCCGTCCGTCCACGTGTGCCATTCCCTCTGTTAATGATATCTTCTAGTGTCTTCTAGTATATGTTAGACCCGTGTATAGATAGCAACTAATCCCTATAATTATGGTGCTAATCCCTGTAATTATGTGATTATAATCTCCTTGTAACCACCCGTGAATATATAAGAGAAGGAAGGGCCTCCCGATTGAGGCATCGGCCAATACCCCAAATTCACCTACGTTTATATGGTATCAGAGCGGGATTTTCCACAAGAACATCCAGCCAGATCTCCAGCGCCTATCTCCATGGCGGCCTCGAGCTTCTCCTCTGCGATCTCGCCGGTATCCTTCACCGGCTTCAACACGCAGAATTTCGTGAAGCTGGGCCAGGAGAATTACATCCTCTGGAAGGCGCAACACATGCCGATCTTCCGCGGCTATGATCTCCTCTTCGGGTTCGTCGACGGCTCGTACCCGGCGCCGCGACGCATGTTGACGAAGACCACCACTGTGGAAGGCAAGCCTGTGCCGAAACAGGTGCCTAACCCCGAGTACAGGGCCTGGATCCTCCAGGATCAACAGATCGTGAGCACACTTCTCGGCTCCCTTGAGTCGGACGTGCTTGCACAAGTCATCGGGCTGATGACGGCCGCAGACATCTGGCAGTCCAAGGTGCGGATTATGCAGATCCGCATGCAGCTCTCCAATACCAAGAAGGGCAGCCTCAGCGCGGCGGAGTACTTCGCGCGCATGAAGGGCCTCGCCGATCAGATGGCGACGACCGGCCACCCTCTTGCCGACGGCGATCTCATCTCCTACATCCTGTGCGGGCTCGGCCCGGACTACAACCCATTCGTCTCCTCGACGACATCCCTCGGCGATACCCTGCAGCTCTCGGAGTTCTACTCTCACTTCCTCACCTTCGAGACCCACTTGGAGCAGCAAAACCATGCGTACCAGATTGGTTCACCCTCTGCCAACCTCTCCTCTCGTGATGGTGGATACGGGGGCAGCAGCTCCCAAGGCGGCAACAGTGGCGGTGGACGCCGCGATCGTGCGCCACAGAACAAGAACTTCAAGGGCTATCAAGGTCAAGGCAACGACGGCAATTACAGGAAGAACGGCGGTTGTTTCAAGATCATCTGCCAGGTGTGTAACAAGCCAGGACACACGGCACTCAAGTGTCGGCAACGGTTCAATCACTCGTTCCAAGCTGATGACGAGCGTGTGGCTGCCTACACCAACTCCACCTCCTATGGCGTCGACACCTTAAACTGGTACACCGACACCGGCGCCACCGACCATATTACCGGTGAGCTTGACAAGCTAACCGTGCGGGACAAGTTCCAAGGACGTGATCAGGTGCACACTGCCAACGGTGCAGGTATGGTCATTAAACATATTGGTCACTCTACAATTAACACCCCAACTAGAGATCTGTCTTTACATAATGTTCTTCATGTACCCTCTGCCAAGAAAAATCTTCTTTCCGTTCATCGTTTAACTTCCGATAATAATGTTTTTATTGAATATCATCCGGACATTTTTCTTGTCAAGGATCGGGCAACGAAGAAAATAGTTCTCCAAGGAGAATGTACAGGTGGCCTCTATCCTCTCACGTCCAGTTCTGCACCTGCGTCATCTCGGCATGCCTACTCCACCACCACCACGCCCACTCAAGAAAGGTGGCACCAACGACTGGGTCACCCCGCATCCTCCACAGTTTGTCGCATCATCAGTTCCAATAATATTTTATGTTCCAAGTCTTTGAACAATTCTTCAGTGTGTGATGCTGTGGCGTACCCGGTTTTAGGGCCGGATACGTCTCCCGTGTTTACTGTACCGATCCCTGGATCAGTAGTCGGTACACACAAGAACTTGATAACATCCTCATACAATACCGAATATCTTACAGAAATAAGCCATTATGGTCTTTATTCAACATCAGGGCCGATTGGCCGAATAGAAAGTAGCAGCGGAAAATAACAAAGCGCGATTATTGACCCATCAATATGCCCATCCACAGGCAACTGACTGGGGAGAACGCCCTAGCCCTCGTGGTCGCTGACCTCGTCCTCAGAGCACCACTCTTCTTCTTCATCTGGCCAAATCAACAAGCCAGGTGAGTACATTGAATGTACTCGCAAGCTTTTCCCTCGGGGAAATAATACGGCATAGTTCATGCAAAGGGATATCTCAAAGGAGAGCTCTAACCTAGGTTTCATGTTGTGCGAAAATGTAAGTCTTTATTGTAAATAACAATAATAGATTAAAAGCGAACTTTGTAAACAACGATCCCAACGTATCACATCGTCCTTCGTGGTAGCCCTTGCTACCTCTCCTTTATTTCCTCCGCGGGATAGCCGCGCTCATCACCGCTTACCCTTTCGGCTTCCGCTCACACCACCCCGGCGGTGTAGCCAGCCTTTCCTTCAGCAATTCCTAGCTACCAATCCGGGTAGCGTAAATTGCACTCTGTGGACACATCATGCCCACGTCCTTAATCCCATTTCCCGGCTTTCACAAACAAAACTCAGTCTAACCAGTGTGTGGCCTTACCAGTTCATGTCCATGACCGAGGACGCGGCTATTCGAATAGATTTTAACACTCTGCAGAGGTTGTACGGCTTTACCCACAAGATGTAGTTCCCCCTGGGCATGCTACCGGTCGCATGTGTCCAGGGTTTGTACAACGAGACCCTTCTCCCGTGTTCATGCCAGAGCCGGACTCGCTAGGAGGACTACCCGATCCTCTGCATCACGAATGACAGGGGTGTGACTCTCCCCCTTTGTGTCGGACCATGTTCCACGTACCTTGTAAGACTCTACTGAGCTTTGCCCCCACAATACGGTGAGACCCATGAAGAGCTTTCCCCCTACGCAGGCCCGTGGAGATCCTCTAGGGATCTACCGGATCCACTAGCACTTCAACCTAACTTCCCACGACTCCGGGCTCCGGCACTAGACGGGGTACCAGGTCCAGTCCTTCCCATAAAGGACATGTGGACGTACGGTGGGGAAACTGATTCAGCGGCACTTAGGTTCGGTCCTTAACCGATTCGAGCGGGACTCCATAACCACCCAACTCCACGGGTAGCGACCGGCCACCCGACCATTCCTTCCGCAAGTAGCAACCGGCTACTCTACATCCTCATAACACCCTTAGCATTCCCGCCCGAATCCAAAATCCTTCATCATTTCATGCGGGGTTTTCACAAACATTTCTTTTAAAAGATTTCCTCGGCATGTATAAACAAGCCGAGGTTTTGGTCCCATATCCCTCCCGTACTCTGTAAAACTTGTTTTAACTAGAGCAGGTCTAAGCACAGCTACTGCTTATATTCCTACTACCTTGCCGGTCGATCTCGGCCGACTAACTAGTTCTAGGGTTACAAAGGACGGATTCCAAACCTAAGGCATATGCATCTATTTGGCATAACTTTCACTAGCATAAAATATCGGTGTTAATAAAATAGCATGCAAGATTTTTGCAAACAAAATAATTAAACGTAGCAAATATGGGATTCGACATGTTCAAGGAGGGAAAGCTTGCCTGGCAGCTCCGGATCCTGTTCCTGTTCTTGGTGTGAAGGTGACGTCGGGTCCTCTTGCGGCACGTATGGCACTCCGTTAACTACGCGTCGAAGGAGATCGGCGAATAAGAAGCAAGCGACAGAACTCCAAATCAAATCCAAAAACACGCAAGAAGGTCACAAGAAATGACACTTTCAAACGGATAGGAGAATTTGTGTTACTAGGATCATGCGTTCGGAACTCTGATTCCTACGGATCCCTATAGGTTAGAGATATCCCAACATGCTGGTAAAGGGGAATGTTTGCTCTTACTCTCTAAAAGTTACATGATTAGCGTTTATGAAATTTTAAGGAACCTAGGAATTAATATCCTAACCCTATTCCTATCGCTTAAACTCAGCATACTTTACGTTTTGAAAATATAGCTGAAGTAAAAGCTTCTGCATATGTTTAATCCTCCTGGAACCAAAATAATTTCTCAAATGCCTGGTCATTAGCACCCTGGGTTATTTAAATGTGCTGAACTGGTTTTAACCGAAACAAATCACTGAACTAAAAGCACTTCCCAGCCAACTCAAGAACATGGTCATGAATCACATGAAATGACGTTGTTTTTAATCGGGTAGGAAGACTCGCGTTGTTAGGGTTACGTGTTCGAGCTACTGCTTTTATGAACTAATGGGTGCTAGTGCTTCTTAATATACTGGTAATATAACTATTTGCTTTGGTTGTTCTGGACATTACGTATATAGCGTATATGCAAATCTAAGAAATAAACGTTCTGCCCTAAACTTAGTTGCTTTGGTTATATTTAAACGTCTATTTAAAACTTAGAATCCTTTTGAATCTAAAGCTTGGGAACGAGTCTAGGGTTCTAGAATTAGAACTAATTTTCCAAAACCTAACTAAAACATGCTAAGCCGGTCTAAAAACGAGAATAACGGGTTCTGGAATGAGCTATAGCAAATGAACCAAATAATTACACTGACCGACAGCCCTAACGCGCGGGCTGCTAATTAATTTCCGCCTCCTCTGGTCGGAAACGGTTCTGAAGTGAGCGCACGTTTAGAATTCGGACACGGGAGTTGGCTTTAGACTCAATCAGAGAGCTGGGGCGCAAAACGCTGGAGGTGGCCGGTACTTATCCCTTCGAAAACAAGCTCCCAACTCACCTGGGCAGCTCGGGCTAGAACAAGGTGGCGGTGGCGGCGCTTCGGACAGGAACTGCTGGCGGCCGGGACTTCGATCCGAGCAAGGAGAGGATTCCAGAGAGGTGGGAAGGGCTCTACGCTCACTCCTTTTGTTCTGGAAGCTCGGGGAGGCTCGGTAGCCCGGATCCTTGTGGAACAGAGGAGTGGCGGCGGGAGGTTGATGCCGGATTGTGGGGGACCTAGGAAAGGCGACTGGGGCGTTCGGGCTAGAGGAGCTAGGGGAGAGCTGGGCGGCTGTTCAAGCTGAGGCCGGTGGGGGTGAGGGCTTGGCGGAGGAAAGAGCTCGGGGTCGCCTTTTATAGGCGAGGCGGCGGGCTGAGCTGGCGGCGGTGCTGTTGCCGGTGATGGGACAAGTCCGAGCAGCGATGCCGAGGTTGCAGGGGAAGAAGAGGGTCACCTGGGGGCGGCAATGGCTCGGGGCATACCACGTCGGCGAGCGGCGCGGCTTTGGGCAGCTGTGCGTGCGGTGCGTGTCGATGGGTGATACGGCTTTCCGGCGTGCGGCGCGTCGAGTCGGCGCTCGGCGCGGCAACTCATCAGCGGGCGGCGCGGCTTTGGCGTCGGGCCTGCGACGTGCAGCCAGCTCGAGGGTGTGCAGAGGTGAGCACACTGGATGGGCGACGCGACGGCTCAGGCAGACTGCGGCGAGCTTCGGTGAGCTGGACGACGGACCGAGCGGCGGCCGGCGTGGCTTTGAAGCAGGGATCGGTCACGTGGATGGGACAGCTCGGGGAAAAGCAGGGTAGGGCAGGCTGGCTGGAGTCGAGCTGTTGTCGTGGCATGAGAAGGCACAGGGGTCGGGGCTCTGGACGACGGGTGTCACGGCCATGCCGCAAGTGGCATGTTGATGCTACTCCTAGGGCGCGTCCAGACCATGTACTGGACTGGCATGGCGTGCCTTCGGAGCCTTCAGGCCTGGGATTTCTCGCTACTCCATGCCACTGAGGCGTATGAACGCGTGTTAGAGCTCCCAGACGTAGCCTGGCAGCTTTGGCTCTAATGTGTGTGAGGGCATCTTGCTGATACTAATGCATGTGTGGTTATGTCAAGAATGGGTCAAGCAGTAGAGGACAAATGGAGAGCTGTGGGTGAACATGTGCCTATTGGGAGGATCGGAAAGAGAGTTCTGCAGCTAGCTGGGACGTTTTTCCTTTTGACTTGACTCACTATTTCTTGTATGGAGTGCACACGTGCAAGGGTATAGGACAAGGATGGTTGCTGGTGAACGTGTGCATGCTGGGGGTATTGGAAAGAGGGTTTCGCAGCTGGACGAGACGTTGCTACCATAGACTTCGCTTGTCATCCCATGCTATGGATCTGTGTGTGCCAGATGTTCGATAGCTGCTGATCGGGGTTTTTGTACTGGACGTGCTCGTGTTTTTGTACCCTCGGGGTCCTGCATGTGAGGGGACTGCTGTGCAATTTATCCAGGATTTTTGGACGTATGCAGCTACGGGTTACTGCGCAAAGCTTCTTTTATTCCTCGCGTTCCTTAATTATCTCTGCGGATATTCGTTTGTACTAAGCATTATTATTTTATGTTATACTCGTGTTAAGAATGCTGCTAGGGTGTCCCACGATCACTCTCAGAATTTATAGAAAGGTCAAGGAGCGATGGCTATGCGAATGTGGTTTTGTCGGAAATAGAGATGAACTAGGGAGGAAAGGTCCAAGTCGAGGGCTAGGGTTCCGGGGTACGGTAGGGCGGAGGGGAGTATGATAAATCTCCTGGATTTTCCTTCCCTCACTTGGGTATACTCCGGAATGAGTTGTCGTAAGAGGTTTAGGGTTTACTGCGTGTGTGCAGGTCTAGGGTTTAGCCGGAAGAGGTGCGTGTGTGGCAGTGATAGGTATAGGTTTCGGATTGGTTCGATTTAATCTCGTGTGACATCAGGTACTAGCCACACGTCGACGGCAGACCAGGATTTATAAGGGCTCGCGCATAGGCAGACTAGGGTTTGTCGAGACGGATCGTCTTCTAGGGTTAGCGATAACAGAAGTTACCAACCGAGGTAGAGTTGTTGCCGGGAAAAGCTTTAGGTTTCCGCGGTCAGGGAAGATATTGGTGGGGCACTGGAGTTTAATCGGGATCATAACACTTGGGTTCGGGTCTTTTGATTGTGAGCCGGGTTTAGGGGTTTTACTATTTGTCGAGTAGGATGATATCAGGGTTTTGGGAGTATAGGGTGTATGGGTTTATATCGGTACTAATCCCACTTAGGATGCACATGACCTCTAGTTTAACGCAAAAAGTTTTTGTAAGCCCTAATTTTCGGGTTTTAGAAAATCGAGGTGTGACAGATGCCTGTCAACAGGCTAAAAGTCATCAGTTACCTTATACAACTTCGCATGAAATCTCTTTGTCTCCATTGGAACTTATTTATTCTGATGTTTGGGGACCAGCTATAACCTCTGCAGGTGGTTTTAAATATTATGTTAGCTTTATCGATGATTTCAGCAAGTTTCTTTGGTTATATCCTCTTAAAAGCAAAGCTGATGTTCTTTGCACATTTGTTCAATTTCAAACTCTTGTTGAGCGACAACTTGGTTCTAAAATTCTTTGCGTGCAAACCGACTGGGGTGGTGAATATCAAAAACTTCATTCCTTTTTCCAACAACATGGCATTGCTCATCGAGTATCTTGTCCCCACACTCATCAACAAAATGGTGCCACTGAACATAAACATCGTCATGTTGTTGAAATGGGGTTAGCTTTGTTAGCTCATTCGGGTGTACCATTAAAGTTTTGGGACGAGGCCTTTAGTACAGCGGCATATCTTATCAATCGTCTCCCTAGCCATGTCATTCAACACTCGACTCCTCTAGGAAAACTCTTTGGAATCAAACCGGACTATGGCTTCCTCAAAATCTTTGGGTGTGCGTGTTGGCCCCACCTTCGCCCCTATAACGCTCGTGAGCTTCAATTTTGCTCCTGTCAATGTGTGTTCATTGGTTACAGCCCCCTCCACAAGGGCTATAAGTGTCTCGACACCACCACGGGTCGCGTCTACATTTCTCGCGATGTCATTTTTGATGGAGGAGTTTTTCCTTTTTCCGGTCTGTCTCACACATCCGGCCCTCGCATTCTCACCGACGCCGTCCT
Source organism: Stipa capillata (assembly GCA_019208055.1). Lineage (NCBI taxonomy): Eukaryota > Viridiplantae > Streptophyta > Magnoliopsida > Poales > Poaceae > Stipa > Stipa capillata. The sequence goes on from JAGXJF010002520.1 coordinate 279,555, forward strand.
CCTTGATTCCTCCTCTAGTTCAGGTGTTAATAGAGGCCTTATGTCTACTGAACTTACCCGTAACATTGTTGTGCAGTCTCCTGTGTTGCCGATGCAGGTACAAGTCTCTCCTGTAGCACCTGGTGCTTCCGAGCCGCTTCCTGGACCCGATGCAATGGACCAGCCAATCGACGTCGAGGCTGCCGACCCTGCGTCTCCTCATGGGCTGGATGCGGCGGCCCATGAGGCGACTCCACCAGCCTCGCCTGGTGGGCCTGGCTCGCCTGACGTCGACTCGCCCGGCTCGTCTGGCACCTCCTCTCCGCCTGGATCGCCTGGTGGTCCACCGTCCCCACCGACACCTGCTGCCTTGACCCCGCCAGCCTCGCCTGCTCCTGAGGTTTTCCCAGCACCACCTGGTCGCACTCACACTATGATGACGCGCCTCCACAACAACATTGTCCTCTCGGCCAAACGCACTGATGGCACAATTCGCTGGTGCAAGCACATCACCGTGGAACCCGGATCACTTCAGGTGGCGCTTGATGATCCTGAGTGGCACCATGCTATGGACGCCGAAGTTGCAGCCCTTCGCAAAAATGGAACCTGGAGTCTTGTTCCACCGACGCATGGCAAAAATATTATTGACTGCAAGTGGGTATACAAAATCAAGTGCAAAGCCGATGGCAGCATTGACCGTTACAAAGCTCGCTTGGTGGCTAAGGGGTTTAAGCAACGTTATGGTCTTGATTATGAAGATACCTTCAGTCCGGTCGTCAAACCAGCTACTATTAGGTTGGTTCTTGCCATTGTCATCTCTCGTGGCTGGAATTTGCGCCAATTGGATGTTCAGAATGCATTTCTGCATGGCGTTCTAGAAGAGGAAGTTTATATGCGACAACATCCTGGGTATTCTGATCCTGAGCGTCCTCATTTTGTGTGTCGTCTTCATAAGGCGTTATATGGTCTCAAGCAGGCTCCTCGCGCGTAGTATGTGCATCTCAGTTCCAAGCTTCAAGAGATTGGATTTTCTCCTTCTCGAGCTGACACCTCTCTATTTGTCTATCAACATGGTGGTACGGTTACATATATTCTCATTTATGCTGATGACATCCTTGTGACTGGTTCTTCTCAGTTGGCTATACAAAATCTGCTTCAAGACCTTCAACGTGACTTTGCCCTCAAGGATCTTAGCGACTTACATTATTTTCTCAGTATTGAGATTGCTCAATCTGCTGATGGACTTGTTCTCTCCCAGCAGAAATATGTTGCTAATCTTCTCCAGCGCGTGGGCATGACATTGTGCAAGGGTGTCACGACACCCATGGCTCACACCGAGAAGCTGTCGCTCACTGTTGGGGATCCGTTATCTCCTGCCGAGGCTTCTAAGTACCGCAGCATAGTGGGAGCTCTCCAGTACCTTGTGCTTACTAGACCAGATATTTCCTATTCCGTCAACAAAGTGTGTCAGTTTTTGCACTCTCCTACTATTGTGCATTGGACCGCTGTTAAGCGTATTCTTCGGTATCTTCATCACACGGCCTCGACTGGACTCCACATTCACCGATCATCATCTAATCCGGTGAGCGCCTTCTCTGATGCCGATTGGGCAGGTTGTCCTGATGATCGGCGTTCTACGGGTGGTTTTGCTGTCTTTTTCGGGTCAAATTTAATTTCTTGGAGTGCGCGCAAGCAGCCTACAGTATCCCGGTCCAGCACTGAAGCCGAGTATAAAGCTCTGACTAATGCTACGGTGGAGATTGTTTGGGTACAGTTGCTGCTTGGTGAACTTGGCATTTTTCAGTCTCGAGCCGCCTGTCTTTGGTGTGATAATCTGGGTGCTACGTACTTGTCTGCAAACCCTATATTTCATGCTCGGACCAAGCACATTGAGGTGGATTTTCACTTTGTCCGTGAAAGGGTGGCTCGGAAAGCTCTCGATATCAGGTTCATTCCGTCACACGATCAAGTGGCTGATGGCTTCACCAAGCCATTGCCGGTACAACAACAGGAGATGTTCAAATGCAATCTCAACCTCTGTGAGATGTGATTGAGGGAGGATGTTAATGATATCTTGTAGTGTCTTCTAGTATATGTTAGATCCGTGTATAGATAGTAACTAATCTCTATAATTATGGTGCTAATCCCTGTAATTATGGTGATTGTAATCTCCTTGTAACCACCCGTGAATATATAAGAGAAGGAAGGCCAGCACCCCAAATTCACCTACGTTTATACCCTCTTGCGCCACATGCCTCCGTCCGCCGCCATCACCGTCCTCGGCGACGACCTCCTCCACGAGGTCTTCCTCCTCCTCCCCGCCCCCGCCGACCTCCTCCGCGCCGCGCTCGCCTGCAAGCCCTTCCTCCGCGCCGTCCGCAGCGCCTCCTTCCTCCGCCGCTTCCGCCGCCGCCACGCCTCCGCCTGCCCGCCCCTCCTCGGCTGCCTCCTCCTCCTCCGCCCCGACGACCGCCGCCCGCACCGCGCCCCTCTCCTGCTCCCGGCCTCCCCCGCTCGCCGCCACGCGCCGCGCCGTCGAGGGCCGCGACTTCGCCCTCTCCTTCCTCCCACGCGGCGGCTGGCTGTGCGGCGCCCCGTGGCAGGTACTGGACTGCCGCAACGGCCGCCTCCTTTTGAGTAACTGGGTGTCGGGAGAGCTCACCGTCGCTGACCCGTTGACCCGGCGCTGCGTCTCCCTTCCCCCGCCCTCCGCCGAGCGCCCCGTAGGGTACGGCCTCGTCGCCGACGACGGCGACACTTCGGTGTTCCAGGCGGTCTGCATTTTGCAAGACGGCGGCTCCTCCGGGCTACGCGCCCTGGTCCTCTCCTCCAGCGAGCTCCACTGGGCCGACGTCGCCGGCCTCGCGCACCAGCCCAATCTCGCTGGGTCCCGTGCGATGCAAGCGAACCGGTCGCTGTACTGGACGCTCGAGGGCGGTGAGCGCATGGTGGCGCTCAAAACGGCGACGATGGAGTTCTCCGTGCTGGAGCTCCCGCCTTTCTTGCGGGAGCTCAGCTTCGACGTCATTGAGAACGGGGAGGACAGCGCCGGTGGGCTCTATCTTCTCACCATGCGCGGCTTCTGCATTGAGGTGTGGGCTGGTGCAGAGGACGGCGCCGGTGGGCTGACATGGACGCTGGTGGAGAAGTCTGTGAGGTTCCACAAGGTGATGGAGGGGATGCGTGGTTCACAACGGTTGTTCCGGCATGGGCTGGATGTCGTCGGGGTGGTTGCCGGCCTTGTGTTCTTGCGTCATGGGGATTGTCTACTTTCCATTGATCTCGAAACTATGAAGCTGAGGAGGTTGTCTGAGAAGGAGGATTGCTCGTCGGCGCTGATCTATCCTTACACAATGGCGTGGCCGCCTTTGTTCTTGAACCCTACTGGACAAGGTGCTTGATAAGATGGTAACTAATTAGTTACTATTGCTAAAATGCCTCGTGCAATTTTATATCAACGATCTGATTGTACGGAAATATTGAACTAATCAATTCAGTTTGACTTTCTACCAATTTTTTAGTTACTTGAAAAGAAGGAAAAATCTTTAGCTTTATATAGAGAAAAAAGAACATGATGCTAGCTTTATACTCTAAAATTCTCCTTGTTCGCTTCTTGGGTGAAATCTTCTGATATGTCTGAATATCCTGAATTTGCTACAGTAATGTGATGCTGCGCTTCAGCTTATGATGATAAGATTTTTTGGTAGAGGTGACGATGCAAAAGGAAGAAATTTGATCATCCATATGAATTCTTGGGGGTGATCGCAGCGCAACTGCTCTAGTTGTGATTACATGTTTGTGCCTCATATCGTGTAATTATTTATGCTTGTGGTCGTATTTGGTAATATGTTCGGTCAAATTATGTGTATGGCCACTCTATCACTCAAGAGTATAATTTGGGGAATGTAGTATTTAGCATGCTTCTGCAAATGCTATGCAGGTGCTTCATGTAGTATTTAGCATGCTTCTGCAAATGCTATGCAGGAGCTTCATATTGCTTGTATAGTTATATCATGTCGATTTCTGTGTAGTTATACTTTTGGTACTTACCGTTGTTGTGATACAATTCTGATTGGGGTTTGGAGTGTGTCTCCTCTGATACAACTGCATGAGTGCTGGATAGTCTATTGTGCTTCCAAAATCATGCACAATGAAGAAACTGAAGATTGAAGAACTAACTTGGCCTATGCCAGTGAGTGCTGTTATTGCGGCGAAGGTTGATAATTGTTCGATCAGTTCAGTTGGTATTGGTGCCTTTTTATCTTTTCTGTGAAGAAATTTTGAGATGCGCGTGGATGGAGATAGCAGCGTCAGGTTTTGGGGTTGTTCCTTCAGTTTATCTGGGTTGAAATGTGAACGTCTTTCTATGATGTACAATGTATGTGGAGGGCGACTAAAATGATGAAATGTGAACGTCTGATGACCACATATGCTTTCCCTCTCACGGTGCACTTCTGCTGATCATACGATGTTGTTACTGTCGAATCAAGATATGGGTTCTTTCTCAGTTCTGAACATGATCATGCATCCAATATGTGCATACATTCAGAAAAGAACCAAATGTATAATCATAATCGATGTCCTTGATATTCCTTAGGCATACATAGATTATCAGTACAAAGTACAAGATCGAGCTGCAGTAATGATCATGATCTACCGTCAATTTGCATCCAGTCGCAGTCATCTTTTTCCTCCCTCTAAGTCTTCTTCCTTCCGCTGCAATCTTGGACGGATTGCTGGCCGCGCAGCAGGCAGGCAGGCTCGCACCAACCCTGCGGCTATCCGTCAGCAAGGACTCAAGCCGCACGGGGCCAACAAGCTCGCCCCGTCCCAATAGAAATGCGAGCTTTACCACCACCCATGGCACATGCACGCGGCCTCTTCAACGCGCACGAGCAGAGAGGCAATGGGATGGGAGCCAGACGTACAAGCCGGTTTGGACCTCACAGCCATGCCACGGCTTTCCTTGAGGCGCTGAATAATTGATACCAGAGATCGGAAGCCGATGCGAATCAGAATTAATTGGCGGCGGCCGTGCAGGCTGCAGGCTGCAGCTGCGCGACGGGCTGTGCTACTCCTCCGTAGATAGCACCGTGAGAAGGACGGAGAAGTCTTCGAATGAGGAATAAGACGACTGCCATTGGATGTAAGTCGACCGCAGATGATGGTCATTACTGCAGCTATACAGTAACACCGGTACATTAGAGAAGCCGTTTCCAAAATTAGGAAGTCCATTCTTCTCCAATTTCTATTAGATTAAAAGCAAGTCAAGAAGCTCTCAAGTTTAGAAAGAAGCCGTGGAAAGTACCAGCACGCATAGAGCAAACCCAGGATGCATTTTCTGATGACAACATAGCTAGTGATCTTCTTTCGTGGGCATTGTCGAGCCGAGCAGCTCCGCAGCAGCCTCTGCTCCCTCCTCCTCGAGGCACCACTAGTCCACCATCCTCGCCGCTGCCGTGATCACCGGGAGCAACCACATGGCAGTGCCCGCAGTTCACCGGGACATGGCCTTCTACTTGACCCACTTGTGGCGCCATTCTCCCACGTCGTCGCGGTCCCATGGAGGCGCCCCACGGCAGCGTGATCGCCATCCTAGAGTGCTCCTTGGGGGGACTCCTGAGTCCCGTCACCACGAAGGCCACGGTCGTCCCCAAACGGATATATGATCATGAAACACCGTTTACATCACCTGACGTCTCACAAACCATCAGATCGTCCTGATGATCACCGGCAACTGCAGACAGCTGCAACAGCACATCGTCAACGGCAGCACAATCAGGACGAGATGTCGGCGACCCGACAACGAAAGAATGAACCTCCTTCTCAAGCTCAATCCAGCTCTTGCCAGTATCCTTCCTCAAACCCATCTCCCTCATCCTCTTCATGACCCTGGCTCGATCATCCCATCGGCCCTCGGATGAGTAGATGTTTGATAACAAGACATAGCAGCAGGGCAATCAGAGTCTACAAGGAGCAACTTCTCCGCCGCGTATTTCCCGATCTCCGAGTTGCCACAGAAGCTACAAGCTCCCATTAAGGCAATAAGGCCTGCCAAAGAAGCTAGAACGCTGTCCTTGAAAGGTCCATCTTCGATGAACGACTTCGCGTCGTCTAACAGACCGGCTTGGCCAAGCATGTCGACGACGCCTGCATAATGTTCCACCCTTGGGAGGACTCCGTACTGTGATGACATAGAATTCAAGATCTCCAGTCCCTTTTTCGCTGATCCAACATGGCTACAGCCATGGAGCAGCGATAAGAACGTCACATCCGTGGGATTAGAACCGTCGGCTTTCATGGATTCAAACAGTCGAAAGACTTCCGAACCTTGACCATGTCGCGCGAAGGCTGCAATGATGGAATTCCATGAAATTGAGTTCTTACTGGGCATTTCGTTGAACACTTGTACAGACTCTTGCAATTCACCGCACTTTGAGTACATATTGATCAGACCATTGCAGACATAGATGTTCTTTCCAAAGCACTTCTTGATGACCAGTGCATGGATTTGCTTCCCAAGGGCAAATGGCGCGGAAGCACCGAATGCCCCCAGAACTGCAGAAACCATGTTTGTATCAATGCAAAGTCCTTCACCCGCCATCTCGGCGAACAATTGGAATGCCTTCTCCTCCAGTCCATTTTGAGCAAATCCAACCAGAATCACTGTCAACAAAACTTCATCAGGCTCCCGAGAAGATCGAAACATACTCAGGGCATCCTCCATCAGGCCGCATTTAGAACACACATCCATGAGCCCGCTCTCGACATGGAGGTCGGTGTCGAATCCGGCCTTCACAATAAGGCCATGAATCTGCTGGCCTTCCTTGGCTGCCAAATATCAGGGAGCTCGAGTACGTCGCGTTGTTGGCATCCACCGTGCGCCTCATCTGTCGAAACAGCGTGATGCTATCCTTGTAGAGCTCTGCTCTAGCCATCCCAGAGATCATCGCTGCCCACGTGATGACGTTCCGCTCTGCCATCCCATGGAACGCCCTCTCCGCCGAGCCCCAAGACCCGCACTCCGAGTAGGCTGTCACCAGCGCGTTTCCCACGGACACCTCCGCCTCGAACCCGCGCGAGACCACCAGCCCGTGCACCATGGCGCTCGTGGGGAGCGACGCCGCACGCCCGCACGCCGACAGGACCGTGGTGAACGTGGCGTGGTCGTACGAGACGCGCGCGCCGCCGGAGGAGGCCGTGCGCAGCATCTGCCTGAACTGCGCGAGCGCGTCTTGACGACGATGGCGTGGAGGGCGGCTCCCAGGCGGTGGTCGGCGGAGCGGCCGCAGCGGCGAGGAGGCCGCTGAGGTAGGCGTAGTTGAGGAGCGCGGGAACAGCAATTTTCTCATGTCCTGCCCGAGCTGTGCCGCTTAACCTCTCCCTCTGACAATTGTAATCGAGTAACGAATAGCAATTTGTCCCAAAAAAAAATTCTTTTTGCGGGATTGAATTATTTTGATCATAAAATTTTGTATGATGTTGAACCTGCCCTGCCCTAATACCATAGATTATTTGAGTAATTATTTTTAACTTAATAGTTCATTTTACTAAAAGTATTTTTCAGAAGCCACTGTAATGCCGAGTAGAACCTTACGGTATATTCTCACTCAGTAGCTCGGTATTCAATCTGGTACAACAGTAAAAAATACTAATAATAGTTTTTGCATATTGATTTTGCTCTGCAAGATCAACCGCAGGAAAGAAAATGATCCAACAAAAATTTTCTGACAATTTATTGCACTACTGAGAATTTAAAGAATTGTTCGTCACCGAGTTTACAAAGGAGGACCAAGGGATGCACCGCAACGCAGTCCCCAATCGCCCAAAAAATGTTGATGAATGAAACATTCTGTGATTTTAACATACAACATAACTCTAAATTTTGCCTAAGCTAACCTTCAGAATTGAGATACAAATACAACATGGCTCGGCTTTTGCCGCTATGAAGTGTATGTCCAAAAACGGAGTGGTGCTCTTATTTGCCACCGGGCAGATGAAAAAACTTACCGGTGTTATTACCATTTCGACTGAAAATCCCCATTCTTGGTTTTGTTGGGGTGTTCTTCGTTTCTAGGGTGGAGTACTGCCAGTTGCTCATGCCCACAGCAGACAATCAACTCCCATTTCGAAGTTTGTGACAGGACTGTCACCGAAATCCTCGCTCAGTTTTTGGACCTCATGATTTGTGTCAACATAGGGCTCCGATAAATCAGATGACCTTACGGAGGGGATAGCATGTTCCTTTTGAATATCCGATGATGCAGCCACTGCTTCTTTGCGATCCAAAACAACAAGAAAGTCGTCTTCGAATTCGAATGTTAAGAACTTCTCTTGACAGGCTACACATTTATATTGAACCATGATAAGATTAGCATGAATAAATGGCTCTAGAAGGTTATTCAACGGGAGGCAGCTGGTACTTACTGTCCACAAGATGAGCAAGGTGGTGGATGTTCTTTACCATAGTTCCATTTAGTTTAATGACCTGATAATATTGTTGGTGGAAAATATTAGCTGAATTCAAAAGCATAAGAAGATAGCTAAAAGGGGAAACACCAAGATGTTTACTTGTTGATTTCCCATGTGCTCATACCCGATGTTCACCTCATTTGCCAAAACCTAGACAGTAGTGATGAATTAAGAACGTAATAATATTGTAAGCACAAGGACTAATCAATTGATCTAACCATGAAATACAACAAACCTGAGATACAATTACGATTTGCTCCCCTTCGAAGGTTGCTAGAGAGTATCGTGCCTTCGCCAACAATTTTAACTGTAAATGAAGATAAGATGTCAATAACAGTAAGAGATTACAGATCTTGAAAAGGTAAGCTGCAAACAGGATGGTCATGTCGAATGGTGATCTTACCCCTAGAGTATCTTCGCACTCTTCCCTGCAAATGAACAGAAATTTATGCATTAGTAACTACAAGATTTCCGATAGCAAGCAGGGCTTGAAAGAGGAAATCATAGGTTACGTACTCTATAAATGGTTCTGTTAAAGGTGTGAAGACCAGGCCGGCAACTATCAGATAAGAAGGTTGGCCCCCTTCAACATGGAACGGCACCTTATTTGAGGAGGATGAAGATTCTTACGATTGCACAAATAGGTGAAATTTACATTTCTAGTTTTTCTTTCACGAAAAGATGAGGGGGTATAATATCTTACTAACTGTTTTCTTGGATGCAGAACAGTTTGGACTTTCATGAAGTTGCCTTCCCGAATGATACCTAGTTGGGCAACATCACCTGCATACCTGATTAATAAAACATCAATTGTTTACTGCAGCTCATGCTCTCAAAATATATAATTGTGGTATAGTTTCATTTGTGCAATTTCGGACCACTAGAGACTGGTGTTTTTGTATGCACATTTCTACACTTTATATATGAAACACAAAAAACGTTCTGCGGTAGAAGACAACATAAACAAGTTAGCAAAGTTAGGAAAAGGCACTTCAAAAGGATTAGGCAAAGGATAAACTTCTCCAGAATAAGACAAAGCACTTACTTTTGACTTGTGAGGTAGCGGAAAGCAATTCTCTCTGTGGACCGAAATGGTACTGTTCCTTCACATCCTACCGGGACACCATCGAAACTTGTTATCACATCTCCCTAGAGAAACAAAGATCTGATCAACTTAAACAAGTGAAGCAAATGTAGCAAATACTGTTTTGACAACCATTAATTCAGAAAGATTCATTTGCAGGAAGGTATTTGATCTGTGAACTCCATCTAAGAGGTGCAGTTTACCTTTCGAAGAACACTGCTTGCTGGAGCAGTAGGCTCAACCCGGCGGACAAGAACACCCTTTAACCAAGTAAAATGGCATGTTATATGAAAACAAAGAGAAAACTTAGAGCAGTACTCAATGCTATGGACAGAAATGAGAGCAGTTTTTAGAAATCATTTTTTCGTGTGCTAGATAAAAAGCAATATCTCTTATTTAACTTTCACATTTTAAAGTAGGGAAAATGGGTGATTGCAAGGTAATCTCTTCAAGAAGAAAGGCAGAAACCTACACAACTCACTGACTATACTGTGCAAAAATTTGATACTATTTTAAAACGCTGGTCTTGACTTATGCAACTAACATGCTATGACAAAAAAGCACATCTAAGTGTTGGCAGCGGCCTCAACTTAGTTCAGCAAGAGATCTGCCCTCAGGATGAATGATTCAGAAGATGATAACGACTCTTCTCAAATTTTCTACTCAGAATCCCTTCAAAGTGATAACTGGGCGATAGTCCAGTGGTGGGAGCGCAGTGGCGTCTCCGTGCTGACCTGGGTTCAACCCCTGTGGGGCGGATTAAATCTTGTTGAATTTCTTAGAGTGATCTAAGAAAAAAAATCCCTTAAAAGCTATGAATTTCTTAGAGTGATCTTAGGCCAACTCAGGTCCAAACAATCTAACTGACAGAAGCGCAGAAGATGCTGTGTAAGAGATAAAAGGAGTACTATATACACATTTTACATCCATGGGCTTGAGAGTGAAAGAACCAGGAGCTATCGACATCACCATTCTGAATATAGGCCACCATTCTAATAAAGTTTATCTATTGGTCATGCTTTTCTTTTAGAAATTTATTTGGTATTCAAGATATCTCATGGTGTGATATAATTAAAACCGTGATCAACCATTGTTTTGTAAGTAATAATCTTGTTGCTGCAAATACAGGTGCACATGAGCACACAGTAACTAAGATGCACAGTGCTGCCACCAATTATATAAATCTCAGCAAGAAACTACCAGCAAAAACATATAGAAATATGAGTGCCCATGGGTGCATGAGAGAGTCCATTCACAAATCTCTAATAAACCTCAATATTCACAAGCTGAAGTTCAACACATATAGATAGCATACCTCACTTGAAGGTACCTTCAAGCTTTCACGCAGTGAAGGGTTTTCCAATTTTTGAAGTAGGACACCCAGGCAAGGAAATCCTATAAAATTTTGAAAACATTGAGGACAGCAACTTCAACAGTCTGCAGCGATCTCACCTCCGAAAACCAGCATCTCATAATACAGTTGTACTAATTAATGCATAGTTGATATACTCACAATTAGGAAATGCTTATAAACATATTTAAGCGGTTAAAAAGGCTTTAGCGAATATTACTACTTCTAACTCTAAACAATGAAGAGATAATATCTACTTGAAATGTCTGGCTGGCCCTACAAAACCAAGTTTTGCAAGCAAACGAACAGATTGTAGTAAGTTGACATATACCCAAGTACCTAAGGCATAGTTTCAGTGTTCTTTTTTTTTGTAAAGAGGAAATATACTTTACCCGTGTATTTTCCATTTTTCCGATAGTCATTCAAGAAATGGGATACAACTGTAGTTGGAATAACATATCCAATATTTTCAGCTTCATCGGATCTGAACACCTAAAAAAAATACAGTATGACAAAAGGGAATAGAAAAAACCAGAAGATAAACATTACTCTAGTATTTTACTTGGCCATTACCTACAGACAACAGTACAATCAATTCTTAGATGGTTCATGTTAGATCTGGATTTGGATTAAGATATCCAACTCGTTTGGAAATTATTACTATTTTTAGATGAAAAGGGACTTAAGCCCACATCCTTTTTTTTCGTACTCAATTTGGGAAAGACAATGCATTAATGCTACAGTTCCCAAATATGCATAATATATGAATCCATTAATATTATATTACAGCCATGTCTATTCCTCTCACAAATAACCAAACTCAGCTTCTTAGTTAAGCATTTCTATTATAGTGTGTATAGTAAAAAAAACAAATTGCCATGGCTCTGCTATGAAATTTTTGCCGATTATTGCTGTTTTGGCTCTAAAATAGAGATTACTAATTAGTTAATGTAAATGCTTGTGAAAAGCCACTGCATTGGCAAAGGAAAGCTAATTAAGTGCAAGGCGCATATTGGGGTCAGTACAGTCGTACCAAATTCAACCATTATCCTTGTCATTTAACTTAACCATTTGATGTTTATCATGTTTGCTGATAGAAATATTACCTTTTTTTGTTAAGTGGAAAAGCTAAGTAGTCATGGCTTATGAATGTGAAATGGATGCAATTCTAATCCATGATCAAGAAAAGTCTGATCCAAGTTGATATAGCAGGACCATAAACCGGAGACTTTCTGAACCCAAAACTAAGCCTGTTTAATAATTTGAATTGGTATTTGGTTTGACACCTGATTTGTTTTCACACACTATAGTATGTACATCAGTTATATCCACACATCAGCTACCTAACCAAGTAATCAGTAAAATAACTGAGTAAAAGTACCTGAAATGCCACTCCAATGCATTCCCCTTGCTCATTAAAGGCTGGTCCACCACTGTTTCCTGCAAGAAAGCAAATAAAATAAAATTCATCTTACCATTTGTCAGACATAGATTTACAATAAGATAAGGCAGAAGCAAGACGGACCAATGCTCTAAAATTGAAAAAATAATAGCGAGGAAAGTCCTTCCTAAAGAAACCACAAGTTCAATGTTGAAAAAGCAAACCAGCGTTTATTGCTGCATCAATTTGAACGCCAAGAAGATCTGATGTTCCATGTGCATATGGTGTGACCTGGGCTATTCCAAAGGTAAAATAGTGTAAGTTCAACTATGCAAGTAAGCTAATATTAAATATGACTGCCTCAGAAACATAATATAAAATTGAGCTTAACTGTACCAATATATGCCTAAAAAATAATATTCAATTTACTATCATTTCCTTAAACAAGTTTGACACAGAACAGAATGACCTTTATTTATAATCCCTCCATTTCTTTTCGTAATGCATATTTTGGTCGAGCAAGGTCATGAAACCAAGAGAATAGTAGAGGGAAATAACCATGATATCTATCGTGTTAATGTCTTGGGAATTAGAGAGAAAATAGTTAGTACGAGTGTTTACTCATAAGTGTTGAAGAGACTAAGAGGGAGGGAAGATAAATGAGGCAAGAGGAGAGAAAAGGTCATTTTTTTTTGAAACTAGAGAAAAGGTCATTAAATCTGCATACACACCTTATATTTTAAAACAAAACGTAGGCCTTATATTTTGAGACAGAGGAGTAACTGTAACTACTTGAATACCAAACTAGTGATAACTATTTCTGGAGCTGGCTAATATTAGGAGAAGATGACGGTAGTTTTCTGACAGCAACAAAAGCTAGTGCGCCAGTATTCCAAAACCTGTGTTCAGAACTGATCATAGAAAGCAGAGTCTAATTTGTTTCCACGTCCTAGAAACATGCATTGCAAAAAAAAAGACAACATTAACTAGCTAACAACATTACAGACTTATGAGGAATTTGTTGATATTTTGAGAAATGGGACAATGATTGCATGCATGAAACTGTTAGACATGTATTATAGCTGTTTTGTATTGCCCTACTATACTAGGGATATACCTCTTGTACATGTACTATATATTGTCCTAGAGCCCCACGGGAATACACAAGTTGCATTCCTAGCAGAAACATCATCACTTTTCTCCTCCTTGTTAGGGAAAGAGTCCATTCAAAAAGTATGACGTAGAGAAAACTGAACGAGCCAAGATATAGCACCTCAATGCGTGATACGACGCCTTTCGTCACAGATATCGTGTCTCCACCAAGAGGATATCCCACAACAGTTACTGAATCCTGGGATAAATCATAAGAATGATGTCAGATGGCGAAAGAACGGGAAAAATTGGCATACCATTTAGCATCAATAAAGTATCATTTATTTTTGCAAATGTAGCTAGAAACAGCATAACGATGGCCTGCTTCATTTGAGGCTATTGCCATGCTCCCAGCAAGTACATGTTACATTAGACATTATAATACCTGAAGGCATGGCAAACGACCAAGTTGAAGTGGTTCTGTTCCTCGCCAGAACTCTTCATTCTCAACAGAGAGCAATGCAAGGTCACATTCTGTGCCCCTAGCTAAAACCTGTAAACCACTTTATCAGACAACATTCTACCAAACTAGGTTTTGCAAAAGTTAATTAAAATTGCAACTAATAACCAAAAATTCTTAATTCAAAGGGTCATAAATATTGAACAACAGTGTAAAAAAGATCTTATTTCAAAAGATATTCATAAGCTTTTCTAACATTAACTAGCACCACTTAATTCGGTTAGCTACAGCTGTATGTATTTAGAAACCTTTTTGAATGTTAGACAATTAATCATCATCAAAATTAGTCAAGTCACTATCACATGAACATTTATTATTTTCAGGTTTTCAGATTTTTAAGCAACTCCTAAGTCCTTAATATGGAGACTCCTATATGACCAGTCCGAGGAAACCATGGATCATCTGCTAGCGTGCTGTCCTTTCAGCCGCCAAGTTTGGTATGAGGTGCTATCCTGCGCATGCTCGACGTCCCATCCTCCGGAGGATGGCAGCTTTTTCGCCGACTAGTGGAGCAACACTTCATCTTCCGCAACGCAGGCCCTTTGCAAAGAGACCAACTCCTTGATCTTGCTAACTGCATGGCTGATTGGAAGCAACACAACGCTTGCGTCTTCAAGGGACAGCACCCGGTGATCAGTGATCTGGTAGCGTGCATTCAGGAGGAGGCACGGGCATGGGTGCTAACAGGCGCGGTGGGACTCGGGAGCATGCTGCCGGCTGAGGTCGTAGACGTAACGTAGCTAGGCTCTGACCCATCCAGTATTGTGTGTTCCAGGGTGGTGTTTGTAAATGCACAGGGTTGCCTATCCTTGAAGCTTTTGCGTTTTCTTGGGAAAAAAAGGTTTGATGCACAATAGACAGTAACAGTAACATCAGGACTTAGGAGTAAAGGTTCACTCATTGGTGAGGCGGTATCTTATATGACAATTCTCTAAGCACATCTTTGTGTTCAGGTAATCCAGATTATGTAAGCACAGTTTTGGATAAAATCTCTAGAAAGCAGCATAGTTACAGGGAAAGTACCTTGGCAACATACTTTTTGTCATCTCCCCTTCGCTTTACTTTAACCTGCATTTAAAAGAAAACTTAGTTTAATATCATAAATAACATAACTAAACTACTACAACAATTTTGGCAGAAATTTTGAGTTAGTCTAACCAGTATTAGTAATTCAAAACTCCAAAACTAAATCAGCCCAACAGTTTTAGAGGAAGCAGTAGATTAGAGCCAAGCCACATGTTAACATCGAATTGGAACTTCATAATTTCAGAGGCACAAGAACATTTCAGCCAAGTTGGTGCAGTTCCTGCATTATTGGAAAGCCTCAGAGTTGGAATTGGCTTGATTCTGTTTATATCCCCTGCTATGATGTGATCATGTGGATAGTACTCCCAGCTAAATAAGAATACAAGCATTTTTGACGTGGTTTTGGGACAATATATGAGTCATGAAAACTAAAATGAGTGAAATAAAAAATATTTGAATATTCTGCCTAAGAAGAATGTTAGGAAACAATGTTCATTCAAAAGGAGGTATATCGAAAAATGAGAACCCAACATACCACTATAAAATAAAAACCTGAAATTGGTAAGCACCTGGGTGTCATGTTCAACGCAGTGTGCATTTGTCAATAGTTTACCATCCCCGATCATAAAAGCGCTGCAAAAGAAATGTTTAGTAAGATACACACAAAGTTTCTAAATTCAAGACATGTGGATCACTCATGTTGAAACGAGTGATTGCATCCAAATATGCAGATAAAGATTAAGGTATAAAAGTGAGACTTGCTTGTCAATGACTTCAACAAGTAGGAAGCCTTTCAGAATGAAACGACCACCACATTTGTTTACAAATTTACTTGTGAAGTTGTCCAATCAGTTTGTGAAGTATAACTGCAAAAATGGGACACTACGACTCCCATATAACATCATTATAAATCACTAACTGAAGTATAATTTATCCAAATGCTTAAGACCACACCCTTTCCCACCCGCTCACCAAACACACAGGATGACAGAAGTCAGTGCTGAACATCAACAAGGTAAAAAAAGAACTCCAATGAAGAATTTAATCAGAAATAAGTATTAGATCAATACTTGCCTCCCGGTGCTTGCATGTTGCCTTTGCTTCTGCCAAGGAAGCCCGTAATCAGGTCTAATATGAGTGCAATAGACCTAACAAGAGAGCAGATAGTTAAGCCCAAAAAAATAAAAATAAAGAACACAACAGTACAACACAACATCAAGATAACAAGACCTTTGACTTTGAGCAGGTTAGAGCTCAACAAACATAATATACCAAAGTACATTTATAATATCAGAAGCACTATCTAGCACACAGATCAAGTTCACTCGCTAAACTATGTACTAACTAAAGTAAGGAACAGTAACAAGAACAAGCATCATCAACTGCCAGGACATATATTCTTGAGACCCACCTTAACAACAGCATTAAGGAATTTGTCCTCTTCAAGGTCCTCGAAATCAGCAACCTAAAAGAACAGCATAGTTAGCAGAAAACCATGCAACTTTTATGATGCCATCGATCATAGTTTTTTCGTTTACCACAAAAATAACATTGATTTTATTGTTTCATGTTGCCTTGTTCTGGGGTTGTTTTTCTGCCTTGTTTTGTTTTGACTTGGGCAATCCTTTTATTGCCGCACTCTTGTATCTATGTGCTTCCCTTCTTAATGAAAAAATGTGCAAACATTGTTTGCGCTTCTCTAAAAAAGTTGTTTACCACAAAAACAGAATATTTGTGGATATGGTAAATACTGGCATGCTGCCTGATTGGTCATCGTAGCTAATATGTGCACAAAAATAGATGACGGAACACTAGACACACTGCAGACCCCACAGCCACCGAAGCATGAAAGGAGAATTGTGCGATTCTAGATTAAAGCATGAGCATGATTAATTGCTGCAATGGTGAACTTACATGCCAAAGAAAAGGAAAAATAGCTATCTCAAATGGAGAATGGGGCGATTTAGATTGTAATTTTCAACAGACATCCCAAAAACACAAACAGACAACAATGGAGGATACTAAATTGTAGTCCACAGCACCCACCAAACCCAAACACTACAGTGCTAATAGATCCAACAAGTAATTTGATACTAGGCCTGAAACCACATAAAATAGCGTCCTCGCAGCCAATTGGAATGTCCATTCTAATCGAAATCTAGTTCTACTTTGAACTCTTAGCATCTAAGCATGCACTGCACAATTTGCACAACCGAAGGCATAGCACTTCGTTCATTGAGGCTCGCACCCGCGACTCCTTGAAGTCAACGGCGAGCCCCTTATCCTTGCGCGTGGACGACGCCTGCGAGCCCCCTCCGCCGCCACCGCCGATGCCCCGCCGCTTCCTCGACGCCCCCTCCACCTGCGAACCACCAACAGATCCCAACACGTCAGCGTCATCGACCGTCTTCTCAGGAACCCATGCGGGGCGAACGAACAGACGCCACCTCGTCGAAGCGCCGCGTCACGCGGCGGGGGGCGGGAAGGTGGCGCTGGCGCGGCGCGCAGGCGACGGCGGGGCGGAAGCGGCAGGAGCATGAGGAGGAAGTGGAGGTGGAGGTGGAGGTGGAGGGGAAGGGGAGGGCGGGGGAGGCGAAGAGGGCGGCGAGGCCCGCCATTGGTGTAGCGCTGGCTTGGGCTTTGGGCGCGGTTTTGATTCGCGTTTCCCTCTCGTTGCGACGAGACGAGAGAGCTCCTTATCCTCTCTTCGGTTGGGGTTAGAGTATGAGAAGCACGTGCAGCGCGCGTGAGATAAGCTCATTTTTATTTCCTTTTTTGAAGGATGATGGGCCCGAAGGCCCAGAAGTACTTCAGGGTCTTGTGTAACCACCATGCGCGGCCCATAAAAGCCCATCTAGGAACCTTGTGTGCCACCGTAGAGGGCGATCCGGCCCTAAGCAGGGGCATCGAGGCCCACGAAACCCAAAATCCCACAAAACGTTTTGCCCTTTTTTTTCTCCCTGCACGAAGAAACTGCTACGCCCACGGAACGTTTCCTTTGTATCTTTCCTGCGCGAAGCACGTCTTTCAATATTTCATGCTCCGATCAAGTGGAATACCGTCGTTGTAGTGTTGGACGTGAACGTTCTTTTGAAATTCCAAGTTTTAAAAATTCATAATATTTAAACCAAGAGTCCAGATCATGAAAGCATGTTTATCACGATGAGATATTTGAAACAATATCTTAGTTGCATGTGGATCAAAAATTAAAAAAAATAAACCAAATGTGTTGATGGAACATTTGTATATATTAGGGGAATAAAAACTAGTGCAACAAATTAGAATGCTCGGGGAACACTTCAATGCTAGTAGTAGAACATAACTAAAAGAATAATGGAGCAAAAATTAAAAGTGTTTGAGGAATGTTCATGACTATTATTATTAATGAAAAAAATTAAATGTTCTCTGAGAACATTTAAATATTATTAGTGGAACAAATAAATAAGACATGTAGAACATTGGAAAGTGTTCGAGAAACACTTCACCGTTATTAGTGAAAATTAAATAAAAATAAACTATTGGAACAAATAAAAAATACGCAAGGAACAATTTGGAACCACTAGTGCAACAACAAAAAATAACGGAACAAATCAAGTGCTCACGAGACAAATCGACAGATTGAGCAAGGGAGTAGGCCGAACATGGGACCTCCTGGACGAACCAAATCTTACTAGCCAATTGAGAATCGACGGGTTTGGCCTTCCATCTATCGGACGTTTGTATCTGCTATCCGAATCAGTCCCAGCAGACGCACTCGCCCATTGTTGGGCGACGAGGGTGCGCGGCCTGACGCTTTGCGAGAGATAGGAAATTCAGGGCGATTCTGTTGGAGAAGAGGAGAATCTATGATAGAGTGTGCAGGCTCCCGCTCCGCTCACGTGCAACGGTGCCTCCGACATCAGCCAAATTTTCTCTTCTTCCTTTTTTCCATTTTCCCATTTTTGATTTAACTTTTTCACGATTTTGATTCTTTTAAATTATTTAATTTGGAGACTCCTTCGTAAGTAAGTCCACGTTAATATGTAAAGAGATAGATGGTAAAAGAAAATGTAAAGAGACAGATTTTTCCACTGAGAAAGATAAGAGACTAGAAAATTTTGCATTAATCAGAGAACAGAGATAAAAACTATAAAAGCTGCACGTTATAATCCGAGAAGAAGAAAAAAACATCTAGGCCAAGCTATAACAGACGTCTTAGATTAAGTATGGATGCAAGCGTGTTAATGTTAGGGACTCTGTTCCGGACTGGAGCTCTGATCGGCCGGGCGGCCACACAATCGAGGAAGATACCACTCAACACAATCAAGACCCAAGTCCAATTGAGATAGGTCCAAGTCTAAGGCCCAAGAGGACAAGAACCCCGACCCGGTGCAAAACAGACTTCCTTCCTCGTCTAGTTCTGAACTCATCTATTTCTCCCTTCCCAACTCATCTCCAATTCCCATATTTGTATCTCTGAATATTATATCTGAGATTATTGAGTTGGAGTGAAATTGGGTAGCTAACAGTTAAGCCTTAACATACTCATATAGAAAACTAGATTTAGTATGGATGCAAGTATGTTAATTGTTAAGCTTTAACATCTTCACGCATTGTTGCGGGACATTTACGAGTGGTATTTCCACGTAGCCTGTTGGTTGTCTATTTTTTTAGGCTTGCAGCCTTTTGGATTGCCCTTGCAGCTCGAGCTTAGCAAAAGAAAACATTATCCATGCTAGAGAGAACATTAGCATCCGGCTCCGTGCATTAGACGACCGCCTATCTGCAACAGGGTTGGCCCTTCGCCCAACATAGTCTTGCACACAGTGGCCCAACATGTGATACGACGTACTCGGCCGAGCCCGACGCCAAGCCCTTCACCGTGGTGGAGCACAACCTTCTGGACAAGGGACGCAGCGTTTGGGGCATCCCTGCCGATCAAACAGATGACCGATGATCCTCTCAGCAGCGTCATTGCCGTCCTCCCCCGGGAGATGTACAATATCTATCCTTGTTCCCTTAAAAAATATTATATCCATGTTGCTACTTCCTCGAATCCGTGGGGGAGATGCTGCGTCAACTCTTAGGCCGTGGCATAGAGATCTTTGTTACACAATCTTATACCCACTAAATCAGCATTCTATTATCTCAGGCTCGCTATACCAATATCACGGCCTGAGGCCTATTGGGTCACTATACTCGCAGTCCCAACCATAGAGTAACACAGGTTTATAAGAGGTATCGAATCATCTCCTCTTAAAAGACTAACCTGATAGAATATGTCACGCTCACCCTTATACTTTACACATTTTCTATTTCACAAAATCGTTGTGGGAATAAACTGTCTTCAAGATAGATGTCGAAAAAAGGTGGTCGGGTCAACAAGACGTATGGGTAGCCGTGCTCTCTTGCTTGACGACAGTGTGTTTGTTGATGTTGATAAACTGGAGCAGTGCAGCATCCGGCGCCTCTCAACCTATCTCTGGTGCGACTGGGGGCACCGCTTCATGTAGCCGAGCCTAGCGCATCTCCCGCACTGGGTGGCTCGGCCATGCCTGCATCAGGTGTCCCGCCAGCACCGCACTGGCCCTTGTGCTCTACCCACGTCGTCTGGGGTTGGTGCAATGCCAACACCAAGTGGTTCACAGACGGCATGTTGACCTACACGGTGAGTCGTTCCACATGTGCAACTGAGGAGCCATCATCCCATTATATGGCCATGCAAGCACCTCATTGGAAAGTAGCCATGGATGTTGCGTATGCTGCTCTTCTCCAGAACTAGACGTGGCGTCTCGTGCCTCCTCAGCGTGGCATTAACATGATTGACTGCAGGCGGGTATTCAAATGGAAGAAAAATTCGGACGATACTATTGATTGACACAAAGCACGATTGGTCGCCAGGGGTTTTAAGTAGCACTATGGCATCAATTATGAGGATACCTTCAGTCCAGTAGTGAAGCTCACTATTATCCGAATTCTTTGTCCTTGGTGGTGACTCGGGGATGGAGCATGCGGAAGGCTGTATCCAGAATGCTTTCGTCCATGGTATCTTGCATGAAGAAGTGTATATGAGCAGCCACCCGGGTATATAGATTCACGGTACCCACAAACATCTGTGCAAGTTTGAGAAGTCTATGTATGGTCTTAAACAAATGCCTAGGGCCTAGTTTGCTCGTCTCAGCACAAATCTACATGATCTTGGCTTTCACTCCTTCCACGACAAATGTCTCCTTGTTCATCTTCAACAAATATAGTGTTCTAATGTATATGCTTATATGTTGATGATATAATCATCATCAGTTCCTCCTCCAAAGCTATATATTTGTTATTTGGTTAGCTGCGGGATGATTTTGTTGTGAAGGATCTTAGAGCTCTAAACTACTTCCTTGGTATCCAGGTGCATTCCATTGATCATGGCCTACTCCTGAACCAACACAAATATGTCAGCGATCTTTTGCTAAAGACCAACATGCTCCAAGACAAGCCGGTTAGCACACCAATGGGCACTTCGAAACGGCTGTCCAAGGTCAGTGGTGCTCCTCTATCAGATGTTGACGCTACCCGCTACAGGAGCACGGTGGGTGCACTCCAATACCTCACATTGACAAGGCCGGGCATTGCTTTTAGCGTGAATAAAGTTTATCAATTTATACAAACTCCAATTGAGGTGCGTTGGACAACAGTCAAGCGTATCTTGTGTTACCTCAAGGATACAACTATTCTTGTGTGGTACTGACCAAATCTTCATCTTTGTTAGTCAGCACATTTGTCGATGCAGACTGGGCAGGGTGTCCTAACGAAAGGCGACCTACCGATGGCTATGCAGTTTTCTTTAGGCCTAACCTTGTGTCATGGAGGGAAACAACTAACGGTGTCTCAGTCTAGTACAGAGATAGAATACAAGTCAGTCACCAATGCAACCATTAATATTATGTGGATTCAGTTGTTGCTCAAGGAGCTTGAGATTTTTCAAGAGAGAGCACATTTGTTGTGACGTGACAATCTAGTTGCAACATACCTCGTTTTTCAGTCTTCTATGCCTATACCAAACACATCGAAATCAATTATCACTTTGTTCACAAAAGAATGGCACACAAAGCTTTGGAGATTAGATCATTTTTACCAAAGATTAAGTCGCAGACGTGTTAACAAAGCCGCTAGCTACAAAACTAACACATTCGGTTCAACAATCTCAGCATGGCGTTGCCGCATCCAGATCGAGGGAGATTTTTGGACGCCGTACGTGTAACAGAATGTAGTTAGGATTGTGATTATCTTATAAACAATTTGTAAAAAGCTATGCGTGATATCCTCATCTGTTGAGGAGGTATGCACTGGCTTCCGTTGTATTTGCCGTTAGGCGCATATCCGATAATTACCAATGACTATATATATATGCTCACGCGTGATAGATTGATCATGGCGACGTCATCTCCTGCGCTTTTATAAGTTTCATCCTTTTTGACTGAACAGATTTCACTTGTAATCTTTGCGACTGTTACTTACGCCGTCCTGGTGATTCGAGAATCTGTATCTGCTCATGTTGATATGTGGGCTGTTCTCTTCTTGAATTAAGTCAGAGCTAATTTCTCCGCGCTGATCTTATTCTTGTTTGTGTTAACTATGATACAGAATCTTGAAGAGCGGAATCTCTTGCGAATTTGCCACATAAAAATAGTATGTGTGGATGTTAACACAAACTGCAAAGAGATGAGGGAGCAAACTCAGAGCAACTCAGCATATACCTGACACTTCTATTTTGTGTGTTCTTTTCTGCGTTGGGTAGGGGGAAGGCGAGCATAAATCCAAATCAAAATGCAATGCGCTAGCACCAGCTCCAGGCTGTCGTGTCTCCAGCATCAGATTCTACCGAATCCAGTGTCCCAGTCTGATGGAGATTGCTCAAACCAAACTGATTCTTCCATGACATCCCAAGCGCTCCACCTTTCAAACAGCACATCAACCATCTGCCTGCACTGCAGGTTTGATCTTTGCGGACGGACATGGGAGGTGCAGCTTCCAGGTGCGTTGCTCCGATCAAGCACAGGCGGGTGGAGAAGGACCTTGACAACAAGGTGGCGGAGGCGCTCAAGGAGAGGTCCAGGATTAGGACGAAGATCTTCAGGTCGGTGAACAGCATCACCATGCGCTTGCCACGCTTCAAGGAGGCCCTCGGCGACATCAGGGACGTCTTCGACGACTACGGTAAACTCCCGTTCGTCGCGACACCTGATAGCTCGACGATTAAAGACTGCTCGAAACATTATGTTCGAGCCATGATGTTACGGCTTCACTATACTAGACTTTGCATGGTTCGAACTTCAGAGTTTGTACTCAAGTGTGATTTGCATTGGTTGGAGTGCAGATAAGGACTCGAACGGCACGATCGACAACGAGGAGCTGAGAGGCTGCCTGAGCAAGCTCCAGGTTCAGATGTCGGAGAAGGAGATCGACGACGTTCATCACTACTGTGACATGGACAGCAGGAAGGGGATCCAGTTCCAGGAGTTTGTCGTTCTGCTCTGCCTCATGTACCTGCTTTTCGGCCCAGACGTCACACGCCGGGTACCTTTATTCTCTATCTGCAGGAATTTTTCTTGACCATTTGCTGAACTTGTTTCGTGTTGTCTGCTGTCAGGTTTCCGCGTTTGAGTCGGTGAAGCTCAACTACGTCTTCGACGAGCTGATCGACGCCTTCTTGTTCTTCAACAAGGATGGAGACGGTAAGATGAGGAAGAAAGATGTCACCCAGAGGATGAACGAGGCGTCTTATCAGGAGAGGACTCCCAGCCACATAATAACGCAGCTATTCAGTGAGTACTCTTGCTGCCTCTCCCCTTGTCACAGAAGTACCATGGCGCTCATGTCATGCCATTGTTAGGCCCGTTTGGACTGCGGAAACTTTGTTTCTGTTACTACGGGAAATGAACTAATTCCTGTTAAACTCCACCGAATTCCTTCATTCCAAAAGGACACCTTTCTTGGAAGGATCATGAAAACACTTGGCGTCTAAGCGTAGTGTGTTTCTGTGTGTTGTTGCAGAAGAGATGGACCTGAACAGGAATGGCAAGGTGAACCTGAAAGAGTTCCTGTACTCCATGATCAGATTGGCAGGACTTGAAACCGACGACGATGATAGCAATGAGACTTCTCCCTAGTATTAATTATTCTCATCCGTTTTGTCAAAATAAAACCAATCACCAATTGCAAGTTAGTCTCCGTCTTATGAGGAGATGCCAGGTTTACTTGTAATTAAGCTCAAATGTTCAGAGCGGATGGAGTTTCGTGTATACTCAACTGAGAATATACTATCTAAGAAATTGCATCGCATAAGTATGTATACTCATCATTATCAACTTTCTGAAACATTCTAAAAAAATCGCATTATCAACTTTCAGAAATCACTCTCTAAAACTCATTCTCATAGTGTGGATGCAACCTACAAAAATGATTCACCTTCATTTTCATAGAATATCAAACAAAATCGAGAGCGGTATCACGTAACTGAGACAGGACGCCACCACCTTGACATGCCAGACAAATTACATCAAAACTCCAGCAGAATTATCAAGCGCCTTCTTTGCGATCTTGAATTTGCCAGCCAAGTCCTTCCCCGTGTCCTTAGCTATGACATGCTGTTTGACGAACAGCACAATCCCATATCTCAAGATTTCGAGCTCTGGAAGCCCCGCAATGCGGGTAAAGACGTTCCACACAAGTGCATCATCTTTCTGTATCAAGGTCTCAAACAGCATTCGGAAATGCATGATCTTTTTTGGAGTCATCTCCACTGGGTTTGCCAGTTTGACAACCTTCAGTGTCGCGAGTGAGAGCGAGAAATTCGCGAGCATCTCTGCAACTAGCTTTGCAAGGTTCATGGATTGATTCAACTCCATTGTATCTAGCTCCTTAAAACGATCCCAGAGGCAGTACTGCAATGATACCAGAATATAGCAGGAAAACATGGTCAAGAAAATAATGAAGGAAAAATCTGTCATCGCCTATCACAGAAAGCAACAAACAAGTCGTACAGATAAAAGGCCAGGCAAGCGTTATAACTTTGCACTGGCCCACGTAGGGTGTACCAGGAAGGAAGCAGTATTAGTAATTTAGATATAAAACCACTAAGAAAAAAATTGGTTTCAAGAACAGACAGAAGAGTAGGAATTCTTGTCAAAAACCGAATGGAAGAGTAGAAAAACAAAATTGTTAAAATTCCCCAAAGTCTAGGATATCAATTCATCTCCATGCATACATGGTTTAAGTTCCTACATATTGAGAAAAAGAAATCTACTTGCCCTGCAAACGCAGCAGTAAATCACAAACTTGTGAGGCAGAACAGCTTTTATGTAGATATTCGAAATGATCTCTACTACTTAAAAAAAGAGTAGCGTTCCCTTTCCTGCCGGCAGAGTGCGTTTTGCCCACTCTTCGTCCAACCTTCCTGTTTTGCAACCTTTCTGCCAATAAATACTTACCAAATATGTGTTTACCAAATAAAATCCTACTATTTTTACACAATCACATTAATATGGGCAGGTAAATCACGAGCTAACTATTAGAATATTTATACCCCGTTGCAACGCACGGGCAATTATCTAGTAAATAATAAATGTTATACCTGCAAACTGAACTTATGATTTTTATCATGGCTGCATAGCTTGTGTGCGAGGACTGTGTAATACTTATTGAACATCTTTTCTTGCAGACAACAGTCAACAATGACCCTCATAATTTCTCGGTCCTGCACAGCAATGGAAAAAAGACATAATTAAGTAATATTGACAGATGTACAAACAGAAAACCGCATTTTATAGTAAAAACTGTGCATACCTGCTTCCCGGGAAGGTCCAGCCTCAGGATCTTGTCAAAAGCATCTACGTAGTCTTCAGCACTCATTATTATGCAAAAGATTGCTCTTCGTATGTCAGTGTTCATCCGCTGGGCAGCTGCAAGCTGTACCAGTTTTTGTGCCTCTACAACCTCCTTGCTGGTAACTGCTGCAACATCTTCAATATTGCCTGCTGTGGATGAAACATCCCCGGACAACCACCATTGCCCTTTCTTTTCAGGGTCCAAAAGCTTACTCCACTTTAGCCCGCGCAAGAGGATATCTTCTGCCTTCAGCTGCAGGCATGTAGAAAAGGAACAAAGTATTAAAGGAACAGGAAAAATCTTCTGAAGTCACATTTCTATAATTTCAGATGTCGGTAAATGAAGTTCTGGTACAAACCTTTTGAAGCCACTTTTTATACGGGTATGGTGTGAAGGATCCTCTTTGGGCCTTTTTTTGTTGTTCTTGATGTCACATATTGTCTCGAGCATAAATTCCATCTGCACGGCAAGTTATACCAGATACTGGACTGAAAACTAAGCTGACACATAATGCTTCTTAAATAGGCGTATTAAAGAAGGCAACTCACTCTTTTATTTTGTATATCTGCTTTTCCATCTTGTCGACCAGCTGAGAGTGATTTCGACTGATTTACAGTGTTTTGAATACCCAGTACAAAATCTTTCATTGCACCTGGGTCATCTCCCCGCAGCTTCATTCCACAGCCTGGCCATCCAGATGAAAACATATCCTGAGTTTCACTCAGAAATAGAATAACATGGGATGATACTCCAGTAGAGTAATAAATGTCGTACACTGTAGGATGGTCAACACTGTAGAAACATCAAGCTCGGTCAAGCGCTTGCTCAGCATTGCGAGAAGATCATACACAAGATCGCTGAAATGTTAGATAAAATTATCAGAATTTATCTTGATGTGGTTCTATAAGAAACATGACATATTGTTACATTCAATCTGCAGACCTTGAAATGACATCAAATATGCACAAATAACAGAGCAGTAAGGTAAGATTTCTCAAGATAGACCATCATCTTTTGAGTACTCATCCTGTCACAAAGGGGAAAATAAATATCAATTTATCTAAAAAACAGAAATCAACTGGAATCATCACTCAACAAACACGATTTAAGTATTCTTAAGCAAAGCAGATACACATCAAAGCAAAGGAGATATATGATTAGGTAGACAGAGAGTCAAGAGACAGGTAACAAGTCATTTTTATCTTAATCAGAAAAGTCATACCTCAAAAGACTTGGCGAGAGAAGAAAGGATTTTGGCACTGAAGTCAATACCGACCATGCATGCCATACCAGCAACAAAGGATGCAAATACAGCAGCATACCTGCACAAATGAAAGAACAGATGTCATTAGTTTGGTAGCAAGAAGCATCTATTATCAGTCCATCAACCTCCTACCTTAAAGTAGAGCACCATGACAAAAAGAAACATTAACATGATCTTAAAAAGGAATCCATCTGTGTGATCTCAATAAAAGAGTTCATATGCCTGATAAAGTTGGGAAAAACATGACAGGCTCCAAAGATGTCAATGTACGACACCTAATTAAAATCCTAGAGATGATAGAGAGCATACAGTGTAGATCAAACCACCATTTCTTGGACAAGAATAAACTTGAAATTTTAAAAAATAATAAATCCTTGCATTTTTAAGAACTTAGCCTCTCTCGATCCCTAAAAACATCAGCCAGGTGAAACAAATATGTACGAAAAGTAAACATACAGCATGTCAGGATACTATCAGGCTTTAAACAAAACTGCTTTGTTAAAATATTCACTAAATGTTGGAAATTCTTAGAAGAAACACCATATGATTCCATACTAAGATGATAACTGGATAAATGTGACTTATATGGAAGACCCTTAACTGTTCATTGCCACGAGGTCCCCGGGAACAACTTGCCAAAACTTCATCACCAAGTAACTGACAGCCAACACTTCTTGGAACTGACTGTGAATAGATAAATAGTAACAGAACCAGAAGAAAGAACCACGTGAATAATAAAGCTAAAAGCAAGGATCTGAAAGAAGTTTGTCAACATAGTAAGAGAAGAATGAAAAGGAGAATGATATAGAACTATACGCGAAAAAGTGCCGCAATTTCCTGAGTAATAGACTCCACATTTGACTCTGAAAGCCTGTTCAGAAGTCCTGATTCATACAAAAATTGAAGCCATATATGAAAATATGCTCCCAAACAAAATGGATAAAGAAATCAGAAATGTGTTGCATAGAAGCAAATAAAAGACAGAAGTTGAAGTCACACCTCTCACTCTCCGGCGTAACTGGGAGATTTCTTCTGATTCTGAACTAGAAATAGCACGAAGACTTGGAGGTACATACTTTGCATTTGATACTGTGGGTGGTTCAACCACACTAGGCTCTCCACCCTCAGATTCGTAAACCGCTACATCACTTTCTTCAGCCATTTCCACACCTCCAGCATCCAGTTCCTCTGTGGCATCATCCTTCACTTTCTTATTTTTCCTTTTCTGTTTCTTCTTGTCTAGCTTACTGTCATCTACCACCTTCCCATTGTACTCCTCCTTGGCATCATCCTTCACTTTCTTACTTTTCCTTCTCCGTTTCTTCTTGTCTGGTGTAGTGTCCTCCGCCACCTTCCCATCATACTCTTTCATTTCACCATCCGAACCAAAGTCGCCACCAAAGCTGAGGTCCCCAAAAAGATCGTCCATACCATCATCCGGACCTCCTAGCTTTCCTTTCTTCACCCTGAGCTTTTTCGCAAGCTTCCTCTCCATCTCCAGATCCTCCTCTCTGCCCACAACACTGCCCATTTCCATTTCAAGATACTCCTGGAATTTGGACTTGGACTTGTGGTTGCCCTCTGGATCCCTCCTCCTCTTCTTGGGTTCTTTCTTTGGTTTCTTCTCCTCTACTGGACTCGATTCCACGGACGCCATCGCTGGCTTCTTATTTTTGCCACTCTAATTCAAGAAATTTCTCTGCATCAGAATTAAAATCCTAAAGCTACCAAAACAACACTATATTTTTCTCTACTCCTTTTTGATGATTCGGTAAGCTCACCTGGTGCTGAACCCAAGAGATAAACCGCAGCTTCTGCTTCTCTGACCTCGCTTCTTTTCTCTTCTCCTTGCGAGACTTTTGCTCTTCATTCCCTGAGCCAAAAGCAACTCACAGAATATATAGCGCTGTAAATTCACCACAGTTTCGAGCTCTCTGATGCCGGGAAGAACCTTACCCATCATGACTCCTCCAATCTGATTCCACGCTCCTGCTCTCCTCGCTAGCTACTCAATAAGAGCTGGTAAAAGAACCACGGAAAGATTACTACTTCACTAAGGGCGCTCGGGGATCGAAGAGGAGTCGCGGCGGACCTCCGCTGGACGACGGGTGGCGGAGCTTCGCGAGGCTCGTCGGAGATCAGGGACGCCGGGGCAGAGCTCGGGGAGGCGCTCCGGAGCTCAGGGACGCGGGGCGGAGCTCGATTTGTTGGGCGGGGGCTCGATTTGTTGGGCTCAGCGGGGCACGGGGGCTCGAGGAAGCGCGGCGGTCGGGAGCTCCATGACGCGCGGAGCGGCGGACGGGGGTTCCAGGAGGCGTGGCGCGGCGGACGAGAGCTCGGGGAGGCGCGGCGCGGCGGAGCTTAGCGGAGCTAGGGTAGATGACGCGTGCAGAGGAGGAGCACGGGCGGCGGCTCGGGTAGAGGGAGTCGAGTCGCGGGGAGAGCAGAGGGCAAGCGGTAAGCCTAGCTCGTGCGGGCTCGGCGGAGCGGATGCAAGCGGGTTCTCGTTTTTTGCATTGCGCGAGCAGAGCTGAGCTCGGAACGTGGATTCGGGCTTCCCTATTCAGCATGGCTGAGAGCTACTTCGGGTTTTAACTAGACATGGCCCAAGTCCATAAACAGCCTATTAAACAATTTAAAATTTACATGAGTTTATACAGGTTAGATGGAATCACTCTACCAAACACACCCTAATATTCTCTATCGGATTATTCATATAGTGTATGTCTACTCATCTACTTCACTACAGATTAGTATGCACGCGGAAGAGAGAGAGAGGGAGAGAGAGCGGGGCTTTCTTACCTCGCGGGCGTCCGGTTAACGGAGGTGGAGACGGCAGAGGTGTTAGTTAGTAGAGGCCCATTAGGCCCAGGAGAAACCCTACATCCTGAGGGGTGCACCAGTGGAGCTGAGTGAGCTGCCACTGCTACAGTGTAGGTTAGCTCCCTCCCCTCTTCTCCTCAAGCCAACAGCTTAAAATTTGCATGGGTTCATACAGGCCTATCGGATTATTCATATAGTGCATATCTACTCATCTACTTCACTACAGATTAGTGTGCACGCGGAAAAGAGAGAGATAGGGAGAGAGAGCGGGGCTTTCTTACCTCGCGGGCGTCCGGTTAACGGAGGTGGAGACGGCAGAGACGATTTGCCGCGACAGCCATGGCAGTCCGTCTCCGGCGACGGTGGCAATGGTTTTGCTTTGTTTGCGAAGGGTTCCACTTTTGCAGAGAAGCCCCTGAACTTTCTCTCTATTTCCACCCACCCCTGCCGTAGACCACGTTCTCTATCTAACCGTTGGTCCTTCATCGGACGGCCTTGCTTCCTTCCATCGTCGCTGCGGGCGGGCGTTTCGGCTATTTTCCCGGCTCGGCTTCCCTCCCAAAAAAAACCTAAAACCCCACTACGATTCCGCCCCACGAATCCCCCGGCAAAAAAGCTCGCATTTTTATCGTCAGATCCCTCGTCTCTTTCCCCCACTCCCATCACCATCGCGGAGGAGGCGCCGCCTGGTGGAGTTGGTCCCCGCAGGTCTCCGGCAAACCCCAGGTGCGGCGGTTGTTTCTTTCTTGATCCTTCCCCGGAGTGTGTTTCTTTTCTTTTTCTTTTTTACTTTTTGGTGTTGAATTTGGTGAGGGTTGGTGTATTGATTGATGAGGTGTGTGCGGGTTGGTGGTGTGGTGATGGACGGTGATGGCGGGGAGACCCAGGTTTTCGATGTCGGAGGGACGCTGCCGACGGGTGAGTGCCGGTGCTTGTTTCTTGATTTGTCCTATTTTGAGCGGTTGGTGTAAAAGGTGCTGACTTTGCTGGGTGGATTGTCGTTAGAGTCCCCATGTAGTGATGGTGATGCAACGCAGAGCGAGGGCGATGATGACAGTGTGCTGTATGGCGAGACGCAGGCGCTGGACGAGGATGGGACCCAGGCTGTTGATGATGTATTGGAGGAGGAAGAGGAAGGGGGTGGCTGGTGATTGGATGGAGATGCAGTTGGTGGAGGATTCCGGGGAGGACGGCGGTGGTGTCGCTGGGCAGACGATGACTCAGGCGGTGGAGGATTGCGAGGGGGATGGAGACATTGTTGGTGAGCAAGTGAAAACACAGGTGGTGGAAGAATGTGAGGCAGGGGAAGATGGCGGTGGCATGGTGGATGATGCTGCTGATTGGATTCGGACCCAGTTGGTTGAAGAATGTGATGTGGGGGATGAAGGGGGCGATGGTGTTGGTGACGGGGTGGAGACCCAATTGGTTGAGGAATGTCAGGAAGAGGACAGAGTAAATGGCAGTGGTGATGAGGATGTCGGTGATTGGGGGATGACCCAGTTGGTTGAAGACTCTGATGAAGAAATTGGTGATGATGAGTTGAGTGAGGGCACTCAAGTGCTAAGTGACAATGAGGGCCTACCAGATGATGAGAGAGATGTAAAGGATCTTTATGATACCAAGAATTTGGTAGATTCTGATGCATCAACAGATGAAGAGGGTGACACAGGTTAGTTATCACTGGCTAAGTATGTCTTCCCTAGTCATGTAGCTCAACATTGTTTCTTCTAAACGTGAAGTTTCATTAAAGATCGTCTAGAAAGTTCGATGCGGTATCTCGCAGTAAGTGCCCTGCAGTTTTCATTGATTATTCATGAAGAGATCTGTAAAGTCAGCTCTCATAGAGACCACTTGTTCTCTTTGATCTTCTAAAATTTCAGTACTTCATATTTCATAATCACATAGGACAATACAAATACATTTAGTTGCACATTGTACAGTTACTCAAATAGAAAATTTAGTCTCCTACCCCTACCTTGGTTCCATGACATATTTGTTGTTTCTCTTTGTTAGTTCCTAGTTAAGAGGTGATTAGGCATTACATCATCTTCATCATGGTGATCTCTACCCATACCTTTTTGAGTTGCTTGAAGACAAGTAATATGAGAAAATATCGTCATTTAATAAAAATGTTCTCAATATCCCCAATTTTCACATCATGACGGACTGTGCATTTTCATTGGTTTAACCTTACACTTTAGAGATCTTGGCTAACGGTATATCCAACAGCTCTAGGTGCTCCTGGGGCAATGCAAGTACCGGCAATTAGGCACACCATTTCTTGAGTATCCACCAATGTTTTTGGGCTCACGAAATTATGTGGTGATTTGATCTTTCGTGCTGTTACTTGAATATGGTTCCCTCTAGCTTTTCATCAAGAGATTTCCATGTTGAAAAACTCTAGGCAATATAGGCTCTATGTTATACATGTGCCATATGCCAGGGAAAGCATGCTGAATCCAAATTGTTCTTTATATTCTGATTGGCACTTAATAGTCCTTTAACTTTAAGGCAAAATACAATTTTTGTATTCTTTATTATCATGTTTTCCATATATCATGATGTTATGTGATGTTTGATACTCAAGATATTCCTTCGCCATCAAATAGAAACTTGGCATGCATTGAAGCCTAATTTTGTTTTCTAATGTGCACGCTTGTTCTTGTGGCGTCAGTTCGAACATGTAATCTTGCCACAGCTCGTGAAGCATTTACTGTGAACAGCGTGTGGCAAGGGAAACGGCAAGCTTCGACCAATGGAATGCATGTCCTGACGAAAATTGTGGACAACTCTACCTCGTGTAGTACCTACTTTGGTGATCGCCCAGATTGTGGGGTTGATGACGAATCCTATGGTTATGTACAGAGCCATGATAAAGATGGAAGTAAAAGTAAAGGCAGGTGCTCAACTGCAAAGAAGCTTTTTGCTGACACAAGGGCCGAAAAGAATGAAAGCAAGACCAGATGTTTTGCTGGATTAAGCTATATTGGATCACAGGAGCCTGGTGATCTATCTCAAGCAAATGCTTTAGAAGTTGTGGAGGGGTTGATCTCAATTAATGGCGGCGTATCGTCTCAAGAACCAACCCTGAAGAAAGTAGAAAAAGCAAAGCCACCTGTTTCAATTAAGATGGGAACTCTAATATTGGCTGAGAAGGTTGACCGTTGTAGAAGTTCCAATGAAAAGGCAGAAATCTTCGCATGGGTGGATAGCCATGAGGATGATGAGGGAGGTGATTTTTTCATTAAAAACAAGGATATCTTGTTGCAAAAATCAGCCGGTAGAGGGAAATCAAAAATTCCCAAGGCAACGAAGTGCTCCACGAAAATTAAACCTGCTGAAAATAAAATAGGGGTATGCAAAAATAGAGCAAATTCCAAACTTTGTGGGAGGATTTAAACTTTACCTTTGTCAGGTTCAAGACTACTCGAAAATGATGTGAAGAGTAAGCGGACTTCTGGAAACAGGACTAAGAAAAACCTTTTGAAGGACTTAGATGATCTATCAAATGCCAAACCTTTGGAAGGACAGCAGGAAAAGGTCATTGTAACTTCCCATGATGTTGGTCAAGATACTCAAATGGCTCTTGAAGCTATAGAGGCATTGGCACAAAGTTCACCTGCTAAAATTGTGTCAGCTACAGGTGAACCTCTAGTGGATAGAGATATGAGAATTGGATCTAAAATAGCAACAAGTCACTCAAAGAATGGCCCTCCTCGAAAGAGAACTAGCAGCGTCCAGGAAGGTGTGGCGACTCGTTCTAAAAAGATAAAAGTAACTGAGCTGAACCCCAAGCCTCAGAATGAAAGATATAGAGGAAATAAAATGCAAGAAAATTCAGAAGATCATAGAACAAAGACAATACGTAAGCAGGCAAAGTCATTAGCACAGAAGAATAAAGTTTTGAAGATCCTTCTTGCTAGAAATAAGTATGACGGTACACCTATTGCTCATCGCGCAAGACACACGAGTAGAAATGACCTCTATGAATATTCTGAGTTATGTTCTAATAAGCACTTGAAGAGGGGCATGAATTTGACAGGTGACAACTCCACGGCTGGAGAAGTACGAAACAATCATATTGCAAATGAACCTGAGCAACCGATGATTAGTGAGAGAACCACTGAATCTGGTTTGAATTATGTTGAAAAAGAAAGCACAGAGCATACATGTGCAGATAATTCTAAGAATCTTCAGCAATATAGGAATAGAAGCATGCTGCATGACAGTGCAAATGTTGCTCAGAACCTTGAACCATTCAGTGATCAACAAACAACTCATGTCGCGTGCAGATAACCCTCCTCTCACCCCAAAC
The DNA here is from genome assembly GCA_019208055.1 of Stipa capillata. Lineage (NCBI taxonomy): Eukaryota > Viridiplantae > Streptophyta > Magnoliopsida > Poales > Poaceae > Stipa > Stipa capillata. The sequence continues at coordinate 313,716 of JAGXJF010002520.1, forward strand.
AGAAGAGAACACCTACAACAATGGTAGAGGCAAAGGCTCCTGCAGTTACCCAAACTGCCACAGATCATGGCATACAACCAGAAGTGGCAGGGCCAACCAAGAAAAGGCGGATTTTCATTAGTAGTTCTGAACTACTAAGGTATGCAAGGAGCGAACCTTCCAATGGCAGATCAACTTCTATGCTGTCTAATATCATTGCAAAGTCATCAGCTGCTTCTCCTGTACTTAATTCTTCTGTAAGAGTTGACAGCAAAACTTCTGGTGTTAGTAGCTCTGGTCAGCGACAGAAGGAACCATCCGATGTTGAGGATGCAAGGAAATCGCCAAAAAGCAATTCTCCGGTTCAGAATAGTGCCCTGAAAACACCTTCTAAAGTGGTAAATAAATTGTCACCTACTTTCAGTCCTCTAAATCCATCAAAAGCTTCAAGTAGGAGCTTGTCGAAACCCTCTGTTGCCAGAGAGCTGCTGGAGTTGGATCCTGAAAATGCACTATCAAATCAACGACGAAAAGATTCTAGAAGGAGGAAAGATATGACCACTTCCAGTATATTATTCAGCCATCATTTGCATGAGGATGTGATCTAGCGTCAGAAGAAGGTACCTATATATGGGTTGGTGCATTCTAGTCATTAATTATTTGAAAAGACGTATATTTATAATGTTCTATTCTATGTTGTAGATCTTGGCACGCTTGGGAGTTCGTGAAGCATTCTCCATTTCAGATGCAACACACTTTGTGGCGGATGATTTTTTCCGCACAAAGAATATGCTAGAGGCAATAACTCTTGGCAAACTGGTAGTTACATCAATGTGGCTTGAAAGCTGTGGACATGCAGGCTGTTTTATTGACGAGAAGAAGTATATTCTGAGGGATGCCAAAAAGGAAAAGGAGATAGGTTTTTTCAGCATGCCTATATCACTGGCGTTAGCTTGCAAGCATCCTCTGCTGCTGGTAAAGTGAATTGTATAATTCTGTTTTGGCTCCATCTGTCTTAGATCAATTTGTAACTATTATTAAAAAAAACGCTTACAGGGAAAAAGAGTGTTTGTAACACCAAATGTGAAGCCAAGTCGGGAGGTGGTGACTAGCTTGGTTTCGGCATCTTCTGGGCAGGTATTGCTATATTTTCTTCTCCAAATATACTTTCAGCTGTTATTTGTATTTAAATTACATGTTTGCATTGGCTGGATGATATATAAGATCAGATATATAGGCTTGTGCTGCGGAACCATTTCCTATTGTCAATTTTCCATTCGGCAGTGGCATTTGAACATAACACACTAGGGCAACCTATACTGTTCGTGGAAAAGGCCCTCAAAGTCTATTAGCAGGCTATCATGATAAATGGTTGATTAATCCTCTCGTGCAAGGAAACTGTAGTCTATAGGTTTTCCATGTATGTAATAATTCAAGTTCCTTCTACCACTCAAGAGTTCAGGATCATAGCACTATGTAGATTATTTTTATTCAAGTAGGCATTCTGATCTTATGAACTTGTTTTTTCATTTTTTTCAACACGCTTCCATGTTTGCCTTACGGATTTAGTTTCTCATAACCACACAACCTGCTTCTTGAATTACAAGTTTGGTGCCACAAAGTCCTCATCCTTCCGCAGAGGGATGCAGTTTGATCCCTTGTCTGTGGATAAATTAGTGTAGCAATTTATTTATGAGTAGGCAATCATTGTTACACTTTTATCATTTGTATGCATCATCAAACTGATGACTCCAAAGCTCTTGAATTTTATCTATGTTTCTAGATGAGTGAAAGCATAAATACCTCTTGTTTCGATTTCTGTTACATCTTATGTGTCTACGGTTATTAGACACTGCACTACTACAGCAACTTCTTTTAGTTCCCTTTTCTTTCCCTTTGCTTTCATTTTTCTTTTCAGCATTCAAGCGTTTAAGTATCATTCTCCATGAGATAGTAAAGTGGGAAGAGTTACGGTAGTTAACTGATCCAAGTAAATAGCTTAGTTCTCCTTCTAAGTACTTTTGTAAAGAAACGGGGTTGTGTGTTTGAGTTTAGTATTTTGTCCTTGGATGACCAGTACATTTCATCTCAAGAATTACTGACCCCACATAATCCCAGAACTTTGTTCTCCTTTTTTTGCAAGATCACCTTCTTCTTTAATATATTAAGCATTTGCATTAATGTTTTTAATTGTATTTTGTGCAGCCATTACAGAGGATCGGAAGGTTCATAATGAAGGAAAAGGAAGCACCAGATTACCTACTGGTTATCTCATGCGAACAGGACTTTGAAACATGCGTGCCACTTCTGGAGAAAGGTTAAAATTAGATGCATCTTACATTTTACTCTGCTTTGTATTTTCATCAAAGAATCTGGACAGCCAGCTAATGCACATGATGAACCAATAGGTGCCAATGTTTTCGACACAGAGCTTCTATTAAACGGTATAATCATCCAGAAGCTGGAGTACGAGAGGTTCGTGTCAAATTCCGACCCCATTCTAGTTTCAAACAATTCGAACTTGAACTCTCTCTCTCTCTCTCTCTCTCTCTCTCTCTCTCTCTCTCTCTCTCTCTCTCTCTCTCTCTCTCTCTCTCTCTCTCTCTCGCTCTCGCTCTCTCGCTGCCCAATGATGTTCCTTCTTGATTTGCACGCAGGCACCGCATTTTCTTGGACCGTGTCAGACAGACTTGCTCGACGAGGTGGTTGAAAGACCCTGCCCACGGCCGGTTTACACCTGTATCAAAGAGTTGATACCAGTGTAAATGTTACGGTGCCGAGGAAGATGTCTGTTTTATTTCCATCCTGAGTCGCCGATTTTGGACGTTGTGGTTTCTGTAGAAATGGCAGAGTCTTAACTCGAGCTCAGTTGTAATTATATCTGTAATTTGTAGGTGTCAATATGTGTCTAGCTTTTTTTCTCCCTTCTTAACCTGCGCTTACTTACCAGTTCTCCCCGCTTGCAGCGGATCTTGAGTTATGGTCAGTAATGGATGTCTTGATGCTGCTACCGTAGTGTTGCTAATGGTATATGGCAAAGAAGTGGATTAGCTTTAAACGGTGTATGTGGTGAACATATCTAGTGATATCACTATTTAGGTGAAATGGTGTTATACTACCGCTTAACATGTGATATAGTGATACCGACACACGGTATCATCATCGAAAAGTTGTGAAATTTTGAAAAGAATTTGACAACAATGGAACAACATATATATAGCATATTACAAAATGTCAAAACAAAGTTTCAATCAGTGGCTCAAGAAACAAAAAGGATAATTTGGTTGTGTGTACTGTGTAGTACCACCCGGATACTCTTCACTCTTGACGAGAACGTATTTAATATATCACTCTAAGTGACATCGTGATACCAATGCCAAAATAGTAGTCCAAATAGTTATGAAAAGTTCTGTAATAAATTACAACATTGTTATAAAATAAATATATCATGTCATAAAAAATCAGATCTAAATTCGATCCACACAATGAAAAACAGAAAAACAAAATCTTCTGAAAAAAATCAAAATATTAGGAAAAAGAGAATGCATTATTTAATAAAAATTTAATTTTTTGGTTTCTTTTGACATAGATCTTGCTTTTGGTCGAATTTTTGCATGATGCTTCATTACATCATACCCTATATAACAAAAAAAATCATGAATATTTAGAGCACTATTTTGACATTGGTATCACTCATCAGTGTAAAAGTGTAGGGTTGTCGTGCTCATTCACAGGGACAAAATTATCAATAGATTTGGAGTTTCAAACAGCTTAGCGGAAACAATAATTTGTTTGACATAAACAGTAACTGAAACTAGCGTGATGAACTAAATAAACCACAAGATTTAACTCTAGAATTCACAAGCACAAGTACTGAGTTATTACAGACAAAAGCTACTGAAAATTTAGGATTACAGCAAGGATTCTCTTGTTCGCAGGTACAACAAGTACAACAAGAGATCAAGAAAGGGAAAGAATGAGCCGAGACTTCTTCACCAACGGTTTTGCAGAGATGACGTTGTTGTTGCTGTTGCAGGCTGGACATTGAAGCAGAGGAAGCAGAGGAAGAAGACGGGGACATATGCAGAGATGATGAGCTCCGGTGGTGATCGACAATGGCGAAGATGGCTTGGTTCAACGGTAGAGAAGCCCTGGATCTCCTTTCTCCATTGCTTTCCCTTCCTTTTCCCTTCTATTTGGTGTTTCTTGGATCTGAAGCCACCCCACCACACACGCAGGAGGAGAGGCGTGCTTTATATAGGAAGGCAGGGTAGTGATTGGATAGGGTCACGCAAGATGCGTGACACTGGCTTTTACCTTTTTAGTCCTCCTTCTTTTCTTTCTTTTCTTGTTTAATCTTCATTTTAGTCCTTCTGACGTAAAGTTGATGAAGTTTAATCCTTGTACAACTTTTGTTGATGATTGATTTCCTCTCGCAAAGTCCATAGCTGTAGAATTTATGCCTTGTCGCACGTAATTGCAAAATATTCAGTACAGGCTGTAAAGCAATTCTTTTGTCGATTTCAATACTTTTATCAATGTAAATGAGCTCCAAACTGGATGAAGTAGGGACTAAATGATGCAAATAAGCATGACAAAACACTTCAAATATGACTCTGATCAATCACAAAATTGATGGCATCACTGGATATGTTCTCTACTATTTTACTCCATATTTGATTATTCCTAGCCAAATTGATATTTTTGTTTTTCAAGTTGTAGGTTGAATTGGGATTTTAACTTTTGTGGCCTATTATGTCAATATTGTCAATTTATCCGGAACTTTTCACTACCATTTGGGAGTGATATCCATGCATTGACATCACTGTGTGACTTTACACATCTAAACATAACTAGTTGAATGTATAATTTGTTTGGTGACAAGAATGCCCATGTGTTTTGAACGAAGTAACAAAAATAAATCGAACCATGTGACACACTAATATCCATACAAATTTGATAGTGGCAAAATTTGACTCCCACTCTGGAAAAGAAAAACTAGGCAACTTAAAATAAAATAAATAAATATTATATTCACGTATAAATAAGATGGTGAAGGTCATGATAAATTGGCCGCTCTTATCAGTAGGTTTTTCAATCCTCGGTCTTATCATTAGGTCAAGTTTGGTAAAGAAGCGCATCTCAAACACCATCCCTACGATGTTCAAAATAGTGAGAAAGATTTATAGCATACAAATTTAGCACCACGCCAATATGACAATATCACAGATAAATTTCTTTGTATGAAAAATATCTAGTAGTTCCGTAATCCATAGACACAAGCCTGACCCTTGCTGTTTTCTTCGATTTCCTTACCCCTAGCTATCGACTTCAACTTAACGCTTCAAACCTCTATTACATTCTTCTATCTCTTTGGAAGGCTAGACGGAGAGGCCTCGCGAGTTGTAGGATGACCCGGTCAAGTGCGACAAGGCGGTGGCCGGAGTCGCTGAAATCCCAACCAACTCGTGCGCTCAGCCGCGGCAACAAGAGGGGCGCAAGGGACAGTTCCACCACTGTAGCAATGCGCACGACTGCTACCCGGTCTAGGGCGAGCGTGCAGCCGCAACAACCACCGAAATTGGCACCACCAGCGCCATCGGATTGATCCAAGAAGAGAAGAAGAAAAAGGAGTACACGATCGAAGAAAGGGAAAGAGGACTAGCGCCGATGGGATCTACGAGGACGACGAGGAGGGGACGGAGGCTAAGAACAGAGATGTTGAGGAGGAGGAGGAAGTCTCCTCAGCACCCAGCTCTCCGCTTCGCGAGCCGTACATCCCCGATGAGATGTATAAACTTGGCGATCACGATACATTCATGGCCTATGAGGAGCCCTTTGAGCCTGTAGAAGCCAAATATCGTGAAAAAAATAGGTTTTTAGTCAAGTCCCCTCGATTTCTCATCATGTTCTAAAGTTTCTTTCCCCATCGTGTACCATCTAGAACCAACAAGAGACAAGATTAGATTATCTTGAAGTTGAAACAATCTACACTGACAAATTATCCTTGGGTTTCCAGGATACGCCACTCGACTCGGTCTAGTTTCAGGAAACGACACTCATGCATGTCTCACTGGGACCACGTGCTGAGACATAAGGCCGGCATATATCCTGAATTTCGACTTGCCGGATCGGCATATATCCTTAAAAGTTCAATTGTCCTTTGAGATAAGAACACACAATCCCTGTAATGCTAGAACACATCATCCCTGTAATGCTGCAGATATCAAATGGATTTTTGTGGCATATTGGTGTTTACTTGTGGTAGTTGATCTTCTTGGAGCTCGCCAGATGAAACTGCCCACGCTTGATCCGTGCATAACTCAAACGTGCCTGATTAAGGATCCAAATCTTCTTCCCACCCGTGAATCTGCAACCAAGAAGGTGCTTTGTGCTACTATATTTGTTCTTGGGCTTTCATCCTCTCGATCATCGCTCTGTACTCCTTCTCCACCTTGCCTTCATTGCACGCGTTTATCGATGACCTCGACGATCTTCCCCTCTCACATCTCCATCCTTCCAACCTAGTATTTAGTTAATCGACATGCCATCACGTCCCACTGCCCTCCCGTACCGCCATTGCTCGTCGGAGAAGTCTGTGGAGGTCTGGAGGGACGAGAGCCAGGGTCGAAGGAGGGCGGGGAGGGGGGATGGGGAGTTTGGGCTGCGCAATCGCTACGTGAACATGGAAATTCTACCGTTGCAGCCTGGGCCTTGCCTAGGCCGTGAGATGATGAGCCACAAGCCTGGCCCTACTGAACACATCTGGGCCGTCCAATCGGATTTGCTCTAGATTTACGGGCTTCGGTCCATCTCGATCACAATAACCTCTTAAACCCTCTCTCTCTCTCTTTCGTCTCGTCTTCCTCCTTCGACGCAGCGCCACCACCGTCGCCATGGGCCTCCTCAAGAACTCACTCCTGCTCCAAGGTCTCCTCCTCTCCCAAGAGCCCGTCTTATTTCGGACGCAGATTTGGCGGGGCTAACCTTCGGATCTGGCGGTGCAGGGCAGCTGCGCCGCGCGGCGGCGGCGGCGGCAGCGGCGGGGATGGGGCGGCGCGGCGTGGCGATGGCGACCGCGACGGAGGAGTACATGCGCCGCAACTACGCCAACAACGTCTCCGAGTACAACACCGTCATCGGGTCCCTCGTCCAGCAGCGCAGGCACGTCTCTGGGACCTGGAAACCGTTGTTCCGGTTTCTTGCACACCACCTGTTCGACGCAGCGCCGAGCAGTGGCATTTTCTGTTAAGATAGTTTTGTTAAGCTGTTGTTGTTGCGTTGATGGGTGTGGTGTGGCCGAGAGCATGCGCGTGCTAAGTAACCCAATCTTGCTTTCCGAGTCTGAATAAATGCATTCGCGTTGTTTTTAGGCCCTACCTGCTTCGTGATGCGTACGATGACATGATCCTCGACGGGGTGCAGCCTGTGCGTGACACATTCCACAATCTCATAGTTGGTGCAGGGCAGCTGCGCCGCGCGGCGGCGGCGAGGATGGGGCGGCGCGGCGTGGCGACGGCGACAGCGACAGCGACGGAGGAGTACATGCGCCGCAACTACGCCAACAACGTAGTTCGTGATATGACCGCCGCTGGACTTGGATTAAACAAAAGTGCAAAAGTGCAAGCGCCCGTTCCTGCACGCCGCAGCGAGATGCCCATGCGGCGGCACTACGCCGCGCTCCTCCGCCATGCCGCCGCGCTGCCGTCGCTCCCGCTCGTTGCCTCCCTCCACGCGGCCGCGCTCCGCCGCGGCGCCGTCCTCGTCCCCTCCCTCATCCACGCGTACTCCGCCTGCGGCGACCCGGCCTCCGCGCGCAGCCTGTTCGACGGATTGCCCGCCCAGGACCAGACGCTCTCGGCGCGCACCGCGTTGGCCAGCGCGATGTCCGCGCACGGTGGCCGGTGCCAGGAGATCCTGGAGCTGTTCCGCAGCCGAGAGGGGGAGATGGACGACAAGGCCGTGACGGTGGTGCTCGCCGCGTGCGCGAGGGCCGGGATGGTGGACGAGGGGAGGAGGGTGTTCGCGAGGGTGAGGAGGCCCGCGCTGCAGCACTACACGTGCATGGTGGAGATGTTGGGGCGGGCTGGGGACGTAGAGGAAGCCGAGGGGCTGGTGACGAGGATGGAGGCGCGCCCAGACAGGGTCATCTGCGCGGTGCTGCTTGCCGCGTGCCGTGTGCACGGCCGCGTCGATGTGGCTGAGAGGGTGGCCAGGTTAATGCGCGGGTATGGCATTGCATGAACTTTGCAGCCTAACCAATAACCATTGCATCAACCCAAGATCATCTCGTCTCCATCCACACAACACTGGCCTCTCTGATTTTTTTCCATAAGAAGCAAGATTGCTCACTGGCCTCTCTGATATGAAGATGTTAAGTCTTCGAAGAGAAATGAAGCTTTCGTTTCAAAAGAGAGAGAGAAATGAAGCTGGTAGAAATGGATGTTAGGTGTTCATGGTGGTCCTTGAAGTGCATTCAGTAATGCAGTACAGCAGAATCCCCAGGCCGGTGAAATCTGAAATTTGTAGAAGGCATAAACCTTGAGTTGATGCGAAACATCGGCTTGGCATGTGATTGGAGCTCTTGATATCCTCCAGATAACTTGCACATGGCTGCAAGAAAATACAGACTTGGGCCTTGCTGCCAGAAGACAGAACAACTGCAGCCTGATGGAAAACTAGCAGGAGAAAGGGACAAATCCAAGGGAATCAGCCTCTAATCTGTGCTCAAAACTTGGCGAACTCATAAAGCGAGATAGTATTAATGCATTTTCATATCCAACCATGCATATCTTATCATGAAAGAATGTTTAATTTGTTTTATCAGTTATGCTATAGTTCGTGATATGACCGCCGCTGGACTTGGAAAGAGTGTTTGTAACACCAAATGTGAAGCCAAGTCGGGAGGTGGTGACTAGCTTGGTTTCGGCATCTTCTGGGCAGGTATTGCTATATTTTCTTCTCCAAATATACTTTCAGCTGTTATTTGTATTTAAATTACATGTTTGCATTGGCTGGATGATATATAAGATCAGATATATAGGCTTGTGCTGCGGAACCATTTCCTATTGTCAATTTTCCATTCGTATGGCAGTGGCATTTGAACATAACACACTAGGGCAACCTATACTGTTCGTGGAAAAGGCCCTCAAAGTCTATTAGCAGGCTGTCATGATAAATGGTTGATTAATCCTCTCGTGCAAGGAAACTGTAGTCTATAGGTTTTCCATGTATGTAATAATTCAAGTTCCTTCTACCACTCAGGAGTTCAGGATCATAGCACTATGTAGATTATTTTTATTCAAGTAGGCATTCTGATCTTATGAACTTGTTTTTTCATTTTTTTCAACACGCTTCCATGTTTGCCTTACGGATTTAGTTTCTCATAACCACACAACCTGCTTCTTGAATTACAAGTTTGGTGCCAGATGCAGTTTGATCCCTTGTCTGTGCATAAATCAGTGTAGCGGGACACAAGCAATTTATTTATGAACAGGCAATCGTTGTTACACTTTTATCATTTGTATGCATCGTCAAACTGATGACTCACAAAGCTGTCGAATTTTACCTACATTTCTAGATGGGTGAAATGCAAAAATAGCTCTTGTTTTGATTTCTGCTACATCTTATGTGTCTAGGGTTATTAGACACTCCGCTACTATAGCAACTTCTTTTAGTTACCTTTTCTTTTCCTTTGATTTCATTTTTCTTTTCAGCATTCAAGTGTTTAAGTATCATTCTTCATGATACAGTAAATGAACAATGTGGGAAGAGTTACGGTAGGTAACTGATCCAAGTAAATAGCTTAGTTCTCCTTCTAAGTACTTCATAAAGAAACGGGATGTGTGTTTGAGTTCAGTATTTTGTCCTTGGATGACCAATACATTTCATCTCAAGAATTACTGGCGCCACATACTCCCAGCACTTTCTTCTCCTTTTTTTGCAAGATCACTTTCTTCTTTAATATATTAAGCATTTGCGTTAATTTTTTTTAATATATTTTGTGCAGCCATTAGAGAGGATCGTAAGGTCCATAATGAAGGAAAAGGAAGCACCAGATGACCTACTGGTTATCTCATGCGAACATGACTTTGAAACGTGCGCGCCACTTCTAGAGAAAGGTGAAAATTAGATGCATCTTACATTTTACTCTGCTTTGTATTTTTTCATCAAGGAATGTGGACAGCCAGCTAACGCACATGATGAACCAATAGGTGCCAATGTTTTCGACACAGAGCTCTATTAAACGGTATTATCATCCAGAAGCTGGAGTACGAGAGGTTCGTGCCAAACTTCGAGCCCATTCTTGTTTCAAACAATTCGAACTTGAATTCTCTCTCTCTCTCTCTCTCTGCCTGCCCTTCTCCGTAGACCAATGATGTTCCTTCTTGATTTGCACGCAGGCACCGCACTTTCTCGGACCGAGTCAGACAGACTCGCTCGACGAGGTGGTTGAAAGACCCTACCCACGGCCGGTTCATACCAGTATCAAAGAATTGATACCAGTGTAAATGTTACAGTGCCGAGGAAGATGTCTGTTTTATTTCCATCCGGACGTTTGGTGGTCTCTGTAGAAATGTCGGAGTCTGTAACTCGAGCGAACTTGTAATTTTAACTGTAATTTATAGGTGTTTTATATGTGCCTAGCTTTTTTTCTCCCTTCTTAACCTTTGCTTACCAGTTCTCCCCGCTTGCATGTAGGAATATGGATAGACTACACTAGCGTAAAATAAAAATATTTACCGCGTAAATCAGGAATTGCTGTAGCAGTAAATCACGAGATTACCCCTTGTTGCGTAGAATCGTAGAGGAAATAGAGTCGATACAGCGGAAGCAGCTGTAGTCGTACTACCTTCTCCTCCTCGTGGTTCCCTCGAACAGATCGTCTCCTCCTCGCGGTTCCTTCGGGCGGATCGTCCAAGCGTCACAGCTGCAACGCCTCCAAGGTATCCACACGTTCGGGGAGGAACATCGCTCGTCCGGATTGCTAGATCCGAATAGGCAACCTTAGGCGTGGGAGGGATGACGGCTAGAGTTTCGGAAACTCTCAGTTGGCTTACCCTAACACGTCCATCCTCCTCCTTATATAGACGTCCCCATAATGGGCTTCTACGTTAGAGGCCCATTAGGACTCAATGCCTAGTATAATTCGGATTCTAATCCGAATTTAAGCTCCTGCCCCTTAAGTGTGCGACCCTATAGGTTCATGCACATTTAGACATGAACCAAGTACTCCTATTCGATCACTAATTGGTAGCGGCCCCTAGCAGGACGTGCCAACTCCCAAACCTACGTAAAGATCGTATCGGACGAACCATCACAATGTTATGTATGCAACTCCCTTTGCCTCACGATATTTGTCAAGCTCAAACTCGAGCTTGACAGCTCTTTCTCGATCGTGTGTCTCGGATTTCTTTACTAGATTAACTCTTTAATCTTAAGTAGCACGACCATGCATTTCTGGATCCGATCACTAGAAGGTCCCTGAAATATCTCTCTCATCACAGAGAGAGGCAAATCCCATCTCGATTGACCATGACTCGCATCATGCTTCATGACAAACAAGAAGGCAGCCTTTATGACTACCCAGTTACGGAGTAGCGTTGGACAACCCCGAAGTAAGTCATTTATACATATCAAGTACATACGACAATCTCAGATCAAAAGACATAGCACACACATTGTGTCTTAAGTTTGGTCTATCCAACCCCATGTTCCCTAACATGTGCTCATACAATTGGTTCGACATCTCTATGTCCATGACCCGTGAAACATGATCATCAACCAATACATATGCTACATATGCTAGTCTATTATTCATATGTGTCCTCACATGAGTTCCGACTAGGGACCAATTTAGAATAATCATTCAATGTTAATATGAGTTCCACAACCAAGTCACATACTTGCCAATCAATACAAATAATATTATTCAAGGAACATTTAATAAATCATGGATACAATGAAATATGATCATCCCTATGATTGCCACTAGGGCATATTTCTAACATTGCAGCCGATCTTGAGTTATGGTCAGTAATGGATGTCTTGATGCTGCTATCCGTAGTGTTGCTAATAGTACATGGCAAAGAGGTGGATTAGCGTTAAAACGGTTTAGGTCACCTACAAAGTAGGGTGTATGTCGATAACATATCTAGTGAAATGGTGTATCATACTACCGTCTAATAGGTGATATAGGCCCCCTTGTTTTCGGCTTGGGCTTGTGCATAAGCCGGCTCAAGCTTAATTGCCCACAAAAGTTTCGGTGGGAGGAAGCCCTGATAAATTTTTATCCTCTTCTTTTCGGCTTATTCCTGTCAGCTTATTCGTTGTGAAATATCTATAATACCCTTGGAACTATTTGTATTCTAAATATTTACCTATATACATCTGAATTTGTTTGCATATACAAAACAAAGCATATATACATCACAATATATGACAAAATTTTTACATATGACAATTGTAAAATTGTAATTAATTAAACAAGAATGCTTCCACTGAAAAATCAACACAAATTTAGGGCTCGGTGGCGAACCGGGCACGAAGGTGGTCGGAGCAGGGCTCGACACTGGCGCTGGAGGTGGGGGAGGAGGAGGGGAGACGGCATCGGAGGTGGGGGAGGAGGGGAGCGGACGCCAGCGGCGGGGCCGGTCGGACGAGGAGCATGCACTGGAGGTGGGGGAGGAGGAGGGGCGCCGGCGGCGGGGGCGGGCACGCGCTGCTCGGGAGAGAGCTCCTGGGCGAGAGAGGAGGAGGAGAGGGCAGGACGAGGGAGCTCCGGGACCTGGGGATGTCGGCGAGCTCGGGAGAGCGGCGAGCTTGGGAGCGCGGTGATGGGGGAGGTTGGAGGGAGGGCGGTGAACCAAGTTGGGCGGGGGCTCGGGCCGACGGGAGAGATGGGCAGTGGCGGGCCGGCGATGTCGGGGACGGGAGTAGGCCGGTGAATCTGGCGGCGGGAGCGGCGAATCTGGCGGCAAGGGCGGCGGATCTGGTGGCAGTGGGGACGGGCGCTGGCTGTGGGGAAGGAGGAGGGCAGGCGGGCGCTGCCGGCGGGGGAGGAGAAGGGCCAGCGGGCGCGAGGGAGGAGCTCGGGCGGCAAAAGAGTGGGGGTGCGGGAGCGTCAGGAGAGAGCGGGGCTCGGGATGGGGGGCGCTCGGGACCGAAGGGGGCCTGGGGTGAGGAGGGTTTGTAGATATTTATATCAGTGGCATTTGCGGGTAAATTTTATGAACTTTGAGGGCAAAGTCGGAAGGTGGATTAACAGAAGCTCGGGAAGCCTCAAAATTGAAGCTTCTAACTAGCAACATGATTTTTGATCCATCTCACAGCAACCCCTTCTTTTCGGCTTGTGGTTTTTTGGAGCCATAAGCCAACTCAAAAGCTGAAAAGAAGGGGGCCATAATGATACCAACACACGGTATCACCACAAAAATTTGTAAAATTTTAAAAAAAAATTGACAACAATGAAACTATATATATATATATATACACACACACACACCATATTACAAAATGTCAAATCAAAGTTTCGATTAGTGGCTCAAGAAACAAAAAGGATGACTCGGTTGTGAATGGTGCCACTCACATACTCTTCACAAGATATTTAGTGATATCACTCTTTAAGTGATACCGTGGTAACAATGCTGAAATAGTAGTCCAAATAGTTATAAAAAATTCTGAAATAAATTACAACATTGTTACAAAATAAATCTACTATGTCACAAAATTCAGATCTAAATTCGATCCACACAATGAGGAAAAAACAAACAAGATCTGCTGAAAAGAAATCAAAATATTAGGAAAAAGTAAATGCATTATTCAATAAAAATTGATTTTTTTGTTTCTTTTGACATAGATCTTGCTTTTGGTCAAATTTTTGCATGATGCTTCACTATATCATACGCTATATAACCAAAAAAGAAAAAAATTCATGAATATTTAGAGCACTATTTTTACATTGGTATCGCAAAAATGATGGCATCACTAGATATGTTATCTACTATTTTACTCCATATTTGATTATTCGTAGCCAAGTTGTTTTTTTTCCTAAGTTGCAGGTTTAATTGGGATTTTAACTTTTGTGGCGTATTTTGTCAATGTTATCAATTTATCTGGAACTCCTCGCTACCAGCTGGGAGTGATATCCATGCGTTCACATCACCTTGTGACTTCAAACATCTAAAAAAACTGGTTGAATGTATAATTTGTTTCGTGAGAAGAATGCCCATGTGTTTTGAAAGAAGTAACAAAAATAAATCAAACCATGTGACACACCAAACTCCATACAAATTTGATAGTTGCAAAATTTAACTCCCACTCCGGAAAAGAAAAACTAGGTAACTTAAAATAAAATAAATAAATATCATATTCACATATAAACAAGATGGTGGAGGTCATGGAAATTGACCGCTCTTATCAGTGGGTTTTTAATCCTCGCTCTTATCAGTAGGTCAATTTTGATAAGAAAGGCATGGCAGACACCACCCCTACGATTTTCAAAATAGAGAGAAAGAGTTATAGCGTACAAATTTAGCACCAAGCCAATATGGCAATATCACAGGATAAATTTCTTTGTACGAAAAATATCCAGTAGTTCTGTAATCCGTAGGTGGGCCACACCTAGCCGTGAGATGAGACACGAGCCTGGCCCTACCATTTTCTTCGATTTCCTTACCCCTAGTTGCCGACTTCAACTTAACACTTAAACCTCTATCACGTTCTTCTTTCTCTTTGGAAGGCAAGGCGGAGAGGCGTCGCGAATTGCAGGATGACTCGGTCGAGTGCGACAAGGCGGCGACTGGAGTCACCAGAATCCCAACCAACCCCTGTGCTCCGTTGCGGCAGCAAGAGGGGCGCGAGGGAGAGTTCCACCACAGTAGCAACGCGCATGACTGCTACCCGGTCTAGGGCGAGCGTGCAGCCGCAACAACCCCCGGAATCCGCACCACCAACACTATCAGATCGATCCAAGAAGAGAAGAAGAAAGAGGAGTACGCGATCCAAGAAAGGGAAGAGGACTAGGGCCGATGGGATCTGCGAGGAGGAGGAGGAGGGGACGAAGGCTAAGAATAGAGATCTCCACTTCGTGAGCCGTACATCGCCGATGAGATGTATAAACTTGGCTATCACGATACATTCATGGCCTATGAGGAGCCCTTTGAGCCTGTAGAAGCCAAATATCATGAAAAAAATAGGTTTTTAGTCAAGTCCCCTCGATTTCTCATCATGTTCTAAAGTTTCTTTCCCCATCGTGTACCATCTAGAACCAACAAGAGACAAGATTAGATTATCTTGAAGTCGAAACAATCTACACTGACAAATTATCCTTGGGTTTCCAGGATACGCCACTCGACTCGGTCTAGCTTCAGGAAACGACACTCATGCATGTCTCACTGGGACCACGTGGTGAGACATAAGGGCGGCATATATCCTGAATTTCGACTTGCGGGATCGGCATATATCCTTAAAAGTTCCATTGTCCTTTGAGATGAGAACACACAGTCCCTGTAATGCCGCAGAAATCAAATGGATTTTTGTGGCATATTGGAGTTTACTTGTGGTGTTGATCTTCTTGTAGCTCGCCAGATGAAACTGCCTACGCTTGATTCGTGCATAACTCAAACGTGCTTGGTTAAGGATCCAAATCTTCTTCCCACCCATGAATCTGCAACCAAGATGGTGCTTTGTGCTGCTAAATTCTCGGGCTTTCATCCTCTCGATCATCGCTCCGACTCCTTCTCCGCCTCGCCTTCATTGCCCGCGTTTGTCGGTGACCTCGATGATCTTCCCCTCTCACATCTTCATCCTTCTAACCTAGTATTTATTTGATCGACATGCCATCACGTCCCACTGCCCTCCGGTACCGCCCATTGCTCGTTGGAGAAGTCTGTGGAGGCCTGGAGGGATGAGATGGACCGAGCTAGGGTCGAAAGAGGGGGATGGGGGGTTTGGGTTGCACAATCGCTACCATTGCTACCGTTGGACGGACGAGAGCAAGGGTTGAAGGAGGAGGGGGGTTGGGCTGCGCAATCGCTACGTGAACATGGAAATTCTATCGCTGCAGCCTGGGCCTTGCCTAGGCCGTGAGATGATGAACCACAAGCCTGGCCCTACTGAACACATCTGGGCCGTCCAATCGGATTTGCTCTAGATTTACGGGCTTCGGTCCATCTCGATCACAATAACCTCTTAAACCCTCTCTCTCTCTTTCGTCTCGTCTTCTTCCCTCGACGCAGCGCCACCACCGTCGCCATGGGCCTCCTCAAGAACTCACTCCTGCTCCAAGGTCTCCTCCTCTCCCAAGAGCCCGTCTTATTTCGGACGCAGATTTGGCGGGGCTAACCTTCGGATCTGGCGGTGCAGGGCAGCTGCGCCGCGCGGCGGCGGCGGCGGCGGCAGCGGCGGGGATGGGGCGGCGCGGCGTGGCGACGGCGACCGCGACGGAGGAGTACATGCGCCGCAACTACGCCAACAACGTCTCCGAGTACAACACCGTCATCGGGTCCCTCGTCCAGCAGCGCAGGCACGTCTCTGGGACCTGGAAACCGTTGTTTCGGTTTCTTGCACACCACCTGTTCGACGCAGCGCCGAGCAGTGGCATTTTCTGTTAAGATAGTTTTGTTAAGCTGTTGTTGTTGCGTTGATGGGTGTGGTGCGGCCGAGAGTATGCGCGTGCTAAGTAACCCAATCTTGCTTTCCGAGTCTGAATAAATGCATTCGCGTTGTTTTTAGGCCTTACCTGCTTCGTGATGCGTACGATGACATGATCCTCGACGGGGTGCAGCCTGTGCGTGACACATTCCACAATCTCATAGTTGGTACCATGAAAGGCAGCCGGCTACAAGATGCTTTCTACTTCCGTGATCAGATGAGAGAAATGGGCTTGCAGCCTGATGTTGGACCACTGTCTTCTTTGAATTCATTCATCTCTCGTGCAATTGCTTTTTTCTTTTGTGGGATGAAGTAGGCTAATGGCTTAATTTTTTGTAGGTTAACCTTTACAATTTCTTGATCTCTGCTTGCGGGAAGTGCAAGAACTCAGATGCAGCAATCTTGGTTGGTTATTTTTCTGTGTATAATTGAGTTTCCGTCCTTATGGTGCCGTTCCATCTTTGGGGTGCTTTTCCTCTGTTGTTTGTGCTTACTAATGCTCCCATTCTTGCTATCTGTTACAAAGCTTTTAGAAGAAATGAAAGCACATGGCGTTAAGTTGAAAGGGGAAACCTACATTTGTCTTCTGAATGCACTTGCAGCAACAGGGCGTACTGACCAAGTGTAAGGGTTCCTTCTTATCAACATTTATTTTCTCAGATGATAGAAAAATGAAAATTTTAAGACTGAAACATGAAATTACATGTTCCATGACACATATTGTGGTTGTCTATTCTTAGTACGATGTCATGACTCATCAACTAGGCACTAGGAGAAAATAAGCCAAGGCCTAACAGATTGTACATAAGTTGCTACCTTCTTTTCGTAGTTTCTTTGCTAGAGCTCCATCCAAACTACTAAAATATAGGATTAGGAACTACTAGTCTCACAAATTTGAAGGCTAGAATACATGTAACGTGCTGGTATGTCCATGCTGATACACCCAGGTTGATAAGAGTCTGGAGTGCAAGGTTGTAGAGTAGGATTGTCAGTTCTCTTATTGTGGGATGTGGATACATTATCAAAAGACATCAACTCCATTAGTGCCTAGGTTGTCTCATCAACTTGTAGCAAGTTTTGCTCTAGAATCATATTAGGTTAGATAAGCATAGTTTTTTCAATTTAATTTTATCCCCAACAGTAAACCCTTTCCAGTTTATCCATGTATTTCTTTGCATCCGGAAAACCTCTTATGGTAATTCGTTTTATCAGTTATGCTATAGTTCGTGATATGACCGCCGCTGGACTTGGATTAAACAAGTTCTGTTATGCTGGATTAATAACTGCATTCAAGAACAAGACACCGACCAATGAGGAGACTACAACAAAAGTATGCTGTGCATTTAAGAATTTATAGTGGGGATGCATTTATCGTGATTGTACTGTTTTTTGTACTTCACTTTTTTGAGCAGATTCTCGAGTTTGTCCAGCAGTCAAAAGGTTGGCAGTATGTTGAAAGAATAGCAAATGACAGCGCTGAGAATATAATGATGAATGTGTCAGAGGAAGAGCTATACAACCTGCCAACAGCAGAATATGCACACAGACGAGGATTTATCTTTAAGCAGTTAACAGTTTATCATGTTGCCATCCATGCTTGTGCAGACTTGCGGAGCAAAGAGGTGTGCTATGTTGCATTTGCATTACCTTGTTTTGATTACCAATATTTGTTTACTGCTCAGCAGCCTTGACAGTTGACATGACCATAAGCGTGTTATCTTTGATATCCTAGTGTAGCTCATGTCACAAAAGTTGAGCCCTCTTATGAAATTTAATTTGCTTCACAATATTGCAGACGCTTGAAGCACTTCTTGACATGGTCACTAAAGATGGATTTACTTATGATGCCTTCATTGTGATGCATGCTATGAGGTAATCTGCAATTCTGCATGCTGAACAGTATTGGTCTAATGATCCATTGCATGGTTATGAGGAACTTTAGTGATTAATTGCTCCCAAGATGTCCAGTTTGAAAGTATGTCTCAGTGAGACCTCATTATTGTAGACTTGAAAGTATCTTCATCTTGGATGAGATATGCTGATATAGCCATGCTATCCAAATTTTTATGCCTGCGCGTTATACTGAATGGAAAGCTTCCTGAGTACATATTATTGAATAAACTATCTTATGAAGTGGACATCGCAAATCGCATTAATTTCCTATGTTAATGGAAAACTATATTATTTGGAAATCTCATAGTGTATATTCTTGTCGTGCCTGTGCTTGTATTTTGGCAAACCCCTATGTTTGTCCTTTTTTATATCACACTTTCTATTAATTTCTGGCTCTAGTTATTAATTTGTTGTCCTTTAATTGAAAAAGATGTTATCTTCGGTGTGGAGATATTGATTCTGCTGTTAAGATGTTTGAAGAGTTCTCAAGCTCCAAACCCACACCCGCGGAGTTGTATGTGGTGAGTAAAACCTTGGTGACAAAAAATTTGTTCATTTAAAGAGTTGATTGTTAGTCTTTTGGGTCCACTGGATTCGGAAAGTGAGTAAATCTGTTAAAGTTGCTTATACTCTACCGAGTTTAAAATAAAAACCGAATTATCTATCCTAAATCTGCCTAGCATGTTTCTACAATTCTACTATCATAAGAAAGAAGTTTGAGATCAGTCTGATCATGGCACGCTGTTAAAGGTCTCATGATCAGCTACATCAGTTCGCATTGGCTGCATAAAATTTGAAAAATGTCTTGATCACTGCCTTTTTGAAGTGATGATGTAAATTTACTCTCGTGGTTGATAACAACATAGGTTTGGATTACAATACAAATTTTCAATCCTTGTAATGGACATGTTTAACTGTACACATAGGGCCTTGTTCCCTTCTGCCTTTTTCTGGACTATTTTGAACTGAAACTCTAATTATGAATATATGAAATCTCTGACTATTGTTCTTTTTCTAGCCAATACGGGGTTTATTGTCTGCTTATTAGTCACAGACGGTACAACACTAGTAAGTGTACAAGTGTAATCCATGTCATCCAAAATAAGTTCAACTTTTATACTGCTGCTATTAGCTTTAGGGCTATCAAACCAGTAGTAACCGCTACCTTTTAATTAGAGAGCATATTTTAAGAGCGGATAGGCCATTGAATTTCGCAGATCGACAGTTGCAGTTCACTGTATTCAAGACAGGAAAAGATGGAAATTGAACCTTTAATTTTGTACCATATGATCTTGCCTATATGCTGAATACATAACTTTACCATAGTGGAGCTAATTAAGGACCTACATGGAATGCTGATACAATGATCCTTTTTATAAAATTAGTAATCTATATATCTCTTATTTCGCACCTTATGTTCTCATATATGTCCGTCTATATTCTATCCATCGATGACATGCAGACACTTGCTGAGGGAGCTATGATTGGGCATACTCCAAGAGGAATGCAACTCGCTCAAGAAACAATAGTAATTTCTTCTTTTGGGTTTTGTTTCATAGATTGACTAACTGTGGAGTTTGAAGTTTTACATTTTATAATATATTTCAGGAGAAAATGACTTCAAGAAATTTCTTCTTGAATCCCAGGATGGGAACTGATCTTCTACTTGCTGCCTCTGGTGAAAAGGTAACCATCACAATCACTCCTTACCAGTACTGAACTCACTGAAGTACTAATGCATCTCTATGAAGAATACAGATTGTTTGACTACTAATGTCAGCTTCTTGAAATAAATCCAAAATTGCTCCCACAAATGACTATTGAAATTCTGTGGGTTTATTCAGACTGGTGGATATACAACTGCAAATTATGTCTGGGATCTCCTGCAAAACCGCAAAATTACTCCAGCACTTCCTGCTGTTGAAGCATACCACAAGGGATTGAAGGTAAGCTTAATCCTGTGACAGAGTATATTTCCTCACCTTGAAGTCATCCATGAAATATATTTGCAACATCACATTGAGTTAACATTTTAATATTAGTTTCATACAATTCTGAAACTGTTTGAAACCATTGGAATGATCAGGTTGCTGTCTATGTGTTAGTGACAGAGTATAATTTTGCTATTCTAAGCAAAGGCTTACTTCCATATCACAGTGTGCTTGCCTGAACTCACGAGAATAAACTTGACCCATATGGGGAATCTAATGAATGGTCGTTTCTGATTCTAATTCTGTTTTGTGGTCCCTTCTTTTTCCAACTCAGGAACGAGAAATTCCTTCCGATGATCCACGGCTTCTGCACGTAAGCCGTGTTTTGGACAACCTGCAAATCCGTTTTGGACCACGGAGAAATACTCAATAATACACAGACAAAGTGCTTAGTCCCTGAACCAATGCAAGTTGGAACTTGTTTTAGTGAGGTTGCTGGAAGCATCTATGTATTTAAACTCCAGAAAACCAAATAACTCTTTTAGGATGGCGCATTGCAAGGAGAAACCATCAAGCATGTCTATCTGTGCCTCACGGCTAGAGAGGAATGGCAGGGACCGGGGTGTGCAACCTGGAACAGAAGTGGACATTTTCCAGGATAGTGTGGAAGCATTTTGGCCTGCCATGCCTAAAATCTCATTCTTGAGTTCTGTTTTATCACTATTTCAGTCTCCCCTGTTACCTACCCGTTGTTGCAGGCTGTTTATCAAACTTTCTGGTTGAGCGTTTGTACTGGTTGCATTCAAATGTGACATTGTTTAGTTATCAGCTGTAATTTCTACCTTTTTTTTGGTGTTGGTATGTGGAGACTGTTTCCTGATTTACAAACTAGTGTCTGTCTTAAAAGTTATCTTGATATCCACAACTTAAAAAATCCCGTGAGAACGTTTTGGAGAGGTCACAGGCTGAGGTCCTTAAACTTGCAGGCCTGTGTCACTTGTGCCCTCAAACTCTGAAACTGCAGTTTTATGCCCCCAAAATTTAAAGTGTGACACTTGAGGTCAAATGCCACTTGGCTGGCTTTGCTTGACCGCTTATGTTGAAGACGTGCAATCCTAGTAATCGTAGTCTAGACATGAGATAGATTGTTTCTTTTTTATTCGAGAGATAACTGGGTTTTACGGAGAATCAAATTGTTGTTTGGATGACTAGCAGGTATGGTTGTATCACCTGCTCACAAGAGATCAAATTATAAGTTTGGTTGTTGTGTGCCTCACGAAAACAGAATATTCTTTTAGTGATAGGCGATATACTCAATCATAAGTTTGGTTGTTATGGGTTTTTGGTGACTTCGCCAATCTTTAAGATCCGAAGGTCTAGTCTTCAGTAGACGTTGTGTGAGTGCATACGTATGGTGACGCGTGTGTATATAAATTGTAGAGTTTTATGTGGATATTTTTAGCGAGAAAGAATCAACTGAGGAGGTGGCAGCCCATTCCCGAATTCCAAGCCCATTAACCTTCTCTATTATTATTGCCGACACTGCACTATTGCCTAAACCGGGAGACCCTTGGTCGCTCGCTTTTCTTCGCTTACGAAAACCCCACAGCTTGATCCTCTCCTCCTCTCTCCCCTAAGCGTGGAGAGAACACATTGCTTCTACCGTCCAAGATCATCGACGCCCCCTCTCTCCCTGGTGTGGGGCACGCAGTGTGTTGTTCATTCCTTGTCGTTTTCTAACTTTTTTGACCACGCCATCTAGGATTGTGCCACTTCCTCTCTCACCACGGGACGGAGGCGGGCATAGGCGCGTCACGGTGCTGCTCGACATGCTTCCCAAACTTGCTCAACCTTATGGTTTTGTTTGCATTATAAGGAACCCTAAACCTAGTAACCTCCAAAAGGCACCATCTTTTCTTTTTCTCGTTAGCTAGATGGCTACCTCAGATGCTTTTCCGAGTCATTTGGAGAAGTGGATTTACGATTAGTGTAAGGAGTCCATCTTTTTGTCAACATTGCACCTAAGGAAGAGGGAATTGGTACAACCGTGCAAAGTATACAAAGCGTAAACACTCTACCTCCTAAAAATAGAAACGAGAAACTTCAAATACGAGTAAAACATCGCATAGTTTTGTAGCAGCAGAAATCCAACTTATCTCAAGATCCTCACATGCGTGCATCTTATGGATACATGTGTTAAGGTATCCAACTATCCATGCCAATTGCAGTCGATCTAACTAATTACTTGTTTCACACCTATGTCCTCTGTGATCACTATGATTTGGGCACGAGTTGAAATCATTGCTACTGAATGTGTAAGATATTTGCTCCTCGTTCGAGTATGACGAGCAAGATTCATATACATGAATAGAATTTGTACTAACAATCATCTGTCTCTAATTCCTAGCACAAATCCCTTAGAGCTGCCATGCTTTCCTATCCTCTCTCCTACGCCGGACAACAGTCAAATTGACTAAGTCTTACAGTTCAAGAGCAATTTATGAAATAAGTGATATAAACTCAGGTCTGAGTATAGTGTGACATACCCTAAGCTAATAGAGCGAGTGAAAATGGGAGATTTAACTAAACAAAGACATCAGTCTAGATTGAAGCATAGGTGACTAAACAATTTTAACCAATTTTAAATTTTTTTACAATACGGCGGAATTAAAGATTATCTAATGCAAGAACTATATAATCACCGGTAAATACTAGTTCACACACAAGCAATCCTAATATACTAGTAAAGCGAAACTTGTGAAAGTTAAGTGCAGAAAGAAATAGTCAAATAGACGCGAGGGTTTGTTGCAGAAGTTCAAATCCCTTAGGGGATTCTACATCTCCGTTTGCTTCCGTTCACTTTAATCAAGAGCTAGTTTCCATTCAAGCATTTATCTCTCGAGGACTCACTTTGCGTCTTCTCGACTTCTTTTTGGTGATTCTTTTCTTGCCGAGGCGAATCTTAGTCTTCATAAACTTTTTGAGACTCACCACAAAGGTTGAGAGCTCTCAAGGACTCCTAACCACCTAGGAGACCCCAATCTCTAAGAGAAATAAGCTCGATGAAGTCTCGGAGATGAACTCAATGCTTTCCTTGAATTGAATCTCAAATCTCGCTAAAATCTTTCTCTTCCTCACAAGGATTTTGATGAGGACATCCCTAACACCAATACAACCATATAACAGGGTCTAGTAACACGAGGTCGAGCATGCCAACTTAATTGTCAAGTAAATTCATTTCTTAGAGCTCAATCATTTTCTATGAACTTCATGATGCTACCTAAAGGAGATGATGTTATATTACTCAAGAACATGTGCTTAAGTGAGGAGAAGGATGACAGCGCTACAAGGAATAAGAAGAGAGACGTCGAGTTGCTGTCAAGCTATTTCAAGACTTTAAAGCCACCATGATGGATTATGAAGACTTCGACGAAACATACAAGTCTCCACTTTGTATTTTCGTCCATAATATATTCATGATACTGCGTCACCTTATCTGGCCAATGGTCATGTATCTTTAAATTTCAGCACACTTAGAGACAATCGAGTCATAAGGGGGAAATAGTCTTATTCGTGGACAGTACCTCCTTCCACCCTCTCCTATATAAGTCACCCGAGTCCCTAGGATTAGATGAGTTTCATTGAGTTGTTTTAGCTATTACTATAATTTTGCATCTACAAGTCGTGTAGGACTACCGCCTTATTTAGATCGTCAGTGGAATCCCAAATGCGTTCTTCTAGCCTTTGTGCCAATTTAATACTCACAATTTCAGATTGCATATTATTACAGTTCTTGCTGGTTCTTCAATTACTTGCAGAAACTCGAACTTCATTGTTCAGGTTGATCGTGCCCACGACAAGATCAATAACTATCGGAAATTGGTTTAATGATTGCTAAGGTGTATCGTCGCGTACGGTATAGTCGGATCGTCAATGTCAATCTCCACCAATTCGATAGCTACCTTCATCTCATCAAAAGATTGAGCCACCATCTCATCAGATTCACTCTTGATGCTTTGAGGAAGGTAGGAGAGCTCTTGTGGATGCAGGAAAATGATTGAGCAAAGAGTTCCCCATGCTTAGGGGCAAAGGGGCTTAAATAGTCATCCCTAAAAAACTAGCCATTTAAAGGAATCTGAGTAAATTCAGACTGTCCGGATTTTACTCGGACCCTCCAGATATTCAAAATAGCCAAATGGCATATGCTAACGTGGCAAATCCACTAAGGATCCTGGTCCATTTTTTTTATGCCCGAACCCTCCGGGTGAAGATCTGGGCTGTCCAATACAGATCCGAACTCTCATCCAAACTGTCCAAGCTGAGTCCGGATTCTTCAGAAGCTTAGGGTTTGGGTGTTTGGCTTTGTGGCTTTTGGGCGACAAAGATGAAGCAATATGCACTGAGCCATTTCACAAGATTTTTATTGAACCCCTCTTCATAATACAATGTTCCCTATACTCACCGTGATTTGCATCACTAAAAGTTATGAAATCTAATTTTCGAGAAATCTTATCGTCTTTTGTTCTCCTTTTCTTTTGAGGGCTCATCACTGATGATTCTCACCGAATTCTTGGGACAAATCCTGATCATTTACGTCATGAAAAATATTAGTCCATTAGTCGTTCGTCATTAACCACCAAAACTCACTTAGGGGGTCTAAATGCACTTTCAATCTCCCTCTTTTTGGTGATTAATGACAACACGATTAAAGTTTCGATTTTGGACAGAAAGAATTAGCTTTTGGTTTTCTTGGATATATGAGTAGCTCACCCTAAATGTGTGCACATAAACATTTGCATTGATTACAAAGTGTACATATTTATGAGAGGATTGTGAGAGCTCCCCCTATATCCAAGACACCGTGGCATTGCAAAGCATATGATTTAAATCAAACACGAGATGACCTTTACATGCATTGTAATGAGATAGAACATGACATGGCGTATAGAATAACTAGACATAATCATGACAATAATGTATAGTTCATCACAACATGCATGTCTTAGGAATTTAAAAGGTACAACAACAATCTCACAGAGTAGCATGAGATACGAATAGTAAAAATATAATAAGTTTACAAGCCCATAAGAATCAAATGAAGAGCGAGGCTTGTAAACTCCAAAACCCTTATTGCCCATAGCAACCTAATAGAACTTAATTCTCCCCCTTTGACATCAAGACACCAAAAAGGAGAAAAGAAATGATGCTAGCAACAACCTATAGGAAGAAACTTCATCTTTGTCTTTGTCTTCGTCATCTCCCGAAGCCGAGGGGATAGGTGACGAAGGTGTGGGGGCGACGAACAGATTCAGAAACTCCTCGTCATCGCTAGGAACCAACTCGGAGCCATCGGGTGACATAGTCTCACTATGGACTGCCCATTGAAGTTTCTTGAGGCAGAGAGTGTTCTTCTTGCTTCGACGGTTAATCTTCTCTATCTTGTCTGAGTTGCTCTTGCAAATTGAAAAGATTGACTTGAGAGCTGCCATGTCGAGGACCTTGAGAAAGAAGGAGCATAAGTGGGATCCCTTATGGTTTTGTTTCTCAGATCCTTGGTGGTGACTCTCGGAATGGGCTTCTCTATCACCGGCCTATATAAAGGGTGTTGCATCTCATGGATGTGGCCTACACCGGTGACCCCATTGATGGAGGCTTGGATGTATGGTGCAAGAGGGAGAGGCAGGTGATCAGCCATGGCATATCTTATCTCATTATAAATAAAATTCATCACATCAATGGGCTTCTCATCTTTGGCATTCATGAGGAGGTCGATGGAATACCCTCGAATGAAAGATATGTGGGCCTCTCAAGGTGTTATCCCACGAGTGAACAATAAACTAAAACATGAGACCCACAAGTGAACAATAAAGTGAAACTTCAGTCGCAGAAGGTATGGTATTACATTCTTGAGAAAACGTGCCAAAATATAACTAGGCCAAACGAATTGAAGGAACACCCTTTCTAAAAAAAAAGAATTAAAGGAACACACGTCATTTCAAGGTTCTCGAAAGAAAAGTATATACGATTTGGTGGTGGCTGATAACAACTGACCTAGCCAGCCTACCAGGATTATTTAAAATTTAATTATTTTAAAAAAAAGAAAAGTTGAAGCTCACCTACTAAACTTTTGAAGACGATTATAGTTCATTTATCTCCTTAGGTAAATCAAAATATACGGCAGTCTCATATATCGTTAACTGCAGACAGAAATTACCAGAAAAATACTCCAAACACACGAGAACAATACTGTAGTTCAAAACCTAATTTTACGTTACAATATTGCTACAGTGCAGAGAGCAATCACAGTTGACAGATACAAACAAATAGGACGTCTAGCTAGGAACCAAAACAGCAAGTCAGCATCTGTTCATAATAACATTATGCTACAGATTAAAATCAACCTGAACTTACTGTCCAACAGGGGCTTCAAGCATTCAACGCTAAAGAAAGGGTCATATGGTCTCAGGCGACCAGCCCCTAGATCAGGCCTTCTACGCTGTTGTACCAAGAGAGCCAGGCACGCTGCCGTGCACCCTGAAGCGATAGATGCATGTCAGCTCCGGCTTCCCGTGGTTTGACAAGAAGTCAAGCCGAATCGTGTTGACTACCCGTGAATCGGCAGATCTGTCTAACTGGAAGGTTTGGACATTGCTCTTCTCAAGGTCATAAGAGAACTCTCCTAATTTTGTCATCGTGCCTAGTTGCTGATCTGAATCATCGCCTGGTCCTTCGTACCATCCACTGACCTGGAAATCCTTGGGCGCACTAGATCGGTCGTAGGCCACACTCTGCACGGACAAATCATGATCGTAAGTTAGCATAAACAAAATGAAGCACAAGACTGAATCAAGTGAGTAAAGAACAGAAGCGGGCCATGGTCCAATAATAAAAATGGAAGAACCAGACGTGTCAGCTAGAAGGAAACCAAAACAAAAGGACATCTTTGTTTTTCTCGTGGCTCAAAAATCACTATCTTAATGAATATAGGAGGACTCAAAATTTTCTGAGTGCAATTGAATACAGATGCTATTTAGTGTAGACAATCATGCCATTGGGATTTTTAATGTATTGGAAGTATGCTGCAAAGCGGGCACATTCACATGCAGCAATTAGCACAAGAACATTGAACAAGTAAATTATCAAACATATCCTTGAGAAAAGAGTAAATCATCAAAAAAGGAATTTAAAAAGTGGTACTCAACTACTCTAATAGATAAGATACAGGTTATACAACACCCCTGGCATGCATTAATAGATAAATCTCCCTATACCACTCAAAAAGTAACATAAATTCCCTGCATAGTTCATACCCTTATGATCAAATTATCTCCTATAATAGGTAGGGTGATTTGGATGCTCGGTATCGCCTCATATGCCATGGCCAAGCTCATGGCCAACTGCAGGTTCATGGATTTTTCAACTCCGTGTCAATCCGAATAGAACCCGTCAAGCCAGCAGTGAAGATGTGCACCAACTGTTGCGGACTATTAGACCTGAGGTAAAACATGATCTCGGAAACGACATTGTGCCTCTAAGGTTGGTCTTGTGGACTAGATTCAGAGTGAGAAGAAACAGAATGAGGACATGGTAGTCAAAGCGAAGCAGGATAATTGACAAGCGACCATAAGGCCAATGCTGCCAGGCCAGGTGAAACAGAGTGGCCAAGTGGGACAACCATAGCTCAAAACTGCAGGCTATTTTGACCACTATTTTCTACATTGAGTAATTGACCAAAAAACTACGTCAGCTCAACTGGTACAGAGGGGCAGTTGTGAGCCTTGTGGGCTTGTGGCTACTCAAAAGCGTATACTACACAGTATCTTCAGATGTTTGATTTTCTCGACAAAATAGACCAATAGAGATAAAGCCTAATAGAGGGGAAGAAAAAATAAAGTACAAAACAAATAGTCAAATGCTGTAAATATGAGCTTAATAAATAAAGCTACTAATGCTATTTAATGCTGAAATTAGAAAACAAGATTTTCTGAAAGTTTCCAATAGACTAGAAAAGGCATCAAAAGTGAAACTATCAATGAGAGAAGCACAGAGCACAGAAACTAATAGGAGCTACACACTGCAGGTTGGGACAGACAGATGTAAAAAGGTAAAAGCAAATCAATGTTGAATTATGATAAGATGATAAAATAACTACCTTATCAACATGCTCGAGAGTGACTGCCTCAGGAATAATTCCTGTCCTGAGCTTGATTTCCACAAATCCACTACTTCCTTCCAGTGCAAAACACTCTCCTGGCTGCCCAAAACTTGGCTCCAGCATTTTTTGAGGTGCCCCACTACGACGAGGAAGAAGGCTCTTATCTTTCTTGAAAGGTTCAGAATGCTTAACCACTTTACCCCCACCAGATGCTAATGCATAATCCACCATTCCAAGGCCATCCGCTGCATGCCTTGCTATCTCCATTTCCACTATCTCCTTGGCAAATAGCCTTATGTCATCCAAGCTTATGTCATTGTCAGTACCATCCAAACCCTTCTTTTTCTTCAACTGACTCACAATCTCATCGAATTCTTTCTTAGAAACAAAACCCATGTCCCTCAGCTCATCAAGTGACTTGTCCAATTTGTCAGTCTTGCCTTCCAATGTCTTCATCTTTGTCTCCAACTTATTACCCTTGTCTTCAAATTGCTTTGTGATATCCCTTTTTGTTTTGCCAATCTCATTTCCTAGCTTCTTATCTAAAATGTCCAACTGTACCTGAAGCATCTTGGTTGTCTTCTTGAACCCCTCCACCTTGGATAGCCTGCTCTCCATATCCAGTGCTGTAAATGGTAAATCGCCATTTTGCCATCTCCATAACAACTGGCTCATCCAAGCGATAGCCGAAATAAGAAGGCAAAGCTTCATCAGCACACTTAAGGCAGTTTCCCATTTGGCCTTTTCTTGTTTAGTAGCGCTTTTCTTTCGATGTTCAGCAGTAGCAGCAGAAGCAAATGCATCTTTTCTTGCCTCATATGAATATTTTGGCTTGTCAATAACTGACTCTCCATGGATAGTATGACCAATATCCTTCTTGCTAGCGATCTTATCATCTGAGACCCCATTAGCTCCACCTTCAGTAAGAAGCTCAGGTGTGGCTTTCTTCTTTGCAACAACAACTGTTCGCCGCCTAACATCTTGGCTGGAGTGTGAGTCCACACTTAGCGCATGGTTTCCATTTGTATTTGCTGTTGGTATTGCAGCAGCTGAAGCCGACATCGCTGTCCCTTAAACTACAATAGAACAAAGCTAGATGACAAAGTAGAAATAATAATGCAAATGAACTTAAGGCAACAGAAAATTAGTACACGAAGCAACTTGGTAATTAATCTGTACTGAATAACATGAAGGATACAGTCAAAGAGTTGATCTTATAGTCAGCATTCCCATATTATTTTTCTTGGTAATCAATCTGTGCAGAATAATGGATGAATAATCTATCTGCAGCTAAGTTTTCATATAGTCAGCCTAAAACAAAAGGTGGTTCATATCCCTAAGATAAACTGTAAAAGTTAACAGCCTTCCCATAATTTTTTCTTTGCAAATCCAGCAATTAACAATGTAAAGAAACGAACCAATCAGTAGGAAAAGAATAGCCTGTCACACATAAAGGCAAATGATAGGCTGCAGAGTTAAAAGAACTGAAAGAACTCAGACTATTATTTAACTAGTACTGCTATTTACCAGCAAAGATCACAAAAAAGGGAGCTAAGCGGTAAAAATGAGAAGACAAGAGTAAATTATGGTATTCTTAATAACATTTCGAAGCAAATCTTGAATTGTTGTCAGTTGCCACACCAACAAGAACAAAAGATTAATCTAAAGCAACCTCGTCAGCACTCTCTTCTTACAGTTCCGTACAGGATATAAACCCTAGCTCCCAAAGTTCAGACAATTCCAACACCAAGAGAGAAAAGAAAACCCTAGATTCTGGAAAATTAAGCTGCGCGCATTACAGGTCAACTCAGATTGATCTTGTCCGCTGCAGAATTTAAGCTAATCGAACCATGGATGTGGGGATTAGATCAGTACGGTACCATCCACGAAGCAAGCAAATCCGCAGCTAACTGAATGTAGAGAGAGAGAGAGAGAGAGAGAGAGAGAGAGAGAGATTTGGATCTTGGTTGTTCGCTGCGACAGCAAAGAAAGAGGGAACCCCAAGAACAAAACCAACTCTTGGAACAATCAAGCTAGGGTTGGTTCCTTACCGACGAAAGGAGGAACCGATCTGCGCCGGTCCAGCGCCAGTAGGCGTGGCTCGTGGTGCCCCGCCGCCGCCGGCGCAGAAAATTACGGGGGAGAAGAGAGCAAGAATGGAGTGAATTTTGGGAGGGAATCGGAGGAGAAGAGGAAGAAGGGTGTAGACGGGTACGCAGAAGACGGGGAAATTTCGGAAGTGAAAATGAGGTCAGTAACTGAAGACGCCACGAGGAATAGCGTCTCAAACGCAACTCCAAAGTATCTGGCGTTTCTCCGATCCAAGTATCAGTTAGACGTGGAAATGATGAAAGCATAAATATCACTCTTCAGAGCGACAAGTATTAGAAAACAGAAATTTTAGTTTTCACGCGTGCAGGCATTAGCGCTTGCACCCGCACGCTACACAGCGCCTCTAGCATTGATTTGATGGGAGGAGAAAATATCAAACACACTTGGAAAACTACCCCTAGCTGTAAAAGGACATATAGCAAGCCCACATAGCATTAAGTTCCACCCCTCTGCTAGGTGAAATGATGTGTACACCTAGCAAAGATTAGTTAATGACAAATCAAAGAAGATGCACGTTACCTGCCGTTGGATAGATGTTGGTTTACTCCCTCACGTTTTGAACAAGGATACAAATATTAATTAGAGGATTTCTTTCCTGTCTTACCCCTATTAAATACAAAAAAGTGGAAGTCATAACAATAGTCACAAAAAGTTGTCTAGTTTAAATGGTGAGTGTATTTTTATCAACTCCCAAGATCTTCGGATCAAATCTCAATTCTTGCATTTGAATATTTTCTTTACTACTCCTGGTGACTCTCTAGTTACTTCGGTATTTTGGCGTGCTCATCTTTAATTAGGAAAGGACTAATTGTGAACCTGTATATGCATGCTCATTATTAATCAAGGGCAAAACTGTCCAGCAAAAACCTATATTACCACAACGTCAAATTTTTTCATACTTTTAATAGAAGTCTTCAACATCCATTGTTTGCAAATTGGAGGGAGTAGTTTAAAAGCATCATCTGCCAGGATAAACCTCAATACCAGTGCCTATAAAAGGGCATACCGCTTCATGTCCACGGTGATCCAATGGCGCAAGCATCGATAAATTGTCTTTTGGATTCTTGTGAGTTATTTTTTATTTGCATAAATTGCTTTTCAGTTTGCACAAATTATTATTTTTTGATTTACAAGAGTTGCTTTTCGTAGTGTGAAACTATGTCCTGCTTCCTCACGCTAGCGAGTTGCTTTTATTTGGCGTGAGATGTTTTCTATTTTTCAAGAATTGTTTTTATTTTTATGAGAATTATCTTTTAGCGTGGTTAAGCATTTAATATTTGCCTTTTATTTTTGTGTGAGTTGCTTTTTTTAATATGTGTAAGTTGTTCTTTTGCTCTTCTCTGATTTTCTTTTCAGGTGTATTTGTACTAAGTCGCCTCGCGGCACATATTAAAAAAGGCAACTCACACAGAAATAAAAGATAAACATTAAGTGTTTAACCACACTAAAAAATCAACTCCTGTAAAATAAAAATAATTATCAAAAAATAGAAAACATCTCACGCAAAATAAAAGCAACTTACTAGCGTGAGGAAGCACAACATAGCTTCACACTATGAAAAGCAACTCTTGCAAATTAAAAATTATTTAATCACGTAGCAACGTAAACTCACACACAGTAATTACAATAAATCACGTACGTGAATTATCCAATTCTAATTATTTTGCAAAGCTGCTCTGTTTTTCCTCGCGCTAATGAGTCGTTGTTTTCTGTTTTACATGAGTTTTTTTTAATTTGCCAGAATTGCTTTCATCTTTTACGGACAATTGCTCTTTTTAAATGTGTAATTCATGTAAGTGGGTTTTTTTGTTCTTTATGATTTTGTTTTCAAGTGTGGTCGTGCTTGACTACTTTATTTTTTATTTTGATGTGTTCAGTTTTATTTTACACAAATTGATCGTTGAGTGAATTTACGGCATTATGTGAGTGAGTTGCTTTTTTGTTTGTTTTGAGTGAGTTGTATTTGAGCACTAAATGTTGCTTTTATTTTTTGTGTAAGTTGTTTTTTAGTCTTTGTAAGTTATTTATTTTTGTTGGTGATTTTTGTTTTCGCGTGTGGTCGTATTAGAGTGCCTTACTATTTTTATTTCACACATGAGTTACTTTTTGGGTTTTGTTGAGTTGTTTTTTAATTCCATGTAAATAGTCTTTTATGTCGTGTTGAATTGCTTTTTTGAAACTAGCTTGCGTGGTCTCTCAGCTATATCGGGCACATGAAAGCAATTAGACTGTGTTAGACGCATATAAATATATATAGGAGAGATAAAATTTGATAAATACCAAAAAAATAAATTGTTAACTAACTTTTGTCTTTTAGCAAAAAAAAAGGTGTGCGTGCTCTATGCCCTAATAATGCATATGAAGTTTTTCGTAGCGTTCTATTAAAAAATTGTTTTTATGATGATACAAATATTCATAACTTTCTCAACTTAGCAGCTCCTCTATTTCTGATTTAAAAGTTTCATTGGATGGTGCTATCATGGTCTCGCCACCTAGCCTCCAAAAATACATCCAACACTTCAAGAATAAAAGTGACTTTCCACCTACTGTTGCACAAGTACCTGAGAATGTACTTCTATACATATCAAGAGTGGGGAGTGGACTTTTGGCTCCTACCCCATAATAAGCACCTCAGAAATGCAGTTCAATATACAAATATATAGAAGTCCTAAAAACTATACATAATAAATGTTGAGCACCTAACCATTTCTCTCTTGTCCACCACTTGCACCTATTATTTCTATCATCTCTCACGCCCCGCTCAGACCCCTAAGTAATATTTATTGTTTTGTTTTCTATTGATTTTTCCATTTCAAAGATATATACTTTTAAATTAGAAGTTAGATTATGGAAAATTCTATTACGACATTCAAAATTTAAATGATAAAATCAGTTTTATTTCCAAATTATGAATTTCAGATATCCATAATTTGATAAATTAAAATTTTGAAATTTTAATATCGGTATACACTTTGGAAGTTTGAGCCTTAAATTATGACATGTTTGAAAGACTCAAAATTGAAAAAAAATCAATTTTAATTCCAAATTATGATTAACAGGAGAAAGAATTTTAAATTTTGAATTTTGAATTTTGAGTGTCCACATTTTTTGGGATTTTGAGCATGGATTCCAAACATGTTTGAAATACCATTGAGATTTTGGGTCTGCAGGATATTCAAACAACTTGAAGTGAGAAAAACAACTATAATTCCAAAATAAAAATTATATGAATCCAAAATCTGATAACCTAGATTTTAAATTTGGATTTTTGAATATCCACTTCATTTATTAAACTAGTGTTTTGGAGGGCTTATTAGTGCATATCCACTTCATGTTTATTGAACTAGTGTTCGCCTTAACTGAGTAGTCTAAATCAGTGGTAATTGCTACTATTAGTATTAATGTTAGTAGTACTAAGCAATAAAACTGCTAATAATTCAGAATAGTGATTTAGAAATAGGTTAGATGGCAGCGCATTAAATGCCACATGATTTATTTGTGGGTAGGTCTACTACCTACTTCTGATTGTGAGGTCCATCTAGCATGTTAGGACTTTGAAAAATCAATAAATAGCATAATATATCTCATGTACACTATGAAAAATATTTGGTGACACATATCTCAAAGTTCGAGGGTCGTGGAGATGGCGGGTGCGCTTCTATTCAGGTGCTAATATAACTTTTCCTTTTAATAAAGGTGCAAGAGAGGGAACCATATTTTAGTGAGATGGTTTGTGTGAAGTTTATGTGATCATGGATGTATTCTGGTTAGTCTCCTCGCTCGCGTGTGCGCATGAAAATGTTTGTCCTATTGTCTACCTTGCACTCACAGCGTTTGTTATATAGTTTTGTAGGATCTTCCGTATTGTTCATTCATAGTTACGAAAATATATAAATAGGTTAGAAAACAAAATATAGCCGGTTTTATTCTCTACGTTTCTCTGAGGCTCATCTTTGTCTCTTGACATTCAAATCAACCAAGCCTCTTGGATCACATGGCGTGCATACCACGTGAATGTGCTGAAATGGACCTAGCACCCAGTGGTGAGTGAGTCGTAGGAATTGTGAATAAGTCACTTCCATGGAAACTATAAAAAAATATCTATGTGTATATATTGTAAAAGAAACATTTGTACTAGCAAAAGTTGTGTCAAAATATGTCCATATTTATGACTTGTATAAAAATTACAAGAGATGAATAACTAATATAGAATATAGTAACTATGTGTGCACAATTTTCTTCCTTCTGTATATATCACACATTGGCATTTTTGGCATAATTTTTGTCACAAAGAAGTTAAAATTTTGTGTTATCAAATCGCATGCACGCTAGGTTATGACAACAAAAGATTCAAAAATATGGTTTATGTGTTACATGTGATTAAGTACACGTGTTTTATGCAGTTTACTCTATTTCCTTCCTCAATTTTGTTTCATAAATCATAATGCAGTATGTCTTCATGCACTTCATCGATGATAATAAATCGAAGCACTTTGAAGACGTCTTCCTCTCGTCAGATCCCATCAACTACTAATATTTTTAATCTAAAGCTGGTGGTGACAATTCGTCTGCTGATTCCACCTTCGCTCCACCAAAAGTAACGTGCTAGTTAGTAGTTATCTCTCCATGATCTCCATCATGTTGTTTTATGGTTTATAATTCTATGGTTTTACTATTTATAAATTATATTTTTTAAAATTCTAATTCAGTTTTTATCATGAATTTATATAAAGAGTGATGCATCTTAGATTTATTTTTGTTAGTTCCATAGTAATGCAGAAGCATTTAACCAGTCTTTTCAAATATTTAAGACGGTCACCTGTAAAATCTTATGTTTTGAGAACGGGTCATAACCCACGCACGCGTCGCCTCTAATTCCACCGTTCCACACGCCCGGCCCTCCGGTTTCCTCTTCCGTTCCGTTCCGTTCCGTTACAATATCGTCGACTTCCTTGCAAGACTTGGACTAGTCTTCAATTCCCTTCCCTTTCCCACCCGACTACTCTACGCGTGATCTCCTTCCTGCTCGCCGCGCCGCCGGGGAGCCCAGACGACCACGCTCGCCGGCGGAGAGGGGGACCACCCACCTCCTTCCGGCCCGCGTCTCGCATTGGTATCTCGCGGTTCGTTTCCTGCCCCCGCGCGCCCGCCCAAACCCTAGCCGCCTCCGGGGAGGAGGAGCTGGGACCGCGGCAGCGGGATCGAACGGTACGGCACTCGCCTCCTGCTCTGCTCTCCTGTGCGCTGGTCGATTCTCCTCGCGGATTTTGGTTCGAGCTAGAACGGGCGGGGAAGGGGTGCTCGTGTGCGGATTGTACCGGCTGTGTCGTAGAATATAATTTTACGCGCGCTTAGATGGAATCCGATGATTTGCGTTGCTGTGCTGCTGTATGCTACTATCACTTTCTTTATTTGTGTGTGTGTGCGCGTAATTGTAGATAGATTGGCGGCCACCATATAGCTGCCTGAGTAATCAAGGATAGGTCGTCAGCTACCCTTTTCCTTTTTTTATCGCATTGTCTCCCTCCGCGAGGCGTCACAGAAACGGAACAAGGGTAGCACAACAGAATTCCTTTTCCGCCGTCTTGTGTTGTGATTGTACCATGATGAGATTGAGGCAAGACATGCATATGTTAGTTGAAGTAAATAGATCTTGCTGTTGTGGAAATCACCAAAATTGGATCATTTTATTTTATCATCATTAGCATGGCCCAGGAATGTTTTTGTCGGTTTGATTGTACTTGCCATTCATGAAATCGCCCAATGATCACATAAAATTGTCCTTACAAATATTGCCAGTTTCACAGATTTATAGTTCATTATGGGTCCCTATTTTTTGGCAGTGGCTCCCAAAATTTACTAACATGTGTAGTAATCAACATTCATGCTGATTTGAAATCATTCTTTACTGGGAGTAAGTTCAGTGTACATTGATGGCCTAGAAACCTATGTTGCATGGATACTTTCAAGAATCTGGCACCAGTGCAGAATATAGGGATATGTTTATCCCCTCTGTAGAAAAAAAAAGGGTGATACTCGTGGATACTTCTGGCCCAAAACATTTCCAACCGAAGCCCATTTCAGGCCAATTCAAGTCAGTAGTAACCATATATATGTAATTAGAAATCCCTCTGCCTCAAACCATAGCCAATACGTTGAGTTGGCGGTGTTCAGTTCAGGAGGTCACCGCCTCCATGGCTCCATCTGCCGTGGCCTCCTCTTCATGCTGCTTCTTCTGGATACCTCCAACGCCATCTCTCCCGGCGCTATTTGGTAATTAAGCTCTGTGGTTGTGTATAACAGTATAAGTCAAGCATTAAGTTGTTAGTTGTTGGTAGTTAAGCTCTGTTATTTATGGTACTTGATTTGCCAACTTGATGTGTCTTGTTCTAGTTAAGTAGCTAAGCTAGTTTGCATTTGCTACTTGCTACGGCTTCTAGTTAAACTTTGCTATTCAATATTCATTGATTTCTGGAATGCTAACTGCGTGCAGTAAGGCTTAAGGCATGAACTAAGGAATAAGGATATTAAGTGTCTTGTTTAGGGAATGGCACTCTACACACAATATTCTGATGCGCATGGTAGTCATTTTCCTATCCTCTAATATTGTCTACAGATAAATACATATATACTTGCCGTATCCCCATACAGTTGTTTCCGTAAAATGTCTTATTGCTGTATCCATATCCCCATATCGCCATATCCGTATTCCCGTACCGTGCAACATAGCTAAAAGCGAAATAGTCATCGGTTTTCTTTCCAATTTCGTAATTTATCCAAGTCTTAAAAAGTAAAAAGATTGCCCATTTGAGAAGCTGTTAACTCTTTTTTTTTCTCTCGTTGTTGATACAGTTATGTTTGAACTCGTATATACAAATGGCACCTGCTGTATACTTTTCTGTTCAAGTGTCTTTGAATCACTGGAAGCTTTGCATCACCTCTGTTTTTGCGAATGTGCCTTAAGGAAATAAAGATATGTTTGGTTGGTGTCCATATGCATTGGATAATTCCCTGGGGCATTCCTTAGGCAAGCCCCAATGTTTGGATTCCTGCATGAGATCAATGCAACCATTTACTTCCAAAATATTTTGTCAGGAAAAGGCAATACATAGAGAGAAATGTTGTTTAGTTGCTAGCAATTGTCAGAAATAAATATGATTGTAAAGAAAAACTGTGGCATATGCGATATGACGTATGGACCATGCAATACCTCCTCCAGCCTTGCACACTTGCTTAACATTGTTTTCTTTTTTGCTTGCCTTAAGCATTTATTATTTAATGAAATCAATGAGAGATTATATTTTATCTGCAAAGTCACCAAACAGCCCCAATGGAATCGAGGGAGTTGGTTTTTTGAAGGAACCAAACACAGCCCACATTCTAATTGAGGAAAAACACAGCCGAAGTCCAACCAGCTGCTTTTTTGAAGGAACCAAATACAGCCCCATTGTATCTAAGCATGAGTCATGACCTCCTTGCCACTGTGGGTCTTCAACAAGGCCTAGCATTTCTCTGTGTATGGGGAATTATAGAGTTGATATTTGTTTAGTTGTTTTGGTATGTTTGAAATGTTTAAAAATTAAAGTGGAACGTGTTAACAATTTGTTGATCTCTTTCCATTAGGGGTGAAGTAGATATTTTCTGTAATGGCATGACAAATTTGCTTCTTTCTTTTTCTTTAATTAGCCAATAGCTCACCTATCTGCCACATGATATCATTGATGCTAAAAGATTTAAGTTATTTATTTCTCCCTCTGTTCCTTAACATAGGGTCTTTGTTGCCTTCTCATGTTCTCTAGAGACTTCAACCATTGATTGTTACCATAATATGTTCGTAAAAGCTGCTCCAATGTAATATTATGATCTCTTTTAACACTATCTAATACTCTTCTTTTCAAAGGGCCAATCTTGTTATTTTATATATGTTATATATATATATGGTCAAAGTTGACTGCACAGCGAAAGGATTTTTATTTAAGAACTGAGGAGCACTGGTGGACTGTTGTAACTCTCTGAGATATCGAAAGCACTGATCATTGTTAGTCATGACCAGCTCACTATACTCGCTTGCTCCTGTTGTTCGGTTTAGCTGTTGCTCTGTAGCAGATAGCTTCTCTTTCCTCAGCAGATTGTTTCCTTTTCTTTCTGTTAATTGGTTCATCTGGTAGTCCCTTATGTTAAGGTTCGAATTCTTTGAATATTTTAGTCCTATGTAGAATTACTGAGATACTTTCTTGAACACCAGAAAGGAAAGTCCAATACTAGCAGTCATCCTAAAGGCTGTGTGTATTTCTGAGCCCATTGTTTATGACGTGGACAGTTATATTATTGGTTGCCTTGTGTATTCATATTTCATGGTTGCGTATTAAGGATTCCTCCTAAGTTAAAAAATTTGTCCGGATTTCTGTGTCTTTTCAATTTCTTGTGGACCCCTCCTTTGTTGATTATGTGCCAATTACTGTCGAGTGCTGAATTTATCATTCTGAGTAGCTATTCTTGCTGATAAAAAGTTAGCATATTGCATTTCAGTTACTGGACATTCATTGTGCTTGGTGGATGAGGACACTGCAATAAAGAGGGTGGGCATTCAATAAGGTTCTGCAAGCTGTCCGGTGAGGGTTTAGAAGTTGTTACCCTAGAAGAATATTACCCATGCTAGTGGGTAAAGCAAAAAAGGGAAGGTGGCTTGCTGAACTGAAGTGAAGACATGTCCAAGTCTACTCCTGTTAAAGCAAGCAAGAACTTTGAATTGAAGAAACAATCTGCAGCCATCTTAACAATAGCAAATGGTCATGCTTGTAAGAAGGAAGCGATTGATGGAGAGGATCCTGTCAATGATGTGAAATGCACTAGCACTTGGGTCTGCAGAAATTTGGCCTGCAAAGCTATTGTAACATCAGAAGATTCTTTCTGCAAGAGGTGCTCGTGTTGTATTTGCCATCAGTTTGATGACAATAAAGATCCTAGTCTATGGTTGGTTTGTGCATCTGAAAGTGATGAGAAGAACTGCTGTGGTTCTTCTTGCCATATTGAGTGTGCCCTCCAACACAAGAAGGTCGGATGCTTTGACCTTGGGAAAATTATTCATCTTGATGGGAGTTATTCTTGTGCTTCGTGTGGAAAGGTTTCCGGAATATTAAGGTACGTACAGTATTAATTTAATTCTCTCCGTTGTTCTTTTCATTTGTTTCTTGTCCTTGCTATATTATTGGGACCTAGGACTAAAATGAAGTTTCTTTGGAATACATAGCCATATTGTTTTTTGTTAAATTATCGAATTATGACACAATGTAGTTCAAATTAGTCAGTAACTAATTTAGAAATGTCATGTACTTTCTTTCTTTGATAGGTTGCCTTTTTCTTCCAATGGCAACCGATAAATGATTAAGTCTTTTTTTTCTAGAAGCAATCATCTCCTGTTAATACAAATGATAGAATGCCCATGCTTGACACATAAACCTGAAGCTCTTTTCTTATGTAAATCAATTTAGAGCATGAAATTTGGACAAGTTGTAGCATGCACAATACTCTACTCCCAATATCTTTCTTTCTTAAAACAGTTACATATTTCAGTGGTACTTTCTACAGCTTGACCATTAATTCTACTTTGTACCAGATACACACACTTAAAATTAAAGGTATTAGTTTCGTTTTGTTGGGACCACCATCCCCTGTTATGTTTCTTAGCATCAATTTGCAGGTAGTATTTCACTTGTCACTATCGAAAATTTGAAATGTTTGTTATGCTTCTCATGATTATTGATGGACTTGTATAGTTGACATGAATGTTACTATGTGGCAGTTACTGGAAAAGGCAATTAGTGATTGCAAAAGAGGCTCGTCGAGTAGATATTCTCTGCCATCGCATCTATTTGAGTTATCGGCTATTGGAGGGAACGAGTTGTCTTAAAGAATTGCATGACATTATTCAAGATGCAAAAGAAAAACTCGAACGTGAGGTTGGTCCACTTGATGGAATGTCGGCGAAGATGGCACGTGGTATCGTAAGCAGGTTGTCTGGTGGTAGTGATGTGCTGAAGCTTTGCTCTTTAGCGATTCAAAGAGCTGATGAGTGGTTGAGTTCTCCAGATTTGCATCTTCGAGGTAGTGATCTGCCTTGCATAAATACATGGTTATACTGCTATAATAATTGTCATGGTGATTCTGCACAATACGCTTAAGCACTCCTTTGTTTTGCAGATTCCTTACCTGCTGCGTGCAGATTCAGATTTGTAGACATTACATCTTCATCCCTTGTTATCATTTTGAAAGAAATTACGTTAGCATCATCTAACACCATCAAAGGTTATAAGCTATGGTACTGGAAGAGCAGAGAGCAACCAAGCATGGAAGAGCCTGTAATTTTGTCCAAAGATCAAAGAAAAATACTTGTTTTTAACCTTGCAACATGCACAGAATATTCCTTCAGAATTATATCATTCACCGATAATGGGATCCTTGGCCATTCTGAATCTAAATGTTATACCGCGAGCAAGGAGGTATTTGCCAAACGTGCTACACAGAATGCAGCGGGAGTAGGCTCGCAGATGCAGAGAAGAGATAGGAGCCAGGCTTTTAAGTCAACTGGATTCAAGATCCGAGATGTTGGGAAGATCTTGCGGCAAGCTTGGGCTGAAGAAGGCTATCTTGAGGATATGTACGAAGATTCATGTGACAGAAGTGCCACAGAAGCAGAGCAGCCAGAGAGCAATGGACAGGGTCAGTTGTTATCTGGTGCTTGTCGCAAACTTCAGTTCAATGCATTTTCTGTCCCTGACCTAAATGTTGAGGCACCCATGCCCATGGACACCGACTCTTCCCCTGAGAAGTGCTATGATCTAAAGAACGGATTTTTAAGATCAAATGACAGTGGTGGCTCTGAGGCTTGTGCAGCAGTTAGGAGTGCGGAACCGCCTGCTGTTGAATCTCGACCAGGGGGCAAGGCAAAGCAACTCCATGGAGCGCACAATGAAAGCTGTGAGCAGGATGGAGTTTCGGCTATCTGCCGTGAAAAACAACTTCTGAAAAGGCCCAGGGAGTTGGATGAGGACTACGAGTACTGCGTGAAGGTGATACGGTGGCTGGAGTGCAAGGGGCACATAGAGACTGATTTCAGGATGAAGTTCTTGACTTGGCTGAGTCTAAGGTCGACGGAGAACGAGCATAGGGTTGTAACCACATTCATCAAAACGCTAATCAAAGAACCAAGCAGCCTGGCTGAGCAGCTTGTTGATTCTTTCGGAGAAACCATAAACTGCAAGAGACCAAGAATAGGTCCCTGCAATGAGCTATGGCATTAGGACAAAGGATAGCAAATCAAGATTTAGCTAACTCATTGATATTCTATAGATTTTCAGGTCAAATGCAGTGAAATCTGGTTGCTTTGATCGCCCATAATTAGAATGGGCGCTGGGTCATGAACTTATAATCATGGAATCGACTCGATCATCAGATTATAAGTTAATTCCACACAGGATCAGACGTCACATTTTCATTATGAGTATCCTAGCCTATGGAAATAGGATATTCTGTTTACGAGTTAGAAATTCCTATGTCCTTGATTCTACTTAGGAAAATTATTTTTTGGCAGAAAATAGGCTGCGTTGGAAGAATTCTTTTTTCCACCATGAAGTAGTGGAAAATTTATATTTTTAGTTTAGTAATTTCTAGTTTCCTGTCGAGTCCTGGAACAATCTTATAATGTTATGTATGGTTATATCTGCTTGGTCCCACTCCCATGCATGGATAAGTTTTTGGGACTACATGTTGGTTAGGCTGGCTCTCTTGAACATGGTATTTGGTCGGTATAGATCTTTGATATGCTTCTATTGCACAGTGATCGAAGTATAACTTTGACACTAAAAATTAGCTATTTAGGATCTGACCATGCATGTTGCAATCAATTTTTTGCCATAAAAAATGGCCCTTCATTTGACCAAATTGCCCCTACTTTTCTTTCTCCTCCCAACTCATATTTTCTTCCTCCCTCCCACAAGTTGTAGGCCCACAACAACATCACTGCCTTCGTTCAACACCTCCTCTCTCTGGAAGGGCAAGGAAGCAGCGACTAAATTTGTTGAGGTCATGGATCCCTATAACCCTAAGCTCATGCGACCTGTTGCGGCCCATATGAGCTTGGGGGTCTAGGGATCCCTGACCTTGACAAATTTAGTTGTGCCCTTCGCCTCCGCTGGCTATGGTTCGAGTGGATGCAAACTTCAAAGCTGTGGGTCAGCTCCAACACTCAATATGACAAATCTAACACATCCCTCTTTGTGACAAAGTGGTCCATATTAGCAAAAATATAAAGATCTAATTCTTGAAGTTGCGAGATATAGGTTACAACCCATACGATCCACCCCATTCGTAGTGACGAATCCATCATTGACCACATCCTCCAGCACTTCTTGAGCCAAAAGAAAGATTTCCTTTGCCAATACATTGGCCTCACCCTGCAATTAGGGAGCTCAAAAGGGTCCATGTCCAACCCATCATTGCCAAGATGGCCGATGATCCATCCCGACCTATCACCTCACCATATTCGCTCTAGAAAAGTGGGAAAAGAAGAAAATGGATAAGATCATGCACTTTTTCTCTAGAAGGGCAAGGAAGATGCTAAAGGCGAAGCATGCTTGGTAAATTGGAAAAAATGTTGCAGGCCACATGAGCTTGGGGGTCTAGGGATCCCTGACCTCGACAAATTTAGTCGTGCCCTTCACCTCCACTAGCTATGGTTCAAGTGGATGCAAACTTCAAAACCGTGGGTCGGCTCCGACACTCCAGGTGACAAATCAGATAGATCCCTCTTCGTGACAAAATGGTCCACGTTAGCAAAAATATAAAGATCCAATTTTTGGAGTGGCGAGAGATAGGTTACATCCTATGCAATCCACCCCATTCGTTGTGACGAATCCAGCATTGACCACATCCTCTAGCACTTCCTGGGATAAGAGAAAGATTTCCCTTGCCGACATCTTGGCCTCACTCGGCACATTAGGAAGCTCACATGGGTCCATGTCCAGCCCATCATTGACAAGATGGCCGATGATCCATTCCTACCTATCATGTCACACCCCGATTTTCTAAAACAGGAAAATTAGGGCCAACCAAAAACTTTTTCGCTAATAATGTCAATCAAAATACACCAAACTAAAACTTTGGTTCAACTCGCGATGCAACTATGGACCAAAACACGAAAACCCTTGCTCCTATCTTCTTGAACCCCGTTCTGTCGAAACCCTAATTC
The DNA here is from genome assembly GCA_019208055.1 of Stipa capillata. NCBI lineage: Eukaryota > Viridiplantae > Streptophyta > Magnoliopsida > Poales > Poaceae > Stipa > Stipa capillata. The sequence goes on from JAGXJF010002520.1 coordinate 357,685, forward strand.
CCCGAACTACATCCGACAACACAGGCAACCTTGTTCAACACCTTGTCTCCATACGTGGCTACTCACTCTTGCATTCCCGCCACAAACACACCTTCGGCATCCTCTCCCCCATCTTTCCTAGTCGGTGTAACCTAGACCAACATCTGCAACTAAGTACCCACATGGTACTTTGTGAAATGGAAGCATATATACATCATGGATCTCCTCCGAATACCATGACCTTCTACCCTCTACTTCGCCATGTTCTATCATAAGCATGTGCACATATATACTGCTTTTACATATACGCATATACGCAAAATCCTAACCCCTTCTTTCCGCACCACGGAGCAAAACCCTAACGCATCGTTGGCTCTGCCACAATCCTATGCATATACGAGCATACCGGCAATACTTTCCCAAATCCTAAAAGAAACCTGCGGCAGTTTCTCTGCCTTCAATTCCGATGTCGTCTATTTAAGCCATCGGGTATGCATGTATATATATATATACCTACGTGTGCATGTATAAGCCTCTCAGTTCTTATCTTCGTTTCTACGTTAAATCTACCTTTGTCGTAAGATCCAAAGCTACTCTTAACACCCCGCGCCATGGCTCAACTCTCTCGAAACCCTAACACTTCTGTTCCACCCAATAGTCGGGTAAAACTCAAATCCCAAGACATGTTGTCCGAGCCTCAAGTAACCCTCAACAAGGCATGGCGATATCTCATGTGTATATGTGTATATACTCGTGAACCTACGTGTAGTGTTAACCCATCCAATCTACCATACATCTTTAGGTGATTGCCTCTCCAACCCGACTAAAATATATATGCGTATATGCATGTTTCATGCGCAGATGCATGCGCACAGCAAATAATCATAAATCTTCCTTAGCACGTCCCATCGCCCTCACCAAGCCGGAGTTGAATCAAATGCTAACAGTGCAAGTTCATTAAAACCTACCGTGTTTCTCTTGTCAGCTGCAGTGCCTAACTCTGCTGTTGCGACAGCAGCTAATTGAGCTCCCCATTACTCCATCTCCTACCTTGGCATCCCTTGTCTTTTCCATTGCTGCATTGGGTCCTGTACCACCCTGCAACCCGCCACTATTTCCTGGGACACGCAGTGCTCCCGCAGGGGATCGATGCCTAACACCACTAGGCATCCACAGCAGTAAGTGCCACCAAGCTGAACCTCCTCTCTCTTCTTTAACCGCAGCAACCAACCCGAGCTCCCTCACACTGCCACGCCATCCTCTCTGCATAAATTCGGTGCCAAACTCTCCTGTATAGTAGCAGCAGCATCAGCCCCAGTCCCACTGCTATCAGCACCATCTTCGTGTACATGCCCCCTCTGTCTCCTTCAATCCAAGCTCTAAACTCAAGCAGTCACCCTTTATAATTTTCCCCACTGAGTTCCCGAGCTCCTGATCCTTTCTCCTACCACTCCGTCAGCTGCAATCTGAGCGCCCGAGCCCCCTTCTCCTCCATTTCCCCACGAGCTCCTTCTTCGTTTCTCCTGACCAGCAAGCTTCCCAAGTGCTCCACTTAATTCCCTCTCATAGTTCACCAGGCGCCGAACTCTTCAAGCATTTCACCCGAGCATCTCTGTTCCCCAATCCGGTTACAAACCCCGGTCTCTTCCGAGCTCCTCAAGCACCAGGATCGAGCTCCTCCCTCTAGTCTCTCCTCCACTGCAAGTTTTCCTCTAGCTCCTCCCCTGCCTGGATCCAACACAGCCGCCAGCACCAAGCCCGTCCCCGCCACCGGCGGGCCTCACGCGGCTTCACCATGGTAACCAGAGATCCGCCGCCGGCGGGACTCCCTTCCTAGCACCCCGTCGGCAGTGGCAAACCCCCACCTTCTCCCCATGGCCGAGCCTTTTCTCCCCTACCTTTTCCTTGCAGTTCCTCCTCAATCGAGCGGCTTCACTCCTTCTCCTCGATCTCCTCCTCCATGATTCCCCAAGCCGAGCTGCCCCAATTATCTCTCCCCAAGCTCCGCCACCGGTACCAGCCCAGGCCGAGCATCCGAAGGCCCAAACACTAGACCGGCACTGGCAAGCTCTTGGAGCAATATTCGACCGCTCGCCGCTGCCTCAGCAAGCCGCCTCACGGCGCGCCCTGATGCCGCCGCTTGTGCCTCGCTCGGGCTGCCCCAGTGACCGGATGACGCTGCCTGCCTCCAACCCTTCCTTTTTTTGCCTCCACTAGCCCAGATCGACCTCCCCGCCACCGACCCAACCGCAAGCTCCACTGACGGTGAGGTACATTGCCGCCAGTGCCGCCATCTCCTCTCTGCGCCGCTCCCGCATCGCCACCATAACGACACCGGCGAAGCCCAATCCGTCGCCACCGGGAAGTCTACCTCGACCTCATCGTTGCCGCAAGCCATAGCTCAGTCCAACCGCCACGTGCTGAGCTCGCCGCCGGTAAGCGCGACGGTGTCGGCCGTCCTCGCCTAAACCCCCCTTTTTCTCTAATCCTAGCCATTAACCTAATTGTTACTTAGCATGCAAGACACTGGTGCGCTGACGGGCCGGTCCACGGGGCACTTAAGTGAAGGCGCCTGCCACCAGTGTGCCATCGACGTCACTCTTAATAGCAGAAAACCAGCCGGTTCAGTCAAAGCCAGCCGATGCACTGGTTCAGCCGGTTCCGGAATAGCCCTACCGGTTTTGAAATTCTTTTTCCGGTTCTGGGATTATAAGATTATTCCCCAACTTTTTCATAAGGAAACCTTTTCAAAATTCCTAATGGTTTGAATACAAACAGATACATGCACTTAACACACTGTTTTTCTTTTCTTTTTAAATCAAATGACCAGGACATGTTCCAGAGATTTTAGGGCAGTATATGGATATTTTACCAACCTTTCTAATGCCTCTGCACCCATTTAAACTCATTCCCGACCTTCATTTTCAACACATGTTAATTCGAGATATGCATCTCTTATGCTTAGTACTCTATCTGTACTTGAACCAAGTTAACCGATCGGCACGGCTTCCCAATAAACCTAGATAGTTCTATATGGCAGTGTGCATATGGTTTAGGGTTAGCTCGTAGTCTTGAAAACCCTTGGTGTATGCGTGGATTTGATCAAATCCAGAAATAAAGCATACCCCCGTTTAACCCTTAAAGCCATGACCCTGTTAGCAAAGTTCATGAGAAAAGACTAGAAAACCCTAGCAAAGAAACCACAATACGCTTAGTATTCTGCTAAGTGAAAAAAAATACCCGGCTATGTTCCTCAAACCCTAACAATCTTCCGAGGCACTGGAACCCTAACGCGACAGAAGCTTTGAGTGGGTATCTTGTCGGGATAACCTAAAGCACCCATTTTTATCATTTTTAAGCTCCATGAAATCACAATAGCTAATCCAACGCGTTGTGGTTGCACGAGTTGATTATTCCGGTTTACATTTGATGTTCTCGGTTCTTCCTTGCAACGTTGATTTATTCGTCGTACCTTCGACGTGTAGATACCGACATTAGGAGATATCGCGCGAAGGATTTCAGACAATTGACGAATCGGGTCCAAGACCGAGCGCCGGATAATACTACCAGGCAAGCATTCCCACCTTGATCATGTTAAATCCCATATGTGTGAAATTCAATTATTTTATTTGCGAAACTTGCATGCTATGTGGATATCAACGGTATTTTATGTAGACCTAGTTATACCCCATAGCTGCATATGAATTAGGTTCGAATATCCAATCGTTGTAACCCTAGAAGTATTAGTCAGTTGTTCCACGACCGACAAAAGTATTAGGGCTATAGGCCTTAGCCATGCTTAGACCCGCTTTAGTTCAAAACTAAACATTTGATCGGTGTTCACAAAAGCCTTGGGACATGGGAAATAAAACCCTCGGATAGCATGTGTTATCCGAGGTGGTATTTGAAAGAAATATTTGTCAAAACCCCAAAATAAAACTGGAGATGATTTTGATTCGGGTGAGAAAGGTAAGGGCAGCCGGGGGCTGTAGAGTATCTGATGGTGGTATGGTCGTCCGGGACGAATATGGATCGAGAAATGGAGTCTTGCTCGAATCAGTTAAGGACCGAGCCTAAGTGCCGCTAAACCAGTTCCTCACCGTACGTCCACATGTCCTTTATGGGAAGGACTGCTTGGTACCCGGCAAGTATTAGAGTATGGACCCGTGGGAAGTAGGAAGTATGTGACTAGGTGGTTAAAGTCCTAGAAGTCCACCGGCGCCGATCGTTTGGGTGTTGACTCGACACAAAGGTGAGGAGTCCCATTTTTGATCCGGGACGTAAAAGTTGGGTCAACCACCTAGCGGGTCCAGCTCTAGTATGGAAGCGGGCGAAGGTCTCGTTGTAACAACCCTGCCGATACACCTCGTGAAGTGTATCCGTTAGTACTCGGCAACGAGGGGGACTTACATCTTGTGGATAAAGCCGTACAACCTCTGCAGAGTGTTAAAAACTATTCGAATAGCCGCGTCCTCGGTCATGGACATGAACTGGCAAGGCCACACATTGGTTAGACTGAGTTTTATTTGCGAAAGCTTGGGAATGGGATTAAGGACGTGGGCATGATGTGTCCACAGGGTGCAATTTACGCTACACGGCTGGTAGCAAGGAATTACAGGAGAAGGAGGCTAGCTGTACTATCCGGGATAGTACGGGCTGAGCATTGAGTTAAGCGGAGGCTAGCCGTGCTATCTGGGATAGCACGGGCGGAGCACTGAGTTGAGGAGGCTAGCTGTACTATCCGGGATAATACGAGCTGAGCAATGAAATGAGGAGGCTAGTCATACTGCCCGGGGTAGTATGGACTGAGCTATAACAAGAGATAAAAGGGAGGTAGCCGGGTCTACCTCAAGAGAAGTTTTGTTACTTTGAATTACTCTGATTTGCAAAACTGCTTTGGAATCTACTATTCTCGTATTTAAATTGAAAACTTACATTTCTGCACAACAAGTAACATATGATAGAGCTGTTCTTTTGATACATACCCTGCATGCTATATTGCCGTATATTCTTGCTGTGGGAAATACTTGCGAGTACATTCAAAGTACTCACCTGGCTTGTTGATTTGGCCAGACGAAAGCGATAGCTACTCCGAGAACACGGTCGAGTCCGCGAAGGCTAAGGCGTAACCCCAGTCAGTTGCCTGTTGGGTATGGTATATTGATGGGCCACATCACCGCTTGATTTTCCGCTGCAAATTTATAGCCGTTGGGCTACAGATATCAGATTATTGACCTTGACGGTCTATTTACTTAGAGTATACTGATTTACGCATGTATGACAATGATATACAGGTTAACTTGTGTGTACCGGCTGCTGATCCAGGGACCGGTACAGTGATCACAAGAGAGTATCCGGCCTCAAAACCGGGTACGCCACATATCACCTCACTATCTTCGCTCTAGAAAAGTGGGCAAAGAATAAAATGGATAAGATCATGTATTCCTTTCTCTAGAAGGGCAAGGAAGATGCTAGCGGAGGACAGTGCTTGGTAAATTGGAAAACATGTTGCAAGTCGCATGAGCTTGGGGGGTCTAGGGATCCTTGGCCTTGACAAATTTAGTCGTATCCCTCGCCTCCACTAGCTATGGTTTGAGTGGATGCAAACTTCAAAATTGTGGGTCAGTTCTGACACTCCATGCGACAAATCCGATAGATCCCTCTTCGCGGCATGCACAACCATTCATATAGGGGACGGAAAGAAAGCAAATTTCTGGAAGGATAAGTGGCTTGGTTGGGTGGCCCTCATGGACCTAGCCCCCCAAATCTTCAACATCATAAAGAGGAAAAATAAATCGGTCCACACTAAAATAATGGGGAATTCTTGGATCCGCTCGCTTAGAGGCAAGATAACCACTGATTGACCTCTGGACCCATGTTCAAGACGTCCATCTTGATGGCACGGCTGGCTCGCTCACTTGGCAGCTCACGGCTGATGGCACTTACTTGTCCAAGTTAGCTTATGGAGCACAATTCTTCAGGTCCTTTGACTCACATAATACAAGCATCGTCTGGAAGGCCACATGGAAAATAAATGCAAGTTCTTTGCACCCTTGCTCAGAGTAAATGCTTACGGTGGATAACTTAGCCATCAGGGATGGCAGCACTAATCCTTGTGCCTCCTCTGACACGAAATAAGCCTACATCTTTGCCTCCACTGCGCCTTGGCCAAAGAAGTTTGGACCACCATTCTATCCAGGCATGGCTTCAACTTCACCCTAGGTGCGTACCCTGACGATTTAACCTCCATCACTGATTGGTGGAGTATGGTGTCAAAATCGACGCCAAAAGATAAAAGACGGGATTTCAACGGCATTCGCTATATACACCATGTGGAACATTTGGAAAGAAAAAAACCGGTGGAATTTTAGAGGCCTCTTGGCGCTAGCTTTGGACGTAACTAGCCTCACCAAAGAGGCCATGGATCAAGGAAAAGAGGGTGTTCGACCCTCCTTGAGGGGACTAAGAAAGAGGGTGTTCGACCCTTCTTGAGGGACTGCTCCTATTTTTTCCTTTTCGTTGGCTTTTGGCTAGCTGTTTTCTCTTCTTTTCTCCCTCGGGGGCACGGCTTAGTACGTAAACTCACTTCATCTATAATGGATCGGTAGTGCTCCTTCTCGTTTCCGCAAATAACATCATATACAGTGGCAAATAATAAGACTGCGTTTAGCATTGCAGTGGATTATGATACTTCCGTTTGCCTAACCAGTTTTTACCTATTTTATTGTTTAGCTAACCAACTTTTCCTTACTTACATACATACTTTTCCCAGAAAATAAGTACAAACTGAGCCTAAATGCCAAATCCATACTCGATTCTGAATGGATGTATGCCCAATTCCAAAGTCCGATGCCAAAGAATTACCCAAAAAAAAATATCGAATAATATGGTTGTAAAACACATTCTGGAACATGGATCAGACAAGCTCATCGTAGATACTATGAGCATGACCATAACAAGAATGGTCCCAGCGTTATGGTGAGCATCCCAGTGGATGAATACATTTATATAGGGGATACAACAAGCAGGGCCGTCAAATATCTCTATGTGCATACTATTGTTCACAGCAAATGTGTTCTCATAAATTACCCCAGATCAATGCTAAAAAAAATGACCCCAGAACAAGAAATTCAAATCCAGGCCCCTTTGGCCTATGAAATTTCCAAACACTCTCTGGCGAGGAATATTTGACACCTTGTCCTACTATGGTCACATGGCTACTGGCAAGCGGTAGAATGCTTCCGAGGATGTGCCTGGGATGCTGTCAATGGTGCATTTAGAGATGCAAGTCAAGCAATTTACGAGTGCTCAGCATGATGTCAATTGGAACAAACTCTGTCTGGACCATTGAGACAGATGCTCCGACAAAAACCAAGCTTATCGTCCTCCTACCTGCAGTTCCCAGTTGGATGAGAATGTAACCAATAGCAGCCGTGAATTATCCGTTTGACAGTTTTTTATTTCTCAGTCACTGTCCCAGTCCTCATCAGTATTTTTCTTCATTTGGCTGGTCCTGCAACCATGCTTCCAGTTGTCGTCATCCACCTCACTGCTGCTGTGGTAATTAGGGAAATTCACCTTAGGGGCTCTCAAGTTTGTCTCTTCCTTGTAATCTGAACCCCACACCTCATCATCTTCAGTGTCTACATCATCCTCACTGTCATCAGAAACAGTAACCGAATTCCTTGGAGCTCGATTGGAACTTCTGGAGGCCCCAGACATATAGTTCTGCCTGTGACTGGATCTGCTCCTTTCATGTCTCATGCTTTCAAATCGTCGAGGATGTTCCTCAGGTGCATCTATCTCATCGTGAAAGCCAACTACGCTATCCTTGACATCATCAGAGTCCCATTCCTCACCTGACGCCTCACTATCATCATCCCACCTTCTTGAATCTGTTGTCCTTTTATTGTTGTTATCTCTCCTGTATCTTCCCTGGCCTCTATTCTCAGCATCTGAGTTGTCATAGCTTCTACTGAAACCCCTCCGCTCATCCACATCCTCGCCTGATGCCTCTATCTCACTACCATCATCCCATCTCCTGGAATCTGTTGTCCATTTATTGTTGTTGTTATCTCTCCTGTATCTTCCATGATTTCTATCATCAGCATCTGAGTTGTCATAGCTTCTATTGAAACCCCTCCGCTCACCCACATCTTCTCTGTACCGGTATTGCAGCCTTGAAGATTCTTCCTTCTCTGCTGCCTCCTCTTCCTCCCATTGCTTCTCCGCTGCACTCTCTATTTCTGCAATGAAGTGGTCAAGCTCCTCCTGGTCGCTGTCCTCAGATGGCTGATCATGTGGCTCTTTTATTTCAGTAGTCCCAGCAGTTGGTTGTGTATCCCCACGGAAGACGTAGGGACTACCTTGTTGCTCATCTATGGCTCGGAAGAATGTTGAGGCAACTCGCTGGATGCTCGCCATGGCAACTGGGTCCTCTGGGTTGATACCTTTGCGACGAAGTTGTGTCTCTATTTTCTTGATATTTAGTTTTTGTGACTCAAGAGCCTGCTCATATCTAGCCTTGAATAAAGCCTGCAATAAGGATAACCATACCAAGCTCCATTATCCATACACAAAGCCAACAATATAACCAAAATTATTCAGTTAGAAATCCATAGAAAATGGACATAACCCAAAGCATTTAAAAGAACAACAGTAAATTCGGCTCAAACCATGTAACTGAATAAATATAATCCATAGGAATTTCCAAATGCCATACATATGGTATGTATAATCCAAAGCATATGGAAAGATGAAAGGAAGTAGCAAGAAAATGCTAAACGAGAACTACAAACACTTTAACTGCAAGGGACAGACCTTCCTTTTGGTAAGCGTGTTAAAAGGTATGAGGTTCTTTGGTTGACGGTAGTTTCTTCCTCGAAACATGATAATTGTTTTGGTATTGTGAATGTTAACCACTATACCACCACTCAATCTTGTCAGCATAGCTGCCATTTCCTTAATTTTTTCCTTTGGGAAGTTGTCACAGCAAACCTGCACTGTCTCATGGAATTTCCAATGCATATGCATGTTTTGAACAACACCTCCAAAGACTCCACGAACTCCAACAGGGACATAGTTTCTATTTCTGAATCCAATCTTCTTGTAAGCCTGTAGTTGCTCAGCTGTCAACAGCTCTGGATCATGACGAGGAGCTGGTAGGTCTGGTAGCTCGTACTTCTTGAGCTTTTGTAGAAGTAAAGCAACTTTTTTCTTGGCCTGGATAGAAGTAATCAGACAATATGGTAAGCCAGCGACTTCACTATATTAAGAATGATTCTCATATTCAAAGAAGACCAAGATTAGAACACAAGTTGACTAAAGAGAAACAGGCCAAGGTCTCCATAGAGAAGGAACGAAATTATGAGGTGAGACATACCTAATTCGTCATCAAATGGGACTGTGTGCAGACTAAGCGCAAAAAAAGGGTAAAGGTTTGTAAATCAAATTTCCAATGATAGATCTGGAAAATGTAACTCTATTTCCATAGGTGTTTGAATTCAGCAACTTGATAATCATTTGTTGTTGTTCTGAGAACAATGGGTCTTGTCCAAGATTTTTATAAGAATCTAAGCATTATATAAGTTCTGAATTCTGATTGACTTTTCATTGAGAATAGGAATGCACCAAAGCGATTCTAATATACCATTATATTCATGAGAAGAATTTTATCTGAGAAACCGATCTAAACAGAACAATTGGCATATATTGTAGTTTTTTTTTACTTGTGAAACCTTACAGACGATGGGAATCATAGGATTGGTTATGTGCATACATCAGGTGTGACATGGGTAGCCACAAATTTAGTTTCCAGGGGTGTTTAGCTAATGGGCTTTGATATATCAGAACTTCTAATTGACAGGTAAAGAGTTGGATTTGACAATCCCAAGACAGTTAGTCAATTCATTCAGTTCAACAAAGTAAATCTCCAACAATCCAATCACATCCTCTTCTCTTCTTGATGCACTGTTATTCGAACCAGCAACACAATGCAATTGCTTTTCCCTGCAGTTTCTCTTCAACATATTAGCAATGACAACCCCCCGCCCCCCAATCTCTCTCCAAAAGTCATACAGTGAGCAAATCTCACCATAAAACTATGACAAGTCACAGCAACTTTGCCCTCGATGAAATGAATTATCTTGTTTCGGCATCCAGAAATATGATAGACATCGTCACGCCAAGCACGTATGGAATACAACGCAACGCAACCACCATGGATCGAAAGCGGGATCACAGCGAGATGCCGCAAGCATCACCGCTACAAGCGGGTGCATTTCGCCGGCGCCAAACGGCCGCCGGCGCCGGGAAGGGGAAGGGAGGAGAAATGGGCGCCTCATTTACCCTTCGCATGCTGTGGATGAGCCTCTCGTCGTCGGTCATGAGCTTCTTCCTTAGCTTGACGGCGCGGCGCAGCTCCCGCTGCGTGCGGCCCGTCTCCCTCGCCATCCGCTTCTCCACCTTGCTCCGCATGCTTCTCCCCTTGGTCGTCGACATCATCCGCCGCAACACCACCCCGCCACCGCCCGCGCCCGCCGCATCACCCTCTCCTGCCCTCCTCGCCGCGAAGCCCTCGGGGCTAATCGACGGGGCGCACCTCCGTTGGAGAGACGACGAGGTTGCCTGCAGGAGGCTCCGGCGTAGAGCCCACATGGTACGGCCGGTTGGCGGCCCCACGCCGGCGGTTCTAGAAGGTTCTAGAAGGCGCCGTCGAGGCGGCGGCGAGGTGGGCGGGAGGGAGGCGGGTTTAGGAGGCGGCGCGGGCGATAAACCCTGGTGATTTGGGTTGGCAGCTGCAAGGAGCTTCTACCGTCCGTGGGATGTGCTGTTGTCGACGTGGATGATCGTCACCCGTGCATAGCTGACCGTACAAAAATGGCATTACACTTTGGTCCCTCAAAGTATCGCTATTTTCTGCTTGACCCCTCAAACTATTTTTTGGTAATATTTAAGAGAAAATTCTTGATTTATCCCTAAAGATTAGCCTTACGGATTCACCTTGGAATTTTATCTTTCTGAATATATCCTTAAAAGCTGTTTCAGTTAGTTGACCATGTGTTTGGCCGTTAATTCTCTATGGAAAAGACTGCTTTGCGCTTAGCTTGTAGTGAAAATTGGGTGACTGAACTTGCAAAGAAGCAGAAGTACGTTTCCGTGGTAGAGAATTTAGGCAACACTTTGACAGTTTTCTTGGTTTAGAGAAGCTATTTTCACCATTTCTCAAAAAACTGACAAGCTTAGTGGATTACTGACATCAACATAACACACTGATACAATATGACATTTCAGTGATTTTCACAGAATACACCTATATAATGATGTACCAACAACTGGCACTAAAAGTCAATGAGAGGATGAAATCACGATGAACCAAAAAGCTTTTAATACTTGGTAGCAGAAATAACCAAAGTTCATGCTGAGGCACAAAACATTTGGAAAGGTCAGAACTATTTCGCAGAAACAAATTAACAAGTTCAACTGTCATGGGCAAAGATTCGATGCTACTTGCACCAGCTCGCGAGCATCAAGTACATCGAAAAATGATTTATCTTTAAATACAACATTCTAGTGTAGTGAGATCATTGACTTAATTTATGGATCTCATGAATTTGATGAGATAGAATCATTCAACATTTCTTCTTTGTGCATGGGACCAACATAAGCATCAATCCCTCTCTGGGAGAATCGCAGCAGTATAGTAGTTTGAATCAACCGAGAGATCCATTTGTTGGAATTGATCTCGGTCAAACAAACCGAGAGAAAAGGGGGAGTAAAACCCCCACGTACGTGCCCTGATCTGGGGCACCAAACACAACTATTGGTCTTGGTCCTGACTCCCTAGCACCTAGTATATAAGAAAAAGGACTCCCTCCCATTTGAACTAACCAACTCACATGGTAGGTCACGATCCACTCTAATATCTTAATGAGGTGCTGAGGAAGACGAAGTCCGACTACCACCGCCGGCCACCACAAGGGCAGTGCCGGCGGCGTTCTGCAGCTCTACGTCACCCTGCTGCTATCTCTTCCCCGACAAATTCCACACCGCCGGAGGCTCACGGTCTACTGTCATGGGCTTTCCCCTAATGGTCTCAGCCAATACCGGTTAGTTCCTAATCTTCCGCATTAAGAGGTGTTCTAATCACGAGGTTAAGATCGTTTTATATGTTAATCCATTCACACAAGAATGAGTACATTTGTTATTCTATCTTGACTATTAGAGAGAAAACTGAATATATCTGTGCATATATTGCAAATGGTTAAATGATCTATAAGATGAAGGTATGCTCATTCCCTGCTGAGTATCCTTCAAGCCAGGTCTTGTGGATGTGTATCAGCTCCAAGCCCTCTGGACTCTCCTGCTGCAAGTTCAGGCAAAGTAAAAGTTCAGCATCGGCTGTGTGAATTATGTGAACACACATGTGCGCAAAAGATTCTGTGTACTGCTGGACGCCCAAGAATTTCGCAGGAATGTGAGAAGTTACCTTCATATTCAGCAGAAGAGTTGTGAGGCAGCAATGTCGTACATCACCTGAGTGTGGCATGGCAGCAGCGTTAACATTGCAGGCAAGCCAATGAAATGAATAAAATGACCAATTGCAGGGCACCCAAGGATAATGGAAAGGGGAGAAAATCATGGCAAAATACAATTAAAGATGATGTCAACAGCTTTGAAGAAACTGTTAACTACTGCATGGAATAACTAGTACAACTATATTACCATGTGAAGATTTCTTAGAATATACCTTCCATTTCCCACTTGTCAAACCTCACCAGCCAGTTACTTGTTCCAATCGGTGATGTAACAAGTCGGTCCACCCATGCTCGGAACATTTTGCCTTGTTTGTCACCATAGCATGAACTCAGTGCATCAATGGATGCATGAAGTGACCACTCCGTTCCAGAAGGATGAATCAGTGTACCATTCTGATGCTAACCAAAATAAAAAGATAAGCCTAAAGTAAGCTCAAGAAACAATATGAGGCAGCAACAAGTTAACTTGATCTGAAATTACTTTTAAGAAATTATACATCAGATGTGGATTTGAATGTGCAGTAACTGTTTTGACATACACTAACTAGAATTTCTACAAAAGCAATGACAGAGTAAAAGAGCAAGGATATGAACAAATATAAACCAGCTTACTCTAAGAACTTAACTAGGGAATGTACACTTACAGTAATGCTCTTCATGTACTGCATAACTGAAGGAGACTTTTGAACCTCACCCCTCCGCCACTTCTCATAGAGAACATAGAACTTCACCATTACATCTGCAGGCTTGATGGTGCCTACCTTTGGATATGGGAACTCAAGATCTCTTGCAGAAACGTTAGGTCCTATTTTGAAGTGTCCAATAGCTTGCATGATACCAGCAGCACATCTCTCGGTTGCATGAATCATCTTAGGATTATCCTTTCCTTTTTCTTCATACCACTGAAGCAGCTCCTCTTGGGCATTGCTAACCTGAACAGTTTCAAAACTTGATAGTAAGCTCATAGGAGTAATCATTGTCACCAATGAACTTCACTGAAACAGCTTCAAGGAACTCCTTGTATACTGACCATGACAGCGTGGACAGATGGAACGCTGAATAGATCTGCATCATTGCCAGAGTCACCACAAACAAGAACATTGTTTGGTGGTTTCCCACACGAATTGAACTTCTCGAGCAAATATACAAGAGCCTGCCCTTTTCCCGCACCTCGTGGTAATACATCTAGGGCCTCGCCGCTACTATAGATTATCTTCACATCTAGCTGATCACGGAAAGAGAGCAGTACAGTCAAAACAAAACGCCACGAAGCAATGCTCCAATCTTAACAAAACTCTGCCAAAAATAGAAAGAGAAAGTCAGCAACGCCTGCCTTGTCTTACCCCACGCTGCTCCAATTTCTGAGGAAGAGCATTAATCACTTCCTGAGCACCCTGCTTATCAACAAAAAAGCTGACCTTATGAGGACCCTGATTCTTGTCAGGCTGCATCCAGACAAAACAAAGTAAACAAAGCTCTTAGTTCAGCTAGTAAAATTGGAAACAACCCAAGGGAGAGTAATCATGCAACTCATTGGACATGCCTGGGGCTTCAGCTGAGGAAACTTAGTTGTCTCCTCTACAACAATACTCTTATCCCACTTGTTGTTCAGAAATTCCTCCCAGCCAACATCAGGAGTCATCTCCTCACCATATGCAATCACAGTTCCCACAGACATGATCGTGATGTCCGGGGTGAGCAAAGGCTTCTCCTTCCTCAAACCCTTGTAACTGACCGGCGATCTTCCGGTTGAGAACACCAGTAGAGAATCCTGGGAGTACTCGGACTCCCAGAGTGCCTCGAACCGAAGCAAGGCCGAGTTCTCTGGATCATAGTGATCAACCTACAAGTGCATAATCGAAGTCAAACATTGGTCAGACATAGAACAGGTTGGGTTAGTTCTTCCCTACTCAGATCGGGATAAGCCAAATTAACAAATCGAGACACACACCATCGTCTGGTCAAGATCCGAAACGATCATAAGACGCGCAGAACCGTCGAGCCTATCCATTCTTCCTCGTGGCACAGCTGAAGAACAAGTTCCTGCAAAAGACTGCTGAAAAGCTTGATGCTTCTGCCTGCATACTACTTCCCTGAACAAGCAGGGCAGACCACAAATGTGCAATTTATTCTTTTTAACTAATTTTGGGTACAAAGAAAACAGCTACAAAATAATAATATCTGCAACTACACCAAATAACAGCAATTTAATAGGTAAAACAGCCAAAACCATCCATAGTCCATCCGTATAAGGAAAAACAAGAAAGCACTTGACTGGAGAATGTGAATTTAACTAAAAAATTTCCAGGTGAAATCGATGTCCGTAGGAAATCGAAACCAAAACATCTGGCATGGTTGGCATCAGTTAGACAAGCATTGATTTTACGCAGGGAAATGTACAACGTAATCAACTCAAAACCATGCTAGTGTGCTCCACCAACCAAACAAGGACATCTTAAATTCTCAGACACCTTGAGTACATGCCGATTTGAGGGGAAGAGAAGCGTACAAGGTGACGAGGTGGGGTGTAGGGCAGGTCGCTCCTGCCTCGCCTGCGTGGCGGACGGCGGCGGCGTCGTGGAGGAGGAGGACGCGCGGCGGGCGGCGAAGAGGACGGGGAGGAGGAAGAGGAGTAGAAGGAGCAGATGCTGCTATGCTACAAGGAACCTTACAGCTTGGCAAAAATGCGATGCCATCCATGGTCAGCTATTCACCTTTTATTTCCCTTTGAGCACAGTAAATTTGTAATGACTTTTTTTAGATGAATTTGTAATGACTTTTTTTAGACGAATTTGTAATGAATTTTTTTAGACAAATTTGTAATGAATTTTTTTAGACAAATTTGTAATGAATTTTTTTAGACGAATTTGTAATGAATTTTTTTAGACGAATTTGTAATGACTTTTGGTTTCACTGATGAAGTCGGCGAGGAAACCCCCTTACCCAAAGAAAAATTAGGGGAGAAACTTGACAAAAATGATATGCTCGGTTCAAAATTGTTTTGTTTCCAGCGTGTTGTTAATTGGTTTAAAATTGAAATGAGTCGACTTTGAACGGAACTTGGTGAATAGCGGCTCCTTAGCTCAATTGTAAAATTGCATCAAAAACTATATGTCTAAACTTATTTAATTAGTATTT
The DNA here is from genome assembly GCA_019208055.1 of Stipa capillata. Classification (NCBI taxonomy): domain Eukaryota; kingdom Viridiplantae; phylum Streptophyta; class Magnoliopsida; order Poales; family Poaceae; genus Stipa; species Stipa capillata. The sequence continues at coordinate 373,338 of JAGXJF010002520.1, forward strand.
TTTTGTGACTATATCGATTTCGAATGAAACTCGACAAAGTTTCTGATCGGCTCAGCTGGCTCATTAGCTAGATTGTAAAATTGCATCAAAACTATAAGATAATATTAGATCGAAATGAGGCAATTCCAAGCTAGCTCGCTAAATATTCTACTTGGCACGGATGAAATTGTACTCTCTTTTTTTAGGAGGAGGAGGATGAAATTGTACAGAGATTGGCACTCGGATATGGGTCAAGGGCCGCCGCAGTCCAGCCCGGCCCACATTTTTCTCCGGCCCACATTTTGCTCCAGCCAGCCCACCATCTCCTACGCCCCGCGGCATTCCACCGAACACCTCCCGAGCTCTCCACTCCCCGCGGCGGCGGCGGCGGCGGCACCGGCGACTCCCAACCCCACGGCTTCACCCCTCTCCTCGCCGCCACGATGCGGTTCGATCTCGAGGGCCTGACGGTGCACTTCCCGTACGCCGCGATCTACCCGGAGCAGCACGCGTACATGGGGGAGCTGAAGCGCGCCCTGGACGCCCGCGGCCACGCGCTGCTTGAGATGCCGACGGGCACCGGCAAGACGGCGGCGCTCATCTCCCTCATCACCTCCTACTCCCTCGCCAACCCCTCCCGCCCGCTCCGCCTCCTCTACTGCACCCGCACCGTCCACGAGATGGAGAAGACCCTCGCCGAGCTCCGCCTCCTCTTCTCCCACCTCCCCCCCGCCGCCGCGCGCTCCCTCCTCGCGCTCGGCCTCTCCTCCCGCAAGAACCTCTGCGTCCACCCGCAGGCCTCCGCCTCCGCCGCCCGTGACTCCGTCGACACCGCCTGCCGCCGCCTCACCGCGTCCTGGGTGCGCGACAAGGCCGCCTCCGACCAGGAGTCCACCCCGCTCTGCGAGTTCTTCGAGTCGTTCGACCGCGCCGCCGCCGCCGGCGACCTCGCCTCCTTCATGCCCCCCGGGGTCTACACCCTCGCCGACCTCCGAGCGCTCGGCCGCGAGCGCCGGATATGCCCCTACTTCCTCGCCAGGCAGATGGTCAAGTACGCCAATGTGGTGGTCTACAGCTACCAGTACCTGCTCGACCCCAAGGTGGCTAGCATTGTGTCCCGGGAGATGCAGAAGGAGTGTGTTGTCGTGTTCGACGAGGCGCACAACATCGATAATGTCTGCATTGAGGCGCTCAGCGTCAGCATCCGCAAGCAGACGCTGGAAGGCGCAGAGAGGAACCTGCGGCGCATCTCGCAAGAGATCGATAGGTACTGAGCATCAAAGGAGTAAAAATTTGATTTTTTCAGGATTGTCAGTGTTTTCCTTAAATCATCAAACTTTGTGATGAATAGGTGAAGGTTGCTCACTAACTGCTTTATTTGGTAGGAAGGTTCAAGGCCACCGATGCCAATAGGCTTCGTGCTGAGTACAATAGACTGGTGGATGGATTGGCACAGAGGGGGAATCTACCAAGTGAGTATTTGCTTTTTCTCACTGTTCGCTCTGCTCACACTGTTAATTATGGCCTTACTGGGACAGTTTACAATAATGTGCTTCTTGTGATGAAGTATCGGATGCTTGGCTTGCGAATCCGGCCTTACCTGATGACATCCTGAAGGAGGCTGTACCTGGAAATATCAGGAGGGCTGAGCATTTTCTCGCTGTCTTGCGGAGGCTTGTGAGATTCTTAGATGGACGCCTTGAAACAGAGAATGTTGAGAATGAAATGCCTGTTTCCTTTGTTGCTTCAATCCATTCCCAGGCTGGAATTGACCAGAGAATGTTGAGGTTTTGTTATGACCGCTTACACTCTCTATTGCTTACCTTAGAGATAACCGATACAGATGAGTTCATGCACATCCAGACCATTTGTGACTTTGCCACATTGATTGGAACTTATACACGGGGGTTTTCTGTAATAATAGAACCCTATGATGATAGGATGCCTGAAATTCGTGATCCTGTGATTCAGGTATCCATCCTACTCTATAGGATTGTAATGCAATTTTGACCAAACCGCATTATTGGTGCGCTAATGAGGTTCTATGTGTCGCAGCTCAGTTGCCATGATGCTTCACTCGCAATACAGCCTGTTTTCGACCGTTTCCAAACTGTTATCATCACTTCTGGAACTCTCAGCCCAATCGATCTGTACCCTCGTCTTTTGAATTTTAATCCTGTTATAAGCAGGAGCTTCACAATGTCCTTAACAAGGGATTGCATATGTCCCATGGTATTGACACGAGGAAGGTATGAACTGGATCCATTTGATCTAGCATATGTGAAAGTATTTCGAAAATAGCACAACCAATCTATTTGTATATTTGGAAATACACATATTAGATGCTTTTCATCCTAGGTAGAATAACACGAGACTTGTGCTAAGTTTATCCAACAGATTTAGTTGTTCTAGAAATTCTTGTTTTACTGGTGATGTTTCAAATCTTGGTGTATAGCTTCAATCATTTCATCATTTTCAGTGATCAGCTACCTGTAAGTACGAAGTTTGATATGCGTAGTGATCCTGGTGTTGTGAGGAATTATGGCCGCCTCTTGCTAGAGATGGCTTCTGCTGTTCCAGATGGCATAGTCTGTTTCTTTGTCAGTTACTCCTATATGGATGGCATTGTCAACAACTGGAACGAAATGGGAATTTTACAGGTTATTTCCCTTGCCGATACATCATTCTGATATGGAGTAGTCTAGAGTTTAAACTTCAGATTAAAATAAAATCACTTAATAGATTGTTACAACGGATCTAGTTATGTCACCATGCACAAGTCAGCCAATTTCATAAATCGACCGTCTCAGTTGGATAACTAGCCTAGCTCTTCTGGAACACTATCAATTAGTATAAAATATTAAATGGTGTTTAAGCCGCCTAATGACATATTTTCATATATGATATGCAAAGTTCTCTATGCACCTGTACATTTCTACGTGGTGAACGGTCTGCTGAGCTGGGTTGACACTAAAGAGTATTAACTACTCGTGTGTAGAAACTATCCATGTTTTTACTATCACCAACATGCATATGGAGTTGGATAGGTAGTACACACTAGACAGATGATATATGATGTTTCGGCGAAGAATTAACAATCACATTAGCCGTGTATGCAATTAGGTCACGTGCGTTCTAGTAGAAGAGATGAAACTGTATTAATATCTTGCTCCCTCAGCTTCTACATGGTGCGCATTCTCAATGGCCCTCCCAGTTATTCTTTCCCTATTGGGTTCTTTCCATTAAAGCATATTGCCGTTCTTCCTCTTGTCTGATTCTGTAGTTGTCTCTTGTTGCCAAGATAAAATATAATGCAATAGTCCCCTATAAATGAACATCTTATGATGTTATTTTGCAGGACATCATGCAGCATAAGTTGGTATTCATCGAAACACGAGATGTTGTTGAGACAACATTGGCCCTTGATAATTACAGAAAAGCATGCGATTGTGGAAGAGGTGCTGTCTTCTTCTCAGTTGCCAGGTTGGTTCCTTTTATTTTAGTTTTTGGTCTGAAACCACCCTTCAAAATTCACTATTAGTATACAGCTGAACAAATGATAGGATTGCTCGAAGCTATTGCAGCATATAATTCAGTTTTGACTTTTAACATTGATCGAAGAGTGCTAACTATATTCATGGTGATTTATTGTTATATTTTGATTACTAGTGTTCTTTATATCTAACTATATCAAAAACTGCCAAGGGAATATAGAAAGAAAACAATGTAATGGCCTAGTTAGTAGGGGTGGTAACTCATGAAGATGCATGTCAACTCTTCCAGTTTGTTACCAAGTCAACAGCCAGATCCCAGATCAAGCAAACTATCACCATTCAACCAAACAGCCAAATCTTTGACAATGTAAATCCTAGTTGAGATTCCTGGAAGTTCCTTTTTAAGGTCTTCTATCTCATAGGATGAAAGAGGCACTTAAGGCGTCTCTTAGAGATTGGCTTGCTTCCATTGAGTAGACCGTAGACCACAAACATAGTGTTTTCTCTCTTTATGTACATCCCCATCCCCCTTCTTTGTAACTATTTTTCCCTTATTGATATGTATGTATGTATGTATGTACGTACGTACGTACGTATACTGTTGGGGCCTCCCCTACAGTTTTTCGTCAAAAAGAAACATTTTTGTTCATGTGTAAATAGGGACTCTTGTAGGCCTGTAATTTTGCATACCAAAATTGTTTTCATTGCAAAACTCAATCCGTAATTATTTTTGTCATTATTAACTCATTTTCTTGTGATCAGTAGGCAGTTGGCACCATGAGTTATATATCATATTGCATATGCTGAAATATAGTATATTGTAGATTGGCTACTTCTTTTTAATACGAAATATTGAGTGGTCATGACAACATAAGATGTAAACAAATAAAAATAAATTATCATAACTATGATTAACTCTTGCTAACAACATGCTCATTTCAGGGGCAAAGTTGCTGAAGGTATTGATTTTGATCGACACTATGGTAGACTTGTAATCATGTTTGGTGTTCCTTTCCAGTACACACTCAGCAAGTGAGGACCTACTGTTTTGCCTTTCTACATTTAGATTTTATTTTGTGCAAGCCGTGATCTGGGTCCCGTAATTCTGTGCCTATGAGTGGTTTGTCATATGCATACACACAATTATAAAGCTATATCGACTGAATGGCATCCAGTGTTCTAGCCTGTGATGGTTTTTTTCTTACATAATAACAGCCTACTTTCATATATGTCCTATTTGCAGGGTATTGCGTGCTAGGTTGGAGTACCTAAGAGAAACATTTCAGATAAAGGAGGGTGACTTCCTGACATTTGATGCATTGGTACTAATTCTACTTCTGTCACGAGGGATAAGGGCCTTCTGATTTGTAGCTTTTATATACATCTCCTAATGAAGTTTTCCCGGCATTTTCATATGCTGTGAATGTCAGAGGCAAGCTGCTCAATGTGTTGGCCGTGTGATTCGTTCGAAAGCAGATTATGGGATGATGATATTTGCTGACAAGAGGTACTTATACCGCCTTGACTTAAGAGTCAGAATGTTAGAGCTTAGAGGATCATCAAGAAAGCCTGATATATAGTTAGCTGCCATATGGGTTGACATCCGTCGTATGGTTGACAAGGAAGCTCAAACCTTGTGCTGTCTAGATTGGCAAGCGATTTTCAATCTGCATATTGCTGAAAAAACGAGTTCAAAGTTTGTTGCATTGAACATGTGATGGAGTGGTGGTCAACTAGCAGCAAGCTGCTTAGTTTAATCTGCTTCAATGAAACACCCTTGGAAGTTATATATGCTGCATGAAAGTGGACTTTCCAACTAAAAAGTGTACTTTTAGTCAATGTATTGTGGCAAATAGATACTGGTTATAATCATTGCTTGATTTAATCTTAGGTTCTCTGGGCTTTGGGTACACCACATATCAAACATACAGGGCTTATGAAACATAAATATATCCTGCAGATCTGTTTTAGGTATTTTGGGCCTGAGGCCTTTTGGTTTCATCATTCCGTCCCATCAGCATTGCAATTATAATTCTGTCACGCACAATAGAACTTGTTCTGCCTATTTCCCTGCCTTGTTGGTCACCATACTCCTGCTTGCTAAATGCTATGTCATTTGTGACTTGCAGATACAGTCGGCATGATAAACGGTCTAAACTGCCTGGGTGGATACTGTCACACTTGCACGATGCGCACCTAAATCTGAGCACCGATATGGCTCTGCATACAGCCCGGGAGGTATGTTTCCTAACATTGCTTTACTTGATTAGCGCTTTGGAGTCCGAATTGCTCCAGGGCCTTGCGACATGGAGGCTTTTAAAGAGCAAGCCATCTTGGTAGCTGATGTAGCAATCCCTGTGCAATGCTGTCATCTAGCAGTCACATGCACAACCTCCATGATTCTGGCATGCTTGTCGTGCAACTTGTCCGCATCCGAACGTTCTTTTCATATCGGTGTCCATAATTTTTTCAAACTTGTCAGATTTTTGTAGAGGATGTTCTAACGCGTTTGCTTGACCTGCCATCTGTTTTGCTATTCAAAACATAAACTTGCAACTGTTTTATGATAGTTCCTCCGGAGGATGGCACAGCCGTACGACAAGGCGGGGAGCGGTGGCAAGAAGACGCTTTTGACCGAGGAGGACCTGCAGGATATGGCTCGGGATGCCATGGAGATGTGAACCCGAGAGAGAGAGAGAGTGAATGAGAAAACTTCTATGTACTCATGTAGCAAACAGTTTAACTGAAGTCAAGTCGCTGGTGTACAAATTCTTTGGGCTCTCCGCGCATGATCAAATTAAAGCATAACTTCAAAATTCAACTGCAGCTTACACAAATCCGTTCATCCGAACTTCTATACCATGTTTTCGATCAAACGAACGAATGAACCTCGCTTCGTTACATATACATGCCGACGCGTGCAGCAGCGGTTGTGAGGCTCTGCACGCCTCAAGCTCGGGTACCTCTCCACCCGTCGGCGACGACCGGCACGGAGCTGCGCCGCCGGAAAACTTCAGCATGTCTCATTTACAGTGAAGAAATTATTTTTTTGGCGGGAGTAGGGCTGGCTGTAGGCCTCGTGCTAGGCCCTGACGACCACACTGCGCTGGCAGAAATTAACTGGGCTATCTAGTGAGGAGTGGATCATAATATGCAAATAATATATGGAACTAGTAGTGTCATCAAAGCTGGAATAGCTCAGTTGGCCAGAGCGTGTGGCTGTTAACCACAAGGTCGGAGGTTCGAGCCCTCCTTCTAGCGGAACAATATATTTTTCTACTTCTGTATATTTTTAAGTTATAAAGTAGCTGCTCATAGGAGTCCAGAGAAATAATCTTAGAAAATTGTCGGTGTAAGAAGAGAGCCGACGGGTGGGCTGAAACGGCTCAACAGCAGTGTGCGAGACCTTCCAACACTCGGAGCTTGTCTGAATTAGAAGGAAATTAGATTCAATCCATTTGGACCGGAATATCTTTAGTTCAAATTCCCTGTCTGTTTGAAGGGACTGTATCTCATCGCTATGTATCCACATAAAACCCGCCCCACTTAACACGGGATTCTTTTCCCCTGGACTAAACTATTTCCTACGTTCTAAACAAGATAACTCAAACCAATCACTTGATTGGAGTAACTCAAAAAAAATATCTTTATTGTGCACACGCCTATAAATTCAATCAATCGCAACACATTTCACTTACAAACATCATGCTCCGCAAAGAGCGAAAGGAAACCCTCAAATCTCTCCTCCAGCCAATGGAACTCGGTAGCTTTAACTTGTATAGCTGCGCTGTGCAAGCAGCGTCCTACACTGCAACGGACAAGGTATACACACACATTACGAGCCTTCTTACTTGGATGAAACATAATCTACCCATGTACACTACTATTACAGGTGAGCTGTGACGGCGTATTACATCAATACACACATCTTCCTGCTTTTGGAGTATTATCTGACAACATTCATCTCTTCCCTTCGAATAATGGAGCACAAGGGGCGCCGATCAGAATGGGAAGCAATGTAACTTCAGTTATGATCTGAACTGTTTTGTATGTAGCTCCCCAATGAGGAGCTGCGGTCACGTCAACTAGACTGAGCACTGATGAGGCACAATGAACTTAACTACTGGGGATTATCTCGACAAACTGGGGTCCATGATTTTCTGTTGGTTGACTGTTCTGAGGTATAACGTATGTACCTTGCAACTGGCAAAGAAGCAATGAAATTTCTGACAACATACAGGTCAAGAGGATGGAGGTGGTTCAGCTATGTATCATATGTAAGCAAGAGAGTTCCTGTCACCAGCAGAATGTGGCCGTCCTCTGGTTGGTGTAGGGGGCCGTTGTATGTTAAGTTCCTGCAGAATAGGGATATGAATGAGCGTGGACAAAAATCATTCAAATGCCACCATCCATTTAGAGCATAATGCTGTTGCTCAAAAATTCTTGCTCACGATCAAATTGATACATGCTTTGCCTCACTAAAGAAATGACAAGAGAAAAAAAAATATTCATGCTGACCTGCATCCATGTGGCGTCCACAGCACGCTCAGGGGAGGACTCAGGAGAATTAACAGGTGGTGGAAGTGGATGAATTAACTTCGGAACAATAACTAGTCCCCTCCCCACCACAAGAATGGCGCCAGCATTGTTTGCAGTGCCTGGTGCATAGATGATCTTAGCAAATATAATGTTGATAGATAATAAAATGAGTGAGAGGATACATACCACAGTAATTAGTTGCTGAAAATAAAGTGATCAACTGTCCATGGGCGAAACGCTCAAAGCCATCCATAACACACTCATGAGCTCTTATGATCAACTGCAGTTTGTTCCGTTTACAGAAATCTGTCACTCGGTCAGGCTGCAAGTCAACAGGAAGTTTAATCAACAGATTCAGTAATAAGATTACAGTGCGACTGATCACTGAAAAGAAGAAATAGTAATAAGAAAACATGGACTATTTTATTTGAAACGCTTGATACTCAACAAACTAAAAGGCAGATATGAAGCATCCTAGTGTCATACCCCAAATGTTACTAAGCCAGGTCCTCGTGCATTTGGTCTCAAACCCTCTACACTATCGTTCTCCGTAGGATCGGACCTGCATGTATACAAGTAGAAAGTATACATTAGTCATGACATGTACCATAGTAAAAAGAAAAGAAAACATGGCCACCAAGTACCATAGAAGGTCCATGAGGATAATAGATCCGACATCCATTGTGATAGGCCTTTCGATTTTCTCAATTTGCTCCACAGTGTTTATTGACCTTCCAATGCCACCATGCATGCAAATTATTTTCTTTTCTATCATGGCAGCCAGTGGGAGATAATTAAACAGTTGGTTGAATCTAGTCCAAGCCCATATACCATCACTTTCACCCTACATAGAAGAGTTAAGAAACTAACACGTCCAATATTTCAATTCAGACAAATATATGCAGCACTATCTACCATTCTCTCGATGCATTCAAGGCGGAATCCGAAAAGAGCATTGATGTCAGCAGCCTCGTGATTTCCTCTAATCAAGTGGATATTTTCAGGGTACTCTATCTGCAAAATTTGTTTCCAATGGCTCAGAACTAGCTTTTATACAAAATAGTGTAATAACAGCAGCAAACACATTTCAGGTGAAATCACTACTCACTTTAAGAGCAAGAAGTAGCGTTATTGTTTCCAAGCTGTGCTGACCTCGGTCAACATAGTCTCCCAAGAAGAGATAATCAATATACCTGAAAAAAATATAAAAGCAAGAGCATCACATAAAGAAAAAGAACATGATTTCAAAGTTTATGGCGAATATGAAGATGAAGTGGACAGAGAAAAAAAAAGATTATTTCAAAACTTTTAATTCACTCTAGTTTCAGTTGTGCTTTCAAAAGGTAGGTACGAAGTTCAGGAGCAACTTACGTTATGTCACCAGCCGTCGATGGAAAACCGTATTCATCAAAAAGGCGCATTAGGTCACCAAACTGCCCATGAAGATCACCAAATACTTTAACCGGTGCTTTTAGTTGTAAAACAGTTGGTTCCTGCATAAAAATCTGCTCAGCAGCATAGCATAGCTCGCCAACTTCGTAAGAGTCAAGAAAAAAGGTCCTATCAGCGGGAGCATTCCAATTCCTTGGCCTAAGTAACAACGAAATGACCTGCAACAAAAGAGAGTAAGAAAAATAGCTCCTCACACAAAACTCCGAGAAATTAAAGATGGAACCATACCTTCTTATGCAAACCTTGTGGAGACCTTTGTCTATTTAATGCTTTCTTCGATGGATATGACTGGTCATTGTTCGAGGGATGCATTCTTCTGCTTTCATTCTCAAATTGATCCAGTGAAAGCTGTCGGACCAAACATCCTAAATCTCCTACTGCTTCTTTAGCAACTACAACCTTCAAGATGGAAGATCAAGAATTCAGGATCATTAAACTGCAGTAACTTCATCGGAATTGGCAAAACACACAGCTTGCAAGAAAATCACACATGAGCCTTTAGGTAAAACAGGCAACTCATTCAAGATATTTCTACGGCCCACAGGAAAAAACGTCCCACAAAACATTTAAGTAGAGGAAATTAGCAGAGTGCATTAGCAAAGGGAACAGAATCTTAGTAGATTATAGAGGACATATTACGACCAATCCACCATATAGGATGGAATTAATTTCTCTCAAGGTAAACTGCTACTCTAATTGAAGCAATTTCTACCGACAATGTTACCCAGCCACTCTTAGCAAATTCTGCAAGTAGAGTCATAAATTTCACAGCAATTTGAGAACTGCCTTTGGATGCTTTAAAAGTGAAATGATAAAGAAAGGATTCTTTTTCACTAATTTTGTGCTGATGCTTTCGTATTCAGCTTAAGAAAGCAAATGGGAAGAAATTTCACCAAATACATACTGCTCTAGAATGCAATTTCACATCTGGTTCCAGGGAGCCTCCATCATCTAAATCATCAGGCATTGGTGAAGTTTCACTCAGCGGGGAGTCGGATCCTATTCCCTCTGAAAGACTGTCTTCTGAAGATGCTGCAGATGCTTCCTTTGCAGCTCGCCATACAGCACTAACAGCTTCAGCTTCGGCAGCTGAGGCCTTTGTCAACATGTCAATTGACTTCTTGTCCGTGCTGAAAATCATGAGAGACTTATTTAGCTTTCACAAAGACACAAGAACTCTACAAACACTAAAGAAGATGAGTAAGAAACCTGAAACCAGAAGTTGTCTCATGACTGTTATTTGTATACTGCTGGAAGGACGGAGAGTCAGAATTGAAATTGTGATTTCTATTTTGATTTTCCACCCTTGGGACTCTATCAGTTTCTGATTGGAAAGGTGCATTTTCAGCAATAAGAAAATCATCGAGGAGGATATCTGTTCGAAAAAGAACATGTTCAGATTTCAGCTGCACAAATTTGGTGATACATCTATCATCTTGCCAAACATGCACTTGCAACAATTCAAATCCGACAATTAAATGTAACAATACAAACTAATGAAATAAGGAGCAAGGCATTTGCCCATCTGCTCAACCAATCAGTTAAAAGTTCTCATGTACTTGCTATACATAGGAGATCCTATAGTTCTCATGTACTTGCTATACATAGGAGATCCTATCATCGCCTCATTTTAGGATCTTGCTAAGATAATTCTGCAGAAGTTTAGATAAAACGTTGCAACTTCTGTAATTATCTGACATTATGAATATGATTATCTGACTGTATGTCTACACTAAACATATCAAGGTGCCAAATCCACTCTATTGAGAAACAAACATCGATGTGATAATGACATCTAGTGACAACAAAAGTAAAATACAGCTCCAACGACAATGATCATGCATGTCCTCAAATGAAAAACGACAATGATCATGCTGTCATTTGAAAAAGCTTTCTTGATTTTCAGAATTTAGCAGAGAAGCACCAAAATGATCCACTATTAGTTACCTCCCCTCAGACCACCATAAATGTATATCTGAGAGCCAACAGAAGCAGCTGCATGACGACAACGACGAAGTAGATCCGAAGAAGCATCATGCTCGTTTGAAGACTTTAAAGTGCGAGAGGTCACAATGCCATTTCTATCCAACCAAACTCCAGCAGCAGTGTCCAGAACTTCAGAAAGTGTTGGCCGGGTGAGTCTAAGGGAGTAAACAGACATATCAGAATGTAATGGACACAAAAAGAATGTACACTCACCTGCGATTGCACCTTCTCCTTCAATAGCTCTCCCTCCTCTAAGGACACCTCCAGTAACATGCAATCGAGCACCAACAAAGACCTAAAAATGTAGGACAATCAGGAGAAGCAAGGCAAACTAACATGCTCAATTAGAGCAATATGGTAGCATTTTCAAGAACAAGCAATTGTTGAGATCGATGGATTCTATAAAGAGAGAATTGTCCACATCAGCTGGAAAATGATTCTTTATGAACATAACAAGAAATTCAGCTATCGCACTTCTAACTAACTTACAGCTGCATGCTGATATCTTGGAGATGGAGATACCCCTGGAGCTAGAGTCCACTCCCACTGGCCATTTGTATGCATCAGTAGTCCATAAGCATCAGAGAGTGGCTGCAAATGCATGCAATTATCATCAAATCAATCTCAATGTATAACAAATTAACAACAGGTAAAAATATCTTAGAACCTCCAGTTAGACCAGAATCTCATGGTTCAAGGTTCAAACCAAAATCTAAATTAAGAACCACCGAGCAGCCCGAAGGAATTTCAGTTTTGCAGGTCAAAACTTCCACTAGTCACCAAAACGTCTCGAAATAAGAGAATCATTTTTACAATATTAACCCATCTTGATAATTGAGATACAATAACGTACACGTTATTCCACTGAATTGAAAATTAGTTGCATAGCCGTGATTTGTTTTGTGATGTAACAATTGTTATAGATGCATTTCCTTAACATAGGAACACATAGAAGTAAAACCGCAAAGGAGCTTTGACTGCTAAATGACATCAAAACCACTGTTTATTATGGAAATAACAGTACACGAGTATTTCTCCATATTTTTCTTTTTGAGAGTTACACAGTACCCTATCCCATATCTTCCTCCATGGTGGCGTGGTCAATTTGCCTGTCCCAACTATCACCCCCGCGGTCCCCTTCGTCACCAACGCAAGCTCCTAGACCACCATGATCTCCTCTGTGTCGCTGCCTCCTTTGCACAGCTTCTCCAATGGCCAACGGAACACCAGGAGTTCACTGGGCAAATAGCCGTACAGAAAGAGACCGGACGATGCCAGCTTCATGAAGAGAGAGAGAGAGAGAGAGAGATGTACAAAGTAAACTGGGGAGACGTCCAATACATTCTTTCCTACTTGAATCGGATGCTTACAGTACTCATCTTTATACAAAGGATGGAGTAGTAGGAAAGTTTAACCGTATTTTTAGAACCAATTTAACATTCCAAATAACTAATGCTACCAATCCTTATTATTCTCGGTAACTAATCATATACTTAGATAGTAACATAACTTGATTGACAAGATAAAGCCATCCTAATCCTAGCGTTGTTGGGGCCCAATGCCCTGATGCACTACAGTACCACATGTGAACAGTGCATGTTACAATGACATGCGCTGCAGAACATGCTATATGGCTATAGTACTTGCGGGCCTATTCCATAGCAAGGAGCGCAAAAACATCACTCTACCAACATGACTGTTAATTCCATAACAAACAGTGATTTGTATCATTTAGCAGTTAAACTCCTTTACCATTTCTCTAATTTTGCTTCTTTTGCGACGTTAATAAAGTAATTTTACCTTTTACATGATTCCGCCTCCAACATTGAAAAGAAAGATCATTACAAAGTGATTTCACAATTGCATAAGTTGTAAACATGTAGGGGATATCTAGGATATAAATCCATCACTAACTAATGAAAGGGTGATTTTTACATTTCGTGAAGGTATTAGATAAAGGTTTGACGTTGATCTTCATTTTTACCATATATACATACGAGTGTCTCACGTTAGAAGACCAGAGCTAAATATTGACAAATAACATCATAACAAACAAAATAGGGCCCAAGAAGACAAACTTTTAGATCAATCAATTAGTAACAAAAGCAGAAGACTGTACCATCCCAGAAGCATCCCTTCCACCACAAAGTAAAAGCATGCCATCGGAACGTGCACTGGCAGTAGCATACCTATAATGATTTAAAACCAACCGAAAGTAAGGCATTGCAGATTTATACAAACGGTTGAATTTCAACAAAGTCGCAATGCTTACGAGATCTTAAGTGCCAGTTTAATTTCACATTTAAAGCTTGTGGCAGTCCGGTACTACATTCTGCATATGCCCTATTTATGTAGTGCAACTGTGACTTTCCTCCATGAGTACCATATTATTTGTTTAGAGGAGATTATTACCGTAGCATTATGTGCAAAAGGCACCAATGTTATTCCAGTACCAAGTACTAAAGAAATAGAAAGGCAAACCCTGAAAAGCCTGTAAGATAGAACACCAGAATTTATGCAAAACACGGGCTAACTCATACAGTTTTTATTTCTTCGTTTTGAGGACCTCATCTATACAGTTATAAAACAAGCTCAACAAATATTCAGCATTTTCTAAAATGGAGTAATATTGGGAGCCGGGGCACTTTGACTTCGCACAAAGAAAAGCCAAAAAAGTTACATTAATTGTTATGTGGTGACAGTCTTACTTATTGTCGCCGTGTCCCCACAACAGCCACGCCGCCTAGGCTTAGCACCCAAGTCTTCCAGAGACTTCATTAGGATATTTATCTTTAAATTAGCAGCAGGACACCTTTTAAATAGAAAGATATCCCTTAGTTTTGTTAGTTATCTTATCATATCAGGAGTTCCTTTACACTAAAGATTGGTTGTTAGGCATCTCTATAAGAGAGGCTATGTTTGCTTATTAGATCAAGAAAGAAATAAGAAGTTTCTTAACTTAATTAATATTATTATCTCCTCTACCCTTCTCATCTCTAGCCGGCAGACAGCTGCCACCAAGGCACCTGGTCATTGGCAAGGTTATCAACCTCGTCCCTCTGTTCACCACATGAACAACCTAAGATCCTCCTCAGGGCTCAGGCCAGAATAATAATTAACCTCATGGTAGTGGCCCAGTCAACTACCAAATTGACTTCAGACTAAGTCGCAAATCCCCCAGGTATTCAGAATAACAAAAAAAAATAACATATGCAGCATGCAACAATGACGGACCTGATTCTCCAACTCTCTAAGTACATGGATCGACTTACATTCTCGCTGAAGGTCTATCACCTTCAGGGTTAAGTTTTCTGCCACCTATATGGTTTCTGTGCTGTGTCCAAAGCCCAAGCATCTGATAAGACCCGTTTTCCTGTACCAAAAGATGTGTTTGACAAGTCCAATGAGAATATTGCTATCCAAAATAAAATGCCCTTCCACAAAATAGTAAGAAAGCATAATGCCATAGTAATTATTGCAGATATACAATTCAGTAAATTTTGCAGCTAAGAGCTAACCATCATTTCCCGAGACTGATACAAGGTAACGCTGAGCTACCAAATCCATGCAATGACCATAGCGAGGACCAGGACCAGCCCCCTGAACAACGACCCTGCATCGGTTCGCAGAAATGGGAACATCACATACCCATCCAACATAAACCCCGAAAAGGAAAGCGCAACCACAAACACACAAAAATAGTATCTTCAGTGTTCACCTGTGCCATTTAAACTTGTCGTTTGTCAGGTCAAGGACATAGAGATCATCCGTCGAATGCCCCGCTGGTCCAATCCCACCCTACACCAACATTGCATCACTCGCAACTGAACTAAGTCAAAAGGCACCAAATCGAAATTCAAAGATCTCAAGTTCCTCATACCTGGAAAACAACCATCGTGCCCACAGCAGCTGCGGAATGCGCGGCCCTCGGTGATGGAGGCTCTCCAGCTGGATGCAACCTGCAGCCGTGTAGAATTTAATCCAACTTCATGAATCCGATCGGCTTGCTTAGCAAATAATGTCAAGCAAAGTAACTGAACGTATGGAAAGCTTACTACTCTACACAATTGCGAGCTGGATCAAACATAACATAAAGAGTTGACCACACTTATCCCAACAAGACGCTAGCACAACCTATAAACAGATAGAATCTACAAAATTGGCCTCAGACAAGCTCCAACAGTAGAGAAGAACTCGAAATTGAGCTAAATTTCCGCCTTCCAAGGAAGCATCAGAGCGAAACCTAAAGTCGAGCAGCGGCCTCACCTCGTCCACCTCCGCTTGTCCACATCATACGAGTGCACCGAGTTCGTCACCCCCGCGAGCCCTTCAGTCCAGACCAAAAACCCGCCATTAGAGAGCCCCCCAACAAAGGAGCGTACCAGAAGGAGAAAAACTCAGAGCATAGCGTGCTCGCGCGCGCGAGAAGGGGAAGCACCGAACTGATGCCTGGGAGGCCGGAGGACGCGCCGGCCTCGATGGCGGTGGCGCCGCCGAAGAGGATGAGCCGCGGGCCGTGGCCCTTGGTGGGCGCGATGACCGTGAGCGAATGGCCGCACCTGTAGCCCGGCGCGTCGTCACCCGCCCCCTCCCAGCCCTCCACCTCCCTGTACGGCGGCGCCGGTACCACCCACGCGCCCTTCCCCGCAGTCCCCATCCCCTCCACCCTCCTCCGTCCTAAAACCTAGCTTCTCCCCGCGCTAAACCCTAAGCCCACAGCCGCCAGCGCAGCTGGGGATCCGAGGAGGTGGGGAGTGAGGAGAGAGAGAGAGAGAGAGACGGGACAGAAGAGAAAAGGGTACTGGAATTGGCAATGGAGGGCGAGACGACAGCGGGGTGGGAACTCGGTGGGGCCAGGGTGGCGGTGGGAGGGGTTAAGAGGTGGGGCCGGGGTGTCGGTAGCCGGGGGGTAAATGGGGCGGGTGCGGGTGCGGGTGGGGGGGGGGAGCCAATGGGGTCTCCGTCATCTACAGCTCAGACGTTGGGAAGGACACTTGGAGGCAGGCCGGAGAGCGAGTAAATGGGAGGCACGGCCGCCGCCGGGTGGTGGGCAGTGGGCGCCACCGTCTTGGGTTAGCTGGCTGCCTTTATAACTAGTTGCCTTTTCGGATGGATACAGTTTACAAAGGTTTCTCCTTTTGGAACATGCAGGAAAAATATAGGGGAAGGCTTTCTGACAGCAAGTAGGGCAATGGCGTGACAGGTTGCGAGAGGAGGTGGTGCAGGATGGTGGAAGTGTCGCAAGCCAGCAAGGCGAGGATGATTCCTGAATTTGAGACGACGACAGCTGAGGAAAAAGAAAGTCGGATTGTCGCATGAACTCCCAATGTGTGACTAGTTATGTAGGCCGATGGAAAAATATGTGATGACTTTTATAAAATTCTTTTGATAAAGCTACTGTACAATGGCCAGGTTATTTTATTATTTTTCTATCGACTACCATTGCGATCGGTCTTTATTGTTGCTCACGGTCGATAAACTATCTCTAGGTTCTCTATATCCAGAGCCTAAAAATACGTGTCTAAACAACTTACAATGACACCATGAGTTAATTTAGAAAAAATTACTATAACCGAAGGAAGAAAAGGAAGAGGTGAAGACAACCCTAACCATGCGAAGGCATCAAGCCATGAAGCGTCAATGATGTGATATGTGGCTATAAGCCATGTGGAAGTTCATGCATTAGGCTTGATAGTACTATCCCCGGTTTGTCGATTCTCTTGTTGATATGCTAAGATATTGATTGAGTCAATTGAATTCAATCAAGAAAGCACTTGCATACATCAATTCAGGACATCTCCTTTGTTTTACACTAGATTATGCACTCACCACTTGGGCTCATATAGGAAATGAAGATGCCCTTCAGTGTGGCCTGGAATGCCTCAAAATGCATAGTTAGATCTCTCGTTCTCAGTTGGCCTCCACAGTTGGAGAAAAAATAATATTTGCTTGATGCTGATGATCGCATGTTAGGTTCTTAAGAAACTTGGTCGACTATTACCACATGATGCGCTATAGGAAACTCCAAATTCACCGACATTTATCGTCGTCACATGGCGAAATGGTTGGGCACTAGTAAGACAAGGTTTCCGATAAAATAGTGGAATGATTTCACATCTATCATCACGTGTGGATAGACTCCTATCTAGGAGACCAACATAGGTTGATAACGACCAAGTTGTAGCATCTCGACCACTATTTCTACTACTCTTATATAAGCTAGATATCTTCATCGATGATTAGTGATGCCATTTATTGCATCAATGGACTAGACAATAAGCTTTTGGTACCCCTAATGATTGCAGGGACCTCCCATCAATGGTGACTAATAAAAAAGTAAATAAGAGTGGAGAAGCGGTACATAAACTAGGTTAAGCGGTTAAAAAAAGTGGTTGTGTACCTTTTAGAGAGATGGAGCCATGGAAGGAACGGTGTCGGCGCTACTGTCGTAACCTCACCATCATTGCCTCAGCCATCTAGTGCCGTCCCCACTTGATCTTGATGCCGCCACTCATTGCTCCCCGCACCGATGGTACTGCGGTCTGGCCTCCAAATCGAGCGGCATTATTGGATTGGAAGGGTGGATGGATTATATTAGCTACAGGTTAGTGCGTTAGGAGGGCATTGTGTGTAAGAAGAAGAAGAAGAAGAAGAAGCGGCATGACTTACTTTTTTTGAAACTCAGGCGATCTTTATTAGATCATAGTACAATTACATCATTTGCCAACAAGGAAATAAGGAAATCATCAACCCAAATGCTTGGTAAATCCGTCACCCATTTTGCTAACTCATAAGCTATGACATTAGATTCCCTAGGATAGTGTTCAAAGGTCGTCTCTCGAGACCCTCTTTGATCTTGCTAAAAAATCTCTAACAAAAGAGTAACAAATAAACTAACTAAAATAGAATAAAGCTTCTCTTAACCTACTCCTCAAATATCTTTAATGAAAATAACACATGTCACAAAGAAGCAACTAGACGTGGCTATTGAGTTAAAGACATGGTGTAAAACCATAGGTCGAGCATGAACATAGAACATGATGCTGGTGTAGACGATACTTGGACGAGCGCGACGATATAGCCAAGTTGTGAATCAGGCCGAACCAATAATAACATCGTAACGTGATCGGTTATATATATTTCTATCCGTAGCAAAACACACGTATGGAGCTAACTAAAACCGAAATATCATTTTGATTCGTTTTAATTCACCACTGGTGAAAAAGATACCATAGTTTATTTTCACAGCTTTTGTTACTGTTATTATTAAAAAAAATTATGGGTGCGTGGAGCTGGTACTGTTAGATTTATCGGGCGGCCCTGGCTTAACCCGGTAGGCCCTGCCCTACCAGACCCAGACACACAAATCCCACCGCGTAATCGGGTCCCACCTGTCCACCCAACCCAACCCAACCCGACCGCGCACGTATGTGTATATATTCCTCTATCCAAACACAGTAAAAAAGACGAAGGAAAAAAAAACCTAAAATTCCCCACCGAAAGCCCAGCGGCAGGCAGCCGCGGCGCCCGCCTCCCCCGATCGATCGAAGCCGAAGAAGCGGAAGCTCCCCTCTGACAAACACCGCGCCAAAAGAATAACACAACACCCCATTAAAGCAAGCCAGCGCCCGTTGCCGCGCTCCGATTTGAACCGGGAAAGGGCCGAAGCCTCGCCGCCCCGCATCCGCCTGAGACGCGGCGCGGCGCGGAAACCCTAGCGATGGCGGCGTCCGTGGACGCGGCCGCCGCTCCTCCCCCGCCACCTGCCAGCGCGGCTGTGGAGGAGGCCGCCGTCGCCGGCGACGTGGAGCAGGCGCGGACGCTCATCGGCGCCCTCAACCTGCTGTCGCGCAACCTCCCGCTTCCCCCCGCTGTCCTGCGCGCGGTCTCGTCCATCTACCACGGGGACGATGCGGGGGAGGAGGAAGGGGAAGAGGGCGAGGAGGAGCTGGCGGCGGTCGGGGATGGAGGCGGCGAGAGGGTTTCCGCAGACGACCCCGGCGTTGCGGCCAAGGTGCGTGCGGGTGCTTCTTCAGTCTCTGCGTCGCTTTCCCCCCTTCGGGTGGATGCTCTGGCGTCGCGTAGCTCGATTGGTGCTGTGATGCTGTGGTTTGGTTTGGTGCCGGTTACGCTTAGGGTTTGTGGAATTAGCAAGATTTAGCTAGGGTTTCGCAGTAACAGTTGGATTCGAGTGTGGTTTGGACTTGGAGCGCTTGTTTTGGTGTGAATTTGGAGCATTGGCTAGCACTAGCTTTCGCGGTTTGCACTGGAAGAGATGCTCATGCGTGTGATATGGTAGATTTCTGTGGTCTCGTCTCGGTTTTCGTTGGGTGATGGCATGGTTAGGACAGGTTCGGCTTATTATTCTGGGGCTGACAAGAGTGTTGCTAGATATATCTGGCTTGTGGCTCAGGAGGGATGATTTGAGGGATTGGGTATGTTGGGTTTTTCTGTTGGAATGCTAGGGGCTTCTGATGACGCGGTGGAATCAGAAACGTGTAGTTTCATTTCAAAAATGCAGTATGTACCTAGGACTTCCATTATAATTTTTTCTTGACAAGGTGGGATGATGTGTATACGCGCCAAAATGAGCACCTTTATGAGATTTTGTTGCCATGGATGTGTTCTAGGTTTGAAATATGCCAGTTTCTTCTTTGGGTTTGGTTTTTGTTTGGTGCGGAACTGTGGATTCATGAAACTGAGATCTACAATTTTCTAATATCAGTTTGATAAGGCAAACAGTTAGATCTTCCTCAGCTTATGTGTTCATGACTAAGCTTTTTCCTAGTTAAAGATTTTGCCAAAATTTTAAAGTTTTGTTCAAAAATCAAAAGTGATCCATGTTTTTTTCTGGAATTTCTGGCATTTTTCTTGATTCTGTTCTAAATTTCTATTATTTTTCTGGTATATTTCTTGATGGTCATATGGCTTGGACCGAATGGCAATGGCAAAAGAGAAAGTCATACTAATAAAAGAGTGGTTAAATAGAGAAGGTGTGCTTTTTGATGGTTGAAGAGAGAATAGGAACTCAGTGAGTGGCAGAAAGAAAATTTTCTCTTTTGTTTTTGGTCGAGGTTTAGTGCTTGTTAATATCCTTTTGACTGGCCTTTTCCTCTGCATTTTAACTGAGAGTAAATTTTCTACCTTATAGGAAGCCACCTTGATTCAAGAACTTGAAGATGCTATATTTGGCAACCAAATGACGCACATGTCTTACTCAAAATTGACTGCTCTAAAAGAAGAACGCTTCAGTACCTCCATCCAGCATCGGTTAGCTGAACTCGAAGGTCATATATTAACTCCGTCGATATCTTGTTACCTGATTGTTTAAGTTTCATTCTTTTCAGATTGTTTTCCGCTTTTAGCTTTAGTACTTATCCCGATTTTGCCTTTCTTGTCTCGTAAAACCTGGTCAGATTGACTGAGTTTTTCTGGCCTTCCGGGTCTACTACAGTTCCAGCCTTGGTCCTATGCCTTTTTTGGGGTTCCAGAGCTTTGCTAGCTTGGTTTGCGAAAAAAGTTTGGTCTGCAGTTCACCTGTGGAAAAGCTGCAAACTGAGTAGCATTGCAATGTTTGGTTTTCTTTGAATCTTTGTTTGCATTTCTCTGTTCAAACTCCAGATAGCATGTGTTGCACAAATAGGATGCTATCAATTTCTTATCGGATACGGACTAATGAGATTGTTAAACACAATTTGCCTGTACTTGCCTTTTTTTGGCAGCTGCTTTTTAGAGTTTCATTTCTGCTCAGCTTCTCGAAACCATGTTTAGTTGTTTAATCAGTTATATACACCAGTAGCAATATCGTTGCTTGTTATTTTCCAGGGTTACCATCTACTATGGGTGAAGATTTGCAAATGAAGTGTTTGCTTGAATTGTACGGGCTAAAGGTAAATGTGATATCTATTTGAACCAAGGATTACTTTCCAATGTTGCTTTGTTCTGCTGTATTTATGTGTCTAGTGCTTGGTGGCTGCTCATTTGTTATAGTTCCCTTGTTTCCCTGACCATCTTAAGATTGTGCAGATAATGGTTTTGCCACTGATAAGCGTTACAAGCTGAAATGTGTTGGTTGTACATCACAACACTGGGCCATTATTTTATCAAACAACTACAAAACATTACATCATCATGGACTATACCTATATACACATGCAAGTTTTGCAATTGGTTGTAGTGTTTGATGTGGCGATATACTTGATGAATAACCATGCAGAGAAAATCTGTATAAGTTCCCTTTTAGTGGAAACAAGTAGCAATATGCATAGAGCAGTGGTAAATGTAAATGTGTATACATGCTTCTGAATGACGTGTTTGATGGATACTTTATCACTGTGGTAGCTATTTTCTTTCTAATATGATATACTTCAAACACAGAGACAAATAATGAATGATCCAATATTTTAATGTTGATATTTTTATTCCTGTATGTAAGCAATGCATTTGGATCAGAGTTATGGGCCTTTCTTTTAGATGTTGTGCACAATGATAGCCCTAGTGGTGCAAAATGTGCAAATAACTTGGTTTCATAAGCATCATCCACGTGAATG
Source organism: Stipa capillata (assembly GCA_019208055.1). NCBI lineage: Eukaryota > Viridiplantae > Streptophyta > Magnoliopsida > Poales > Poaceae > Stipa > Stipa capillata. Next base: position 395,338 of record JAGXJF010002520.1, read on the forward strand.
TGTGAGGTTTGTTACGCACCTAACTAATGTATCAAACTATCAGTTCATTTCAGATCAGCTAGCATGCTGCTGAAAGCAAAGAAAAAATAAGTAATGTTTTTGGAAACAAAAAAGAATATCCTATAGCTGGGGTTGAATCCAGCACCTAACACTTCACAAAATAGACTCGACTAACCACTCAAACTGAATCACTTATCTGCATTAGTAATTACGTGCCAGAGCTGTTTCTACATATCCTTGGGTCACCCCCATGCACCTTGCTAGAACTCCTGTTTATCCTCAATTCCTCATACACCTTGATGGAACTCCTGCCTACCCCCATTAATCAATGCGTAGGAAGCAATCAAATAATGGCATTTATAACTGTCAATACTTAACAGCCCCAATTTTAGAAGTTACCTATAAAGTGGAAGATGGCAAGTAGTTGTGCACTATATCTTGATTGCCAAAAAGAAGTAATTTGGGCTGGAAATAGTAGTATCGTCTGTGAACTGTGGATTATCCTTTAGCCAGCTGCTTTTGTATTTCATCAGATACCATTTCTATTTGAAATTTATCACATATGAAGTTGAAGCTTACCGAGTGTATGACTTTTATAGGTCTATATTTAGAAGTATAACAATGGCAGTGAGATGTATTGATGTTTGCTGATTATTTGTATACTTATGCTGTTATGCAGCTATTAGACTTACAGAAGAAAGTGCGGTCCGACATAAGTGCTGAATACTGGCTACACAAAAAGTGTGCATATCCTGAGAGACAATTGTTTGACTGGGGGATGATGCGCATACGATATCCTTTTACCATGTACGGGATAGGAGATGGTTTTTCAATGGATACTGATGATATCCACCGCAAAAAGAGATTCACAGAGGTATTGTATCACATATCTTTTGATGATTAGTTTAGATAATTTATACACAGCTGAAGTCATGATTGTCATTTTTGGTATTGGCGAACTTCAGAGGATCTCAAAACTTGAAGAGGAGGAAAAGAACCAGGCAGAGACCAGGAAAAGGAAATTTTTTACTGAAATACTTAACGCTGCTAGGGAATATCAGTTGCAACTATCGGCTACTTACAAACGAAGGAAGCAACGGAATGATGGAGTTCTGGTATGGTTTGATATGTTCTCTTATTTAGAAAATTAGCAAACAAGATGGTCAAGGTACCACCTAAGTTTGTGTGTCTTCTGTGGGAGCATTAGCTCACCATATGTTGGACCTGTTGAATTGAAAAATATCTTCTTTGACAATAGTGGTAGTCTGATATTGTCTGCTTCTGGTAGGTGCGAGGGAATCATGAAGAGTTCCTACATTAAGAGAATTTTTCCCCCTCCCAGCTTTCTCCAATATTCTAACGCTACTGATATGTTTCAAGCACCATTTGATGAGTGATGAGCCTCTCATATGGCTAAATGCCTTTTAGTGTAGCATTTGATGAGTGATGAGCCTCTCATACTCAAACTATGCCATGTCTCTGAATAATATTTTCGATGCTGCTTGTGATCATAAAAGGTGAAGATTTCAATGGCATGTACGAAATCATTAGAACATAAATGAAATGTTTTATATGGATGATGAAATGTATTGTGCATTGTGTAGTGCTCAAGAGAGATTGTATTTTTTGTGTGGACGGTGTGGCTGAGCCTTTAGATAAGATGTTTGCTGTCCTCTTTGTTCCTTTGTTAGAACATCATTGCTTTTTCCAGTGTATTGCATTTCCTAGGTTAGAATATGCATTTATTCCTATCTATATTCCTTCTCTTGATTTGCTACTTTAAGTGTACGTGAGTCTCTTTCTCTTGCTAAATGTAGGCATGGCATGTTCGGGCACGGCAACGTATCACTCGGCTTGAGAAAAGTAGATTGCAAGTTTTGAAAGCAGGTGATCAAGAAGCATATATGCGGATGGTTGAAGAGAGCAAGAATGAGCGCCTGAAAATGCTCCTTGATAAAACAAATGAGCTTCTTGAAGGAATTGGGAAAGCCGTACAGCGACAAAAAGATGCTGAGCATGTTAGTCAGCCTGAAGGGTCTGAAGTGGAAAAAGACTCAGAATCTGATGAATCCCCTGGGGAGTCTCCTTCAGACAATGATGCAGATATTCATGGTTCTGCAGATAATAGTAAATTTAATGCAGGCCGCAGGCTTGATTCTACTGTCCATTCCATTGAAGAGAAGGTAGGCCGAAGCTTGAAATTGTTGGGTCTGTTGGGTCTCACAATTTTTATTGATTACCATATCGAGAATTATTACATACTAAAAAAGTAATGTCACGGTTCACGGAGCTTGGTAGCAAGAGGATTACGATTTTGTTCATATAAATCTGAATGTTGACTTTTGGCTGCACTAATGTATATGCTTCCCTTGGATCCATGATGACAGTGGATAATAGTTATTATAGAGAATACAGTGGGGGAGAGCCCTACTGTTAGTAGATATGTGATGATTTAAATAGATTCTACGGGGACCCTTGATTCTGTAGGACAAACTGTCCATAGTTAGTGCCTGCATTCTCATGTAATGTGGGGATTTTGATATAGAAGACTCTTTATTTCCTGTTTTCATTAAGTGATGGTGCCGGTTTATATTTGGTTTTAATAATATTTGTGATATTTCACTGCTCAAGGGTCTAGAAATGAAATATTCCAGTGTTAATCACTTCAATATTATGGTGTTTTATTAATGTGATTTTGCCTTTTTGTTCTTACAAAAATTAATGGTACGAATTTTAATGCTCTGCACTTCTGAGGCAACTAATGTTTCTTTGTGCTCTTTTGAATTTACAGGTAAGAGAACAACCATCAGCTCTTGAAGGTGGAGAATTAAGACCATATCAATTAGAGGGCCTTCAGTGGATGCTTTCTTTATTCAACAACAATCTGAATGGTATTCTGGCTGATGAAATGGGGTTTGGGGAAAACAATTCAGACCATAGCTTTGATCGCTTACCTGTTGGAAAAGAAGGAGGTCGCGGGACCACACTTAATAGTAGCTCCGAAAGCAGTACTACCAAATTGGTCTAATGAATTCAAAACATGGGCCCCCAGGTACTATTTCACTTGAATTTGCATGATCAGAATTTTAATGTACATTTTCCATCCTACTATGAATTGAAGTAACCTCAATCCAACATGCTTGTGGTTTGCAGTATTGGTACAATTCTGTATGATGGTCGTCCAGATGAGAGGAAATCTCTAAGGGAGACAAATTTTGGAGGACAATTTAATGTTTTGCTCACACACTATGACTTGATACTGAAAGATAAGAAGTTCCTGAAGAAGGTTCACTGGCATTATTTGATAGTTGATGAAGGACATCGTTTGAAAAACCATGAATGTGCTCTTGCCCGCACGCTAGTTTCCGGGTACACACTTTGGTCATGATTTACTTTTTTCTTTTTCTTTGCTTTAGTGAAGCTTCTGCTCATGTGTTCACCCACAACTTTCATCCGGGGATGGCTCTGTTGGCTAGTAATGCCTTTCTAACCTATAAAATTTTGAAAGTATCTGTTGTGGACTGTTAAGGGTATTATGGTTTCCTATTGGTGTAGGTCTCTAGTAGTAGATTATATTGGTCTAGGTCTCTAGTAGATTGACTTTTAGCTTTCCACTGTTGCCGTTGTTCGTCTCAGCCGCCGCTTGTTGTCTTCCGCTGCGCTGCCCCTGGGAGGAGTGATCTCCACTCCCAGGAGCGGCCTTGACACCCAAACCATCGTTCTGTTCCTGTAGCCATCTTCCTCCAGCTTGTTTTACGCTGGATCTGGAGCTTTTCGTCGTACTGTCATCATCGTTAAGCAGCTGCAAAGGAGGAGCGGCATATATTGCTGCAGAAACGATCTGGTCTTTGCCGACCAGATTTGTGCGCTGCCGGCTTCTTGCCCGCCATCGTTTCCTCGTCACTCTCCTCGCTGGATCTGGGGCTGGGTACTTTGATCTGCACCTCCAGACGGATTTGCTATTCTTCCACTTCGTCACTGACAACCTCTCCGCTATGCCCTTGGCCTTCTTGGCTGCCTCCGGCTGCTGCCGCTGCATTGCCTGTGTTGCAGTCACCGCCATGCTTGGTGATTTGCGTCTGCTTGCTGCTTGTCTGCAGCAACTAGGGTTTTCTTACCTTTTATCCCATGGGCTGCTAGTGGTTGCTGTTTCAGGCCATCTATGGGCCTGCAGTGCTTGCTATTGGGCGGTTACGGGCTCTTGTTGTTGGGCTGCTGCTGTGCTTTTCCATATGTGCTGTTCGTGGTCCTTATGTGCTGCCATAGTGTGCTGCAAGCAGTTTTGGAAGAGATTTGTCCTTTGCTGCTGCTGGTTATCTTTGCGTCTTTTCTCTTTGGAGTCATCGCTTTCGTTGCGTCCACCAAAGTCTGCTGCTCTTCTGTGTTCATCCATACTGTATGAGTCCAGAAAATCTTTGTTCCTCAGCCTTTCCTTCTAGTCGTGATCCCTCCTTTTGGATCTTGTGTGACCTGTTTTTTTGCCTCGTCGCTGATTTTAGAAGTCTTCATGACTCCTCCGTTCTCGGAGTTTTGCTGCTGCCTTGAGTTTATTTTGCTGCCGCACTTTTATGGCGTCGCCGCCTTCTTGGGCTATGATATTTTGCGCCATGCTTCTTTCTATCTGCCTTTGGCCTGACTCAACATGATTTTCAACACTCAACACTTCCAACGACGCTATCAAGACTTGGACTTAGGATGTTTATTTGTTGTACTGTCATTCCTCTTCAAATGCAATGCTATCGCATACGCTTTGCACTTTTTTGGTTTGGTTAAGGTTATTATGATATCCTATTGGTCTAGGTCTCTAGTAGTAAATTGTATTGGCCTAGGTCTCTAGTAGATTGACTTGTGGTCCAAGTCTCCTTGTACTATATACTTGCCTCTTTGGGCTGTGCAATACAACATGCCATATTCATAACATAGACCAGCCATGGTAGGAAGAAGATAGAGATAGGGCCCATTAGAGATGAAGTCCTGTTCGATTAGGGAGTCATGTTTTCATGTTTGAGTTGGAGTCCGGAAGGAAGATAAGATTAGTTAGGAAAGAAATCAGTAAAGAGTCCAAGAAAGAATTAGAGATAGAGTCCATGTCGCAGAGACCAAGTCCAGTCTCTTCTATAAAAAGGAGGGCCTGTACTCTATTGAGGGAAGCGAGAAATAAACCTCCAACCTTCCAATTGCAAACCTTACCCCTCTAGTTTCTCTATCCAAATGTTTGCTAATAGCTCCAACCTGGCATCCACAACCTTGGCCTCTGGCCGACCATCCCTACAATCTATGCAACCAATCTGCTGTTCACATCAGTATCAGCCACCTCAAAGCTTTAAGCTTCCAGCTTTATTTATAGTACTAGGTCTCAAAAATCGAGACTAGTGCTGTTGGCCAGCACAAAACTTTCCCTTTCCTCTTCAAATAAGGTGGCAATGGCCATTGGGGCTTAAGAACCTTATCCTGGCATTATCACATAGACCTTACTTTCTTCAAAGAATAAATTGGAGGGTTTCTTTGTTTTCCCCAAAACAGACGGAGAAGTTTGTTCAGTCTTAAATGAATAACTAACAGTACAACTAAAGGGATTGTGAGTGAATTCTGCTTTATGAAATATGGAATTTAAATTTGTAGACAGGCATTATGTCTTCTTTATATGTCAGCATAAAGACCAGGGTCATTTTTCTGGTTACAAGCTTTGATTCTTATATTTCGAGCAAAGAGAATAAAAGGCTGAAAAACAACATTGAAAAGAGAGTACGTGATATGGTAAACTGTATAAAGAAGCTCGATGGCTATTTTTCTTCCCAACTCTCAACATACTGAAACAACTGCCATCGTTTGTATCAAGAGTATGGGCCCAAGTGACAATTGATAAAATAGTCATCATATTGTGTGTTGGAATTATTGTGATATTAACAGCTTAAAAACTAACCATTCAGTTAGTCAGGTGCAACTCGCTTTGAACTCCACAGTAGGCAAGTAAAATTTGCCAATTTTTTTTTATAAGAACGAAATTTGCTTTTGAGAATGTAATTGATATGATTAAGATACATCTTTTCCATTATATTTCTGTATGGGTCTGCTTCATGGTTACTTGCCTATTCTCATTCCTGCAATTTTTGTAGCAGTCTAATTTATTCTTCATCCTTTTAGGGATTGCATTAATCTTTTGTTCATCCTTAATGAACTGAAGCGTTTAATTTGTCTGGATCGTTTGACAAGCTGACTTATATATGCTGATCCTTTTTTGTAGATATCAGATCCGTCGCAGACTACTTTTGACTGGCACTCCAATCCAAAATAGCCTACAAGAGCTGTGGTCGTTGCTTAACTTCATTCTGCCTAATATTTTTAATTCATCTGGGAATTTTGAGGAATGGTTTAATGCACCATTTACATGTGATGTTAGCCTCAATGACGAGGAACAGCTATTAATCATACATCGTTTGCATCAAGTGAGTAATGCTGCCTCAGTCCACCACCCTAGTCATTCAGTGCTTTTGATAACCTTACATGTTGCCATGTGATACCTCCACTTTCTTGGCATCATCACCTTTTGGGTTGAATGAAACCAACTGGTGTGTTGGCAGGATGTAAGGCGCATATGAAACATAAATTGAGGACTACTTACGATACTTGGGAATTTTTAAATTTATCCATTGCACTCTTGGTTCTTGCGCAGGTTTTGCGTCCATTTTTGCTCAGGAGGAAGAAAGATGAAGTGGAAAAGTATCTCCCTTCGAAAACACAAGTAATACTGAAGTGCGACTTTTCCGCTTGGCAAAAAGCATACTACGAGCAAGTCACAAGCAAGGGAAGGGTTGCCCTAGGATCTGGTAAGTTTATACTATCAATCCTTTACCCCCTAGAGGAAATATTTCTGACTGAATAAAATTTTAAATGTTTGACTGGTCCTCGGAGAATGGAATAGTGCATAAAAATAATAATACAAACTTCTGCTATAATGGCAACTCGAACTTGGATCTGTTTTGTTTTGGTGGTATATCTAATACGTAGTCTTGTCCTTGTGCACTACTGCCCTGTATTGCATTTTCATTATCCTTGTTTTTTTTCTTGAAAAAAGCCACTAATTGTTATATATGTCTATGTGCAGGGCTCAAATCAAAGGCTCTGCAAAACCTATCAATGCAGCTTAGAAAGTGTTGCAATCATCCTTACTTATTTGTAGAACATTATAACATGTATCAGCGGGAGGAAATTGTTCGAGCATCAGGGAAGTTTGAATTGCTTGATCGCCTACTTCCAAAACTGCATAGAGCTGGTCACAGGGTTCTGCTTTTCTCTCAGATGACAAGACTGCTTAACGTCTTAGAAGTATATTTGCAAATGTACAATTTCCATTACATGAGGCTTGATGGATCTACAAAGACTGAAGAACGAGGGAAATTATTGGCAGATTTTAATAAGAAGGACTCAGAATATTTCATTTTTCTTCTCAGCACACGGGCTGGAGGCCTTGGATTGAACTTGCAGACTGCAGACACTGTTATTATTTTTGATAGTGATTGGAATCCTCAGATGGACCAGCAAGCTGAAGACCGTGCTCATCGTATAGGACAGAAAAATGAAGTGCGCGTATTTGTTCTTGTTAGTGTTGGATCAATTGAAGAAGAGATATTGGACCGTGCAAAACAGAAGATGGGCATTGATGCAAAAGTTATCCAGGCTGGTTTGTTCAACACAACCTCCACAGGTTTGTGTGCCATTGCTGGCTGTGCTGTTAGTAGCTCCTGTAGCTTTCGTCTTTTGTGGATTTATTAGAACTCACAAAAAATGTCATGTTAATCTGTTGTGCAGCACAGGACAGGCGAGCGTTGCTACAGGAGATCTTGAAGAGAGGGACGAGTACACTGGGAACTGACATCCCTAGTGAGCGCGAGATAAACCGTTTGGCTGCTCGAACTGAGGACGAGTTCTGGTTGTTTGAGAAGATGGATGAAGAGAGGCGGCAACGTGAAAACTACAAACCCAGGCTCATGCAGGGAATCGAGGTTCCAGAATGGGTGTTCGCTAAGAATGAAAGCTTAGCTGAGAAGCTCCTTGCGGAAGAATCCCGAAATCCTGTGATTAGCACAAAGAGACGTAGGAAGGAGGTTGTCTATTCGGACTCTTTTGGTGATCAGTGGATGAAATCTGAGGATGGAACCGAGGACACTCCAAAGATGACTCCAAGAGCAAAGCGGAGTGCTTATTCATCCGACATACAAGAAGTGGATTTACACGATAGGAGGAAAAGGCTCAAATCTCTGGAAGACAGCGCCGATGGTGCAAGCAACCCAACCTGGACACCAGAGAAAGGAAGAGCTGGAGTTTCTTCCTACAGCAAGGACGAAAACGAAGATGACGGTGAAGACGAAGTCACGACCAGCGGTTTGCAGCAGGGCAGCAGCTTCACATGGAAGACCCTCAGAAGGAAAAGGTCAAGCCACTTCACCAATTCGTCGTCGGATCCGAAAGGGCGCCCGGCATTCTAGTGCCATCTAACAGGAACGCTGTATAGGTGCATATTTGTTTGAAACCATTCCTTTGAGTACTCCTGGAGAGAAACTAACACGGTTTCGATTTAGGAGTATGTTTAAGCTCATCAGCTTTAGGATTAGTGGTGTATTCTATGGACTTGTTGGATTAATCTGTATCTGCATCAGACCTCACAGTTTCGTGATGTATTCAATATTTTCTATGGTATGACGTATAAACTGTTCGTCATGGGATGGAGGGTAGCGCCGTAGCTGTATGGTGATGCGTCGATCGTTGCCCCGTCCATTCTGCTAGCTTGCCTAGCATTTCTACTGATCAGCCGGTGTCCGTCATCTAGGTGTTTTTACGTGGTGTTTAGCTAGGCAGCACATGTTTTCGTACAGCAAACAGTACTTAGATTCTGAGTGTATCATGCCGAAATTGGGCGGAAAAGATGTAAGATTAGTTTTGAGCAATATATAATGACTCAAATAACTTTTATGTCAGCAACATATAGGTTGAAAACTCATATTGATGAAAATCTATAATATTTCTTGTTCAAACATCCAACACGGAAAACTTCCCCCAGCAAGTTCTTTAGCTCATCGAATACCTATTTCAAATCTCAAGTCAAAATTCAAAGTTTTGTGATATAATCTGTCCTTAAATCTTAGTTTTGCGTGAATTTGGTCTTTAGTTCTGCGGTTCAATTGGTCCTGTAGTTCTATAAATACGTAGTTTTGCGATGGTTTGTACGTTAAACATATAACTTGCAAATTTTACTCTAATTTTCTACTAAATTTTCTAAGAGTTCTATTTCGCTGATTAAAATAAGCGTGCAATAAAGAGGCGCCATTTAGATGTGCCACGTCGGATATCTGTAGCGCCCGAGAGAAGGAAGCAAGGAAGCTTTGAAGGCAAAGTGTGTCTTACCTCTCATCTCAGCCTTCTAATCTGTTTTGAGTTGTATCAAATGGCGCTGAGCTCCTCACTGATCTCCTCACTCACTGCCTGACTTAATCGGAGATGCGGCACGGCCATGTCAGGCGGTGGCGGCTGGCCGGACGTGGCGGCGGCCTGAGGGACGCGGAGGCCTCCACGGAGATCCGCGTTGCAACATGCTGTACCGTTGCACTTGGGCCATATGCACCACTGCACCTGACAATAATCTTCGTATCCTACGGGGTACTCTTTGTCTTCCTTGTGTGCTTCTGTAGCTTGGAAGAGAAGAGAAGACCGTCATAGAAAATCCAAATACCCAAACGACCAGGAGAGCAAGAATAATCAAAGAGAACAATTCGTAGTTCTTGGAGAAAACAACATGGCAATTCGTAGTTCTTGGAGAAAACAACATGGTTCAATCTACAGATCCTTGCAATCGCCCAAGAAACGTCATCATCGTATCATCTCGCTCATTAAACCTAACACCATCTCGGACCTATCATTCCATCCTACCAATCGAACACACCACCTAAACCATCCCGTGCAGGATCATCCCATTCACCCGTACGAGCCTATTTGAAGCGACCCTGCACACCACTGCACGGTGTAGTGTGCCAGTCTTTGATATAATATAACAAAATCCCATCTCATTATATTACATCGATCAGAGTGTACAACAGAAGCATTGATGGTCCAACAACTATATATATATTACAGACTCCAAAATATACATAAGTTATTACAGAAATACAGCAAGTTAAGTTCAACTGGAAATAGCAACAGAAATATAGAACTGAAGATTAAATTGCAGGAAAGTAAAGCTGATATTTTATTTTTATACTAGACTAGACTACTCTTGCTCTGGCTCTGCCCCGTCTTGCTCTCCATAGTCGATATAGTAATCGACTCCTTCGATCCCTCCGGTCAGGTCCGGCTCCTCCTTCCCCTCTTGGACTTCAACTTCCTCATACTCAACCTCTAACGACTCAGAGTCTAACAAAGGAAAGATTTACGTAGGGGATGAGTACAGAAGGTACTCAACAAGTTCATAATAACAACAGGTGTTTGAATGACTATTTCTACTAGGACAAAGTCCTCAAAGGATATGCATGAATCCAATATCGTTCCTGGAGAATCAATTTTTAGTTTAGCTATGTTCAGAAGGCTTCACGGGTCGTTAGAACCTCCGATGGTTCCTTTCCCGCCACGATCGCAGTTCATACCCAGAACAGGGAGTGACAATGCCACACTTCAATACACTCTGCAGAGGTGCGCTACTTTACCCACAAGTGGTACTTAGCCTTTAGCCGGGTACGAGACCCATCACACTCCCATCGGTGCGTGGCCAGGTCTAAGGTTCCGAGTCATTTTCACCCTTCCCTTCGGCAATATCTCCCCTTATGTAGTCGATCCAGCACCGACTACCCACCTCGTCATTATAGCGTACTTTTCTGTATTTTCTAGGGACATAACGCCTCCCAAAGCGGAAATTCAGGGTTTATCGCTCCCCTGGGCGAGGGACTTAACGCTTCCCCAGGCGTTACTTTATATACGTTCCTGGGAGATATGCACTGAGAAGGTATTACTTGACTCGCCTGTCCCATAACAGGTCTTGCGGTTAACGCTATCTTTACGGCGTAAGAATGCCAACTGACATTTGTTATTAACCTTATGATGATACCATATGCAATGGAACCCTGACCACCCCACAAGTTCCAAACCGGGGTTCCACTGCCCACCAATATATGATTCAGCGAATCGTAATGCAGTTCATTTATTAATTATCACAGGTGATAAGAAGAAGCATTTCATATATGTGGTAGAAATAATCATCAACATGAACAAGGAAATGAACTTGCCTTGAGATGGATAAGAGGTGAAGTGAGATGTCCCTTCGGACGAAATCGGCAGAACCTCGGGATCTGAAGTGGAATAATCGTCCGATAAGGACTATTTCCGAAGATAGCAATTTATGGATGTATGCATGCTTATGATGATGTAGTTGATTTACAGAATTTGGATTGTTTGGACGATGTGGATTACCTTGTCGAAGACAATGCAATAGATGATATTTTTATTAATTTTCTTGATTTTTTTTTATCTGCTCTATCTTTTGAACTTATAAGATTTACTATCAAAATTTTCGTGGTGTGGTGAAGTTACTAAACCGTCAGAGTTCATGAACTTTTAAGTAACTAAGCAAAACCCTGGATTCTGAATCTGCAGGAATTTATAAGAAAGAGTATTACGTCTTCTTTTAAAAGAATGCATATGTGTATATGTATACATTATTTAAATTTAGAAAGAACTTCTCGTAAATTGTGGTTTTAGAATTTCAATTTGATTTGGGGTATTGTTGTTTGGATTAAAGAATTTTCATAAGTTATTTGGATTCTAAATCATCTAGGCTGATTTGAATAGTTTTATATTTGCTGAAGAAAATCTTTAAATTATGGGAGATACTAAATAACAAAGAGAAAGAAAGAAAAAAAAATCTTGCTGTTCTGCTTTAGGGTGGGCTGGAGCCCTAATCTGGCCCACTTGGCCCGCTCGGAAAAACCCTAAACCTAACCCTACTACACACACCGCCGGCGCCCTTAGTCTCTCCCTTCTCTCTCCTGATTTCCCCCAAATGGTCCTAACCTAAATCCCCAAATCCTTCTCCCTCTACTCACCTCCTCTGCCACCGACTACCTCCTGGACTCCCATGGCCGCCGCCCTTGCTCCCTCTTGGTCGCTGCCGGCCCCCCGGTCTCCTCCCTCTCTCACCGGCCGCCGGCCTTTCGGCCTCCTCTCCGTGGCTGCTCAGCTCCGGTTGCCCCGCTCGGTCCCGTCGCCGCCACCGGCCTCGGCTGCCTCCGCCTTGGCCGCCTCGGTCGCCTCCGACCCGGCCGCCTTGGCCGCCCCTCCATCCGACCCCCACCGCCGGTCGCCACTGCCGGCCTCTCAGCCCCGCCTCCTCACCGGCCGCCACCGCTGGACGGCGGTGAGTTGGCCGCACCGCAACCGCGGTGGCGCGCCGCCTCCGGTGAGCTTCTCTTCCCCCTTCTCCTCTTTGTTGAATCTTCAATTGATTTAAGGTTCATCCTGGATTAATCCCCAATTCTCTCCTCTAGAAATCCCTAATTTCTAGGGTTTCTATACACTTGCTAACTTGATTTGGTCACGGCTAGGCATGATTCAACTTGTTGATTTAATTCCTCTTGAGTTCTGAAATACTAGGATTTGGTTATACCTTTCTTTGATGATTTGAGCACACTGCTTGTGCATGACTTGGTGGCCTCCTTTAAAGACTCAATTGGTGAACTAATTATCCTAAAACTGGACTCCTACTAAGAACATGACACTACAAGGGTTAACTGGTATACTCCTTTTCTTTAGTCCCATTTAAAATGTCCAGTGCTGGTGTTAGCTTAAGTTATGCATCCAAAGATTAACAAAACATATGTTGGTATTGGTTCTAGATTCTTACCCTTTTTACTCATGTATATGCATAATCCCATACATGCACTTGTTAGATTTTCTATTTGGATAAACAGATGATGTGTTTAGATGTGTCAGTGGCTAATAGTGATACCCTTAACCCTAACCGACCACCTTACTTTTAGCTCATGTGTTCATATATATCCTTAGATATGTGCATGACAATTTATTGAACAGAGAGATCAAATGTTACACCTTTTCTTAGTTTAGCTTTTCTCATTTTTTCTCTAGCTTCTTTTTATCAGATTTTGGATTGATAAGAACAGATCCTACCTCTGAACTTGGTTTATCTATTTCTTTAAGCTGATAAGAACAGATTCTATCTTTTCTCTTCTCCCTGTTCCTGATTATAAACTGATAAGAATAGATGTTATTTCTTTTCCCCTTTCCTTTCCAATTTTATAAGAACAGATTGCTTATACTTGATTTCAAAGGTTGGCTCATTCAACCTAACGCAGCATATTTTCTGCGGAGTTTTAACACTTCTCCTTTCTTTCTGTTCTAGTTGTTCCTACTCCCTCTACTATACCTTAAGCAACTGAAGCTTGCTCTTGTGGTATTCTGAGACCTGCTTCTTCAGGCTTTGCCTCCTCCTCCTCGCTACCTTGACTTGCTTCTCAACTATCTAACTCTTGACCCTTTTGATGTGGTGCTGTTTTGGGTTGGTGTTGAGATGAAAATGAAGCACATATGGCCCTATTTATAGGGGTTTGGGGGCTGGTGTGCTGGAATTTCGAAAATGGCTGGTCTTGACACCTAATGGGTGACTCATCTCTTGGTTTGGTGAGTATGCAGCTTACTTGGCAGCCTCTAGTTAATCCTCATCCTTTTCTCAAGCTTGAGGTGGCAAGGGAAATGCCACCAGCTGCTTGTGCATGGTCCACACTCCTTGGACAGCACTTTGAGGGTTTTGGAATGTTGCCTAGTATGGAAACTATCGGCTGTTGCAAAGTTTAGCATTTTGGCTGTTCTAGGTTTGCTGGATTCCTCCTTGAAAGCAAACCTAACACATTTAAACTTAATTGGTTGCCTAAATCACGGAGATTAGTCTAAACATGAATTTGCTTATGGGACTCAATGATTTGATGCCTCGATTAGATGCCTACTGCTGCCTTGTTGCCTATTCGAAATCAGTTGCCTAAAATTTTGGTTCAATTGTTGCCCTTAAGCTTGATTCAATTGTTGCCTTATACTGATGCCTTTGAGTTAATTGTTCCATAAGCAATTTCTGATTCTCATTGAAACTAGGACTAGTTCCCTAGTTTCACAAGATTAATCTCCCAAATAAACATTGCATCTCCCTAGGAGATGCAAACATTTTTAATCCTAACTACACAACTTTTTGTAGCATGTTTGCTTGTGTTCATGTGCAGGTTAAAGAATAAATGGAGAAGATGGAAAAGACTAAAGAGAAGAACAAGACATTAACTTAATTCCTTTTTGTTGTAGATATTTTGTAATACCCATAGTTGTAATATTGAATTTTTTGTAAATCTGATTTGTGAATTCTCCTATGTGTAATTCAATTGTTGAACTCTTATAAATGTAATTGAGTCATTTGAGTGCATGCTTATATCTTTGAGTTAATTCATACTATTTATGTACCTAGACTTATAATGAAATTGTTTATCTCTTGGATATATGTATATATATATGTACATCGAATTACTTTTTTTATTTATGTATGTGACATGCTTATCCAATATAAAGAAAAATTTTCAAATTTCTCTCAATTTTTGATATGAATGAATGATATCTCTACACTCAACTCCTAATTCTATCGTTTAGGCTTTTAGAAAATACGGGTTCTCACATCCTCTCCCCCTTAAAATAATTTCGACCACGAAATTCTAATTCTCATACCTGAAAAGGTAGGGGTAGTCTCTACGAAGATCTTCCTCCTTCTCCCACGTTGCCTCTCGTGCCGGATGATTCTTCCACTGTATCTTGCAGTATTTAATAGCTCTATTTCTGAGTTGTTTCCAGTCTTCTTCCAGTATCTTGGTTGGCCTTTCAATATATGACAGATCTGGTTGTAACTCAATCTCCGATAACTTGACTGATTCAGCTGGCGGTTTGAGACATCTTCGGAGTTGAGAAACGTGAAAAACATTATGGACCTTGGACAGACTTGCTGGTAATTCCAATTCATATGCAACTTCTCCTTTTCTACTTATTATCCGGAATGGTCCTATATATCTCGGACTTAACTTTCCTTTTATTCCAAATCTCCGAGTTCCTTTTGTTGGACTAACTCTCAGATATGCCAACTCTCCAGGTTCCAACTCGAATTTCCGTCTCTTCTTATCAGCATAACTTTTCTGTCTACTTTGTGCTATTTTCAGTCTGTCTCGAATGATATCAATGATATCCTGTTTTTCATTGATATAATCTGGTCTAAAAGATTTTTGCTCTCCCGTCTCATACCAACATACTGGGGATCTACACTTCCTTCCATATAATGCTTCAAAC
Organism: Stipa capillata; assembly: GCA_019208055.1. Classification (NCBI taxonomy): domain Eukaryota; kingdom Viridiplantae; phylum Streptophyta; class Magnoliopsida; order Poales; family Poaceae; genus Stipa; species Stipa capillata. The sequence goes on from JAGXJF010002520.1 coordinate 410,704, forward strand.
GGTGCCATCTGGATACTACTCTGGTAGCTATTGTTATATGCAAACTCTGCTAGTAGTAAATGTTCATCCCATGATCCTCCAAAATCAAGTACACATGCCCTCAGCATGTCTTCTAAGATCTGATTAGTTCTTTCTGTTTGACCACCAGTCTGAGGATGATACGCAGTACTGAAATCCAATTGTGATCCTAATGCTGACTGTAGCTGTTGCCAGAATGTTGAGGTGAAAACTGAACCTCGATCTGATACAATTCTTTTTGGTACTCCATGTTTACTGACAATTTCATTGACATAACTTCTTGCAAGTTTCTCACAAGAATCAGTCTGTTTGATAGCAAGAAAATGAGCGGTCTTGGTTAATCTGTCAACTATTACCCAAATAGTGTCCTTTTTCTTCTGAGTGTTTGGTAATCCGGTTATGAAATCCATTCCGATTTCCTCCCATTTCCATTCTGGAATTGGTAAGGGTTGTAATTGTCCTGCTGGGTTCTGATGCTCTGCTTTTACCCTCTGGCATGTGTGACATTCGGATATGAACTTGGCAATTTCTCTCTTCATATTATTCCACCAAAATGTGCCTTTTAAATCCATATACATTTTTGTACTTCCTGGGTGAATGGTATATGGTGTTTGATGAGCCTCTTGCAATATTAACTCTTTGATTTCAGCAATATTTGGAACACAAATTCTTCCTCTATACCATAGAGATCCATCTTTTTCTAGATTGAATTCTGATGGTTTTCCTTCAGAAATTTCCTTAATCTTTTCTGAAATAAATTCATCCTCTTTTTGTCGGTTCTTGATATTCTCTTGCAACCCTGATTGTACTGACATAGCTGCTAGATATCCTTCTTTCTCGCCTATTACCAACTCAATACCTGATCTGCCTAAATCTTGTAGGATTCTTTCCGGAACTTCTTCCATTTCCATCTGATGACAAACTGCTTTTCTGCTCAATGCGTCTGCTACCACATTAGCTTTGCCAGGTGTATAATTGATAGTCAGATCATAATCTTTGATTAGCTCCAGCCATCTCCTTTGCCTCATGTTTAATTCTTTTTGAGTGAAGAAATACTTTAGACTCTTGTGGTCCGTATATAATTCACACTTGACTCCATATAAATAATGCCTCCAAAGCTTTAAGGCAAAGACTACTGCTGCTAGCTCCAAATCATGAGTTGGGTAATTTACTTCATGAGGTCTTAATTGCCGTGAAGCATAGGCAATTACTTTTCGGTCTTGCATTAGAACACATCCAAGTCCTGATTTTGAGGCATCACAATATACCACAAAATCCTTCCCACTTTCAGGTAGTGCTAAAACTGGTGCTGTGGTAAGTCTTCGCTTCAGTTCTTGAAAACTTTTCTCACAAGATTCTGTCCATTCAAACTTAACATCTTTCCTCAATAACTTGGTCATTGGTCCAGCAATCTTTGAAAATCCTTCAATAAATCTCCGATAATATCCTGCCATTCCAAGAAAACTTCTGACTTCGGTAACTGTGGTAGGAGGTTTCCACTCCAATACAGACTCTACTTTCTTGGGGTCCACAGCTACTCCATCCTTGGTAATGACATGGCCCAAAAATGAGACTCGGTCAAGCCAAAACTCACATTTACTAAACTTGGCGTATAATTGGTGTTCCCTCAATGTTTGCAAAACTGTATACAGATGTTGAGCATGTTCTTCATTGCTTCGGGAATATATCAGAATGTCATCAATGAACACTATCACAAATTTATCCAAGTACTTCATGAACACTTTGTTCATCAGATTCATAAATACTGCCGGTGCATTCGTTAACCCGAAAGGTACCACAAGATACTCGTGATGACCATAACGAGAAACGAATCCTGTTTTTGGTATATCTTCAGCTTTGATCTTAATCTGATGATATCCGGATCTCAAGTCAATCTTGGAGAAAACTCCTGCCCCTCTTACTTGATCAAAAAGATCATCAATCCGTGGTAATGGATACTTGTTCTTAATAGTGACATTATTAAGATTCCGATAATCCACACACATACGGATTCCTCCATCTTTCTTGTCCACAAAAAGTACCGGTGCTCCCCATGGTGATACACTTTCCCTAATAAAACCTTTTGCTGCTAACTCATCCAACTGAGATTTTAATTCCACTAACTCTTCTGGTCCCATCCGATAGGGTCTCTGTGCAATTGGAGCAGTGCCGGGTGCCAAGTCAATGGTGAATTCTACTTCTCTATCTGGTGGCATACCTGGTAGTTCTTCTGGAAATACATCTGCAAATTCTTGGACCACTGGAATTTGCTTCAGATTCTGCCCTTCTAAAGAATTCAACTCAAATCCCAAACTAACTTTGGGACATCTGTTTCCTTGAAACACTTCATATCTGCCCTCCCAGGCCTCTAGGGTTATGGTCTTTTTGGCACAGTCAATCTTGGCCTTGTAGCGGGTTAACCAATCCATACCCAAAATAACATCTAACCCCCTTAATGGAATAACCATTCCATTGGCAAAGAATTCCAACTTATTGATGGATATGACTAGACCTATGAAGACATGGCTTACTTCAATTATACCCCCCGGAGACTGAATGCATACTGGTTTTGTAAGTTGTTGAGAAGGTAAACGTACTTTACTCATGAGTTCTTCAGATATGAATGAATGCGTTGCTCCAGAATCAAATAACACAATACCAGTGCAGTTTGAGACAGGTAGCGTACCGATGATGACATCATTGTTTGTTCCTGCTTGTTCTGCATTGACGTAGTTAAGCCGGCCATACGGCTTTCCACGTCCCTTTCCTTGTTGATTTCCAGCTCTCTGATTGGAATTCTTTTGCTGTGGTGCAGGGTTTGGTGCAGCTGGTCGTTGATTTCCCTGCTGTGGCGGTCTTGGATTGGGACATTGAGTTTTTATGTGTCCAGGTTGCCCACATCCAAAACAAACAATCCTTGGTCTCCTACAATCTTTTGTGGGATGATTATACCCACAATTTGCGCACTTGATGGAATTGTTTGCTGGTGCAGCTGGTCTAGCAGATGCTGGTGCTCTGAAAGGTACTTGTGTTCTGAAGGGTACTGGTGATGCTGGCCTAAACTTGGACTGAAATGACCCAGCTGGTCGGGATCGGATCATCTGGAATTGCCGTGGTTCAGTCCTAGCTTTCTTCCTCCTATCTTCCTGCACTTCCTGATAATCATTTTCCAATGTAATTGCTCGATCCACTAAATCCTGGAATTCCTCTGTACGGACAAGTCTGAGTTGCATTTTCAGAAATGACTCCAGTCCATTCATGAATCTCTTCTGCCTTTTGGTCTCGGTATCCACCTCATCTTTTGCATAACGAGAAAGGCGATTAAATTCATGCACATACTTGACCACAGACATGTTTCCCTGTGTTAAATTCTGAAATTCCCTCCTCTTGAGTTCTACTATGCTGGTTGGAACATGTGCCTCCCTGAACTTTTGCTTGAACAAATTCCAAGTGATTGCACGGCCTGTAGGTTGCACTCCCTTAAGGTTTTCCCACCAAGCGGCTGCAAGTCCTGTCAACTGATGGGTGGCATAACGGACTTTTTCTTCATCATTACAGCCCACTGTCTCTAGCTTCCTTTCTGTGTCCAATAGCCAATCTTCTGCTTCCATTGGTTCTACTGCGGTGGAGAAGGTCAAAGGTTTTGTTTGCTGAAAATCCCCAAGGCTGACTCCTGTCACTCCGGATGCTTCTCCAGCCCTTCTACTCATTTTATCTAAAAGCTCACTGAAGAACTTATTCTGGCTTGCTTGTGCCTCCCTTCTCCCTTCCTCCATCATTCGCATAAACTGAAACATAGCCTCTTCCGTTGTAGGTTTTGGTGGTGGTGGAGGTGGTGTTCCATGGGCTGCTTCTTCTTTTGACTTTGCCTCAGCTTCCCTTCTAGCCTGTTCTTCAGCCTCCCTCCTGGAGTTTTCATCATGAGCTCCCTCCATTTCCTAAGCTGTGACATGAAGAGCAACTCAATAATACATCCTCCATATTGTATATTAAGTTTAACACTTCATGTACACATCTAAGCATTCAGAAATTTCAAACAAAATTTAACATAAAATATACCTTGTATTATACAAGCTTATAATTGTACATGGGTATGTGTACAAGGTTAAACACACCTTTTATTCGTACACATTAATACATAACCTCAGTAGGTCCATATCTATTTATTACAAGAGTACAACCCTTTATTTATAACCTATGTACTCTTACAGCTAGACCCTGCTGTAGTCTCAAAACTTCCAAGGAGTCCACTTGTTTAATCTTGCGCTGCGGCGAAGTGACTCAGGCTCTGTACTTGACCAACCTGTGGGTGGATAATAGTCACTATCCGAGGTGGATGATATGTTAGCTTTTTCAAAAGAAATCTCCCAAGGGTTGTCACTACAGCTGCCATAGGATCCCTCAAAAGTATCTGAACTAACAGGAATAGGATTGGTACTCCCACCATAGATGTAAGGCTCATAAGGCTCTATAGAGTACTCAGAAGGTTCCTCCTCGGCACTAAGAGTTACAGGGTTCATAGGTCCACCATAACGGAAATCTTCAGGTAAACCTGTAGGGGTCATGAAAGGTTTTTCTTCCGTCTGTCGGAAGAAAGCTGGAGTGGATGGTGGCACTAAGGAATCTACATGGGTCACTAAGTTCTTCCTTTCAAGGTACAATTCATGCACCTTCTCAGGGTCACAACTCCTGGCTAAATGCACATTAAGCTCTCCTTCTAATGACCTTATAGTTCCTAGAAGAGCATTTGTGACCTCCACACTTTTCTTGATGAATTTTGAAGTTCCTGTTCTACTTCTTCCAAGAGAAGCTAAGTAACCGGCTTCTACTTCATCAGATTCTGCATCAAAAGGTATGGCCATATAGGCAGTCCCTTGCAGATCTGCAGCTCTTGCCTCCCTGATGGCCACTGTGGCATTCAATAAGGCCATCTGTACCGCCACCTGTGCAGTTCTCCCTTCTGCATAGTATGTCAACTGCTCCACCATGGTTCTACTGGGTATCTCTACTTCAACCCTGTATTTGGCTAGCAAAGGTCCATCATAATAACTGGTTATAATTATTCTGGGTCTTCCTTTGACCTGCAGAATAATTAAGAGATCAAGCAAGTTGTCCAGCCAAGCTCCAGGAAATTCTGTCAAATTTGCCGCCCTGGTGCGACTGGTACGAGGTAAAGTGTATTCCTCCATTCCTAGTTGAGAGAAGAATTAATTTGTCAGTGTCATCAAGTAATTTTACTGAAAACAAAATACTGACTAGATATTGGAAATTCCTATTATATAAGCATGACAAAATATTCTCAATTGAATATTTATCATTTCCAAGAATCCCAACTTTAGATAAGATCATCCTAATCTAGACTCACAGGTCTCCTATGTAGGTTTTTACTCCTAAGATTGAAACATTTGCTCTGATACCACCTGCAGCGACCCTGCACACCACTGCACGGTGTAGTGTGCCAGTCTTTGATATAATATAACAAAATCCCATCTCATTATATTACATCGATCAGAGTGTACAACAGAAGCATTGATGGTCCAACAACTATATATATATTACAGACTCCAAAATATACATAAGTTATTACAGAAATACAGCAAGTTAAGTTCAACTGGAAATAGCAACAGAAATATAGAACTGAAGATTAAATTGCAGGAAAGTAAAGCTGATATTTTATTTTTATACTAGACTAGACTACTCTTGCTCTGGCTCTGCCCCGTCTTGCTCTCCATAGTCGATATAGTAATCGACTCCTTCGATCCCTCCGGTCAGGTCCGGCTCCTCCTTCCCCTCTTGGACTTCAACTTCCTCATACTCAACCTCTAACGACTCAGAGTCTAACAAAGGAAAGATTTACGTAGGGGATGAGTACAGAAGGTACTCAACAAGTTCATAATAACAACAGGTGTTTGAATGACTATTTCTACTAGGACAAAGTCCTCAAAGGATATGCATGAATCCAATATCGTTCCTGGAGAATCAATTTTTAGTTTAGCTATGTTCAGAAGGCTTCACGGGTCGTTAGAACCTCCGATGGTTCCTTTCCCGCCACGATCGCAGTTCATACCCAGAACAGGGAGTGACAATGCCACACTTCAATACACTCTGCAGAGGTGCGCTACTTTACCCACAAGTGGTACTTAGCCTTTAGCCGGGTACGAGACCCATCACACTCCCATCGGTGCGTGGCCAGGTCTAAGGTTCCGAGTCATTTTCACCCTTCCCTTCGGCAATATCTCCCCTTATGTAGTCGATCCAGCACCGACTACCCACCTCGTCATTATAGCGTACTTTTCTGTATTTTCTAGGGACATAACGCCTCCCAAAGCGGAAATTCAGGGTTTATCGCTCCCCTGGGCGAGGGACTTAACGCTTCCCCAGGCGTTACTTTATATACGTTCCTGGGAGATATGCACTGAGAAGGTATTACTTGACTCGCCTGTCCCATAACAGGTCTTGCGGTTAACGCTATCTTTACGGCGTAAGAATGCCAACTGACATTTGTTATTAACCTTATGATGATACCATATGCAATGGAACCCTGACCACCCCACAAGTTCCAAACCGGGGTTCCACTGCCCACCAATATATGATTCAGCGAATCGTAATGCAGTTCATTTATTAATTATCACAGGTGATAAGAAGAAGCATTTCATATATGTGGTAGAAATAATCATCAACATGAACAAGGAAATGAACTTGCCTTGAGATGGATAAGAGGTGAAGTGAGATGTCCCTTCGGACGAAATCGGCAGAACCTCGGGATCTGAAGTGGAATAATCGTCCGATAAGGACTATTTCCGAAGATAGCAATTTATGGATGTATGCATGCTTATGATGATGTAGTTGATTTACAGAATTTGGATTGTTTGGACGATGTGGATTACCTTGTCGAAGACAATGCAATAGATGATATTTTTATTAATTTTCTTGATTTTTTTTTATCTGCTCTATCTTTTGAACTTATAAGATTTACTATCAAAATTTTCGTGGTGTGGTGAAGTTACTAAACCGTCAGAGTTCATGAACTTTTAAGTAACTAAGCAAAACCCTGGATTCTGAATCTGCAGGAATTTATAAGAAAGAGTATTACGTCTTCTTTTAAAAGAATGCATATGTGTATATGTATACATTATTTAAATTTAGAAAGAACTTCTCGTAAATTGTGGTTTTAGAATTTCAATTTGATTTGGGGTATTGTTGTTTGGATTAAAGAATTTTCATAAGTTATTTGGATTCTAAATCATCTAGGCTGATTTGAATAGTTTTATATTTGCTGAAGAAAATCTTTAAATTATGGGAGATACTAAATAACAAAGAGAAAGAAAGAAAAAAAAATCTTGCTGTTCTGCTTTAGGGTGGGCTGGAGCCCTAATCTGGCCCACTTGGCCCGCTCGGAAAAACCCTAAACCTAACCCTACTACACACACCGCCGGCGCCCTTAGTCTCTCCCTTCTCTCTCCTGATTTCCCCCAAATGGTCCTAACCTAAATCCCCAAATCCTTCTCCCTCTACTCACCTCCTCTGCCACCGACTACCTCCTGGACTCCCATGGCCGCCGCCCTTGCTCCCTCTTGGTCGCTGCCGGCCCCCCGGTCTCCTCCCTCTCTCACCGGCCGCCGGCCTTCCGGCCTCCTCTCCGTGGCTGCTCAGCTCCGGTTGCCCCGCTCGGTCCCGTCGCCGCCACCGGCCTCGGCTGCCTCCGCCTTGGCCGCCTCGGTCGCCTCCGACCCGGCCGCCTTGGCCGCCCCTCCATCCGACCCCCACCGCCGGTCGCCACTGCCGGCCTCTCAGCCCCGCCTCCTCACCGGCCGCCACCGCTGGACGGCGGTGAGTTGGCCGCACCGCAACCGCGGTGGCGCGCCGCCTCCGGTGAGCTTCTCTTCCCCCTTCTCCTCTTTGTTGAATCTTCAATTGATTTAAGGTTCATCCTGGATTAATCCCCAATTCTCTCCTCTAGAAATCCCTAATTTCTAGGGTTTCTATACACTTGCTAACTTGATTTGGTCACGGCTAGGCATGATTCAACTTGTTGATTTAATTCCTCTTGAGTTCTGAAATACTAGGATTTGGTTATACCTTTCTTTGATGATTTGAGCACACTGCTTGTGCATGACTTGGTGGCCTCCTTTAAAGACTCAATTGGTGAACTAATTATCCTAAAACTGGACTCCTACTAAGAACATGACACTACAAGGGTTAACTGGTATACTCCTTTTCTTTAGTCCCATTTAAAATGTCCAGTGCTGGTGTTAGCTTAAGTTATGCATCCAAAGATTAACAAAACATATGTTGGTATTGGTTCTAGATTCTTACCCTTTTTACTCATGTATATGCATAATCCCATACATGCACTTGTTAGATTTTCTATTTGGATAAACAGATGATGTGTTTAGATGTGTCAGTGGCTAATAGTGATACCCTTAACCCTAACCGACCACCTTACTTTTAGCTCATGTGTTCATATATATCCTTAGATATGTGCATGACAATTTATTGAACAGAGAGATCAAATGTTACACCTTTTCTTAGTTTAGCTTTTCTCATTTTTTCTCTAGCTTCTTTTTATCAGATTTTGGATTGATAAGAACAGATCCTACCTCTGAACTTGGTTTATCTATTTCTTTAAGCTGATAAGAACAGATTCTATCTTTTCTCTTCTCCCTGTTCCTGATTATAAACTGATAAGAATAGATGTTATTTCTTTTCCCCTTTCCTTTCCAATTTTATAAGAACAGATTGCTTATACTTGATTTCAAAGGTTGGCTCATTCAACCTAACGCAGCATATTTTCTGCGGAGTTTTAACACTTCTCCTTTCTTTCTGTTCTAGTTGTTCCTACTCCCTCTACTATACCTTAAGCAACTGAAGCTTGCTCTTGTGGTATTCTGAGACCTGCTTCTTCAGGCTTTGCCTCCTCCTCCTCGCTACCTTGACTTGCTTCTCAACTATCTAACTCTTGACCCTTTTGATGTGGTGCTGTTTTGGGTTGGTGTTGAGATGAAAATGAAGCACATATGGCCCTATTTATAGGGGTTTGGGGGCTGGTGTGCTGGAATTTCGAAAATGGCTGGTCTTGACACCTAATGGGTGACTCATCTCTTGGTTTGGTGAGTATGCAGCTTACTTGGCAGCCTCTAGTTAATCCTCATCCTTTTCTCAAGCTTGAGGTGGCAAGGGAAATGCCACCAGCTGCTTGTGCATGGTCCACACTCCTTGGACAGCACTTTGAGGGTTTTGGAATGTTGCCTAGTATGGAAACTATCGGCTGTTGCAAAGTTTAGCATTTTGGCTGTTCTAGGTTTGCTGGATTCCTCCTTGAAAGCAAACCTAACACATTTAAACTTAATTGGTTGCCTAAATCACGGAGATTAGTCTAAACATGAATTTGCTTATGGGACTCAATGATTTGATGCCTCGATTAGATGCCTACTGCTGCCTTGTTGCCTATTCGAAATCAGTTGCCTAAAATTTTGGTTCAATTGTTGCCCTTAAGCTTGATTCAATTGTTGCCTTATACTGATGCCTTTGAGTTAATTGTTCCATAAGCAATTTCTGATTCTCATTGAAACTAGGACTAGTTCCCTAGTTTCACAAGATTAATCTCCCAAATAAACATTGCATCTCCCTAGGAGATGCAAACATTTTTAATCCTAACTACACAACTTTTTGTAGCATGTTTGCTTGTGTTCATGTGCAGGTTAAAGAATAAATGGAGAAGATGGAAAAGACTAAAGAGAAGAACAAGACATTAACTTAATTCCTTTTTGTTGTAGATATTTTGTAATACCCATAGTTGTAATATTGAATTTTTTGTAAATCTGATTTGTGAATTCTCCTATGTGTAATTCAATTGTTGAACTCTTATAAATGTAATTGAGTCATTTGAGTGCATGCTTATATCTTTGAGTTAATTCATACTATTTATGTACCTAGACTTATAATGAAATTGTTTATCTCTTGGATATATGTATATATATATGTACATCGAATTACTTTTTTTTATTTATGTATGTGACATGCTTATCCAATATAAAGAAAAATTTTCAAATTTCTCTCAATTTTTGATATGAATGAATGATATCTCTACACTCAACTCCTAATTCTATCGTTTAGGCTTTTAGAAAATACGGGTTCTCACACTATTCCATTCGCATCTTAGTTTTATACTCGAATACAGAATAACCAAGCTGTTGAATTATTGCCAAATGACGCTGTTGAAATAGCGCGAATAAACAGTAGAGAAAAACGGCAATAGAAAGTCTTCGCGGTTTCAATCGCAACACAGTGAATACGGAAGTAATAGGCATTGAAGCAAGGAAATGGAAATCATCGTCACAAGCATACGTTCAGTAACAAACATCACCAGGCCAACCAAGTTCAAAAACTATATATATATAACATCAACAGGCAACTATTATGCCCTAGCCTACAAAAAAGGAATCCCAGATCAATGACTACATGAGCTTTTCGCTTGTGTCAAACGAAGCCATAAAAAATGGTGGAAGCCTGTTATTGTCATCTCTGCAATGCCACCGAGTTACCAGTCAAAACTGGATACTTGTTCTTCTTAACTCCTCGTCACCCCTGATTCTTGCTAGCATCACGTATATGAAACATAAGCTGAAAAGTGTTCACCAGCTATGAGGAAAAGGATCCATCTTTGTGAATTTAAAAAAATGTTAGCAGATAATCACCTTGACGCCCACATAGAACGAAGCAAATATAAAGGCAAGGACAGGCAGGGCTGCAACATGGAGACATGCATTAGCTGCAGATTTTGTGTACATTTCACTGATTGGAACTTAATTGGAAGTAATGGATGTGAACATGCAACTCACCGTCCTTTCTGAGCATTTGTGAGATCAGAAGTTTAATGCCAGATGGCCCTACAACGTAACCAACGAGATTTGCCACCTGAATGCATGGAACATGTCAGGAGCAGCATTCGCTTACAAGCAACAGGGCAAGAGTCTGACTAAACTAGTGTACAGCTCAAATTCCTAGATGCGTGAACTCGTGCCAAAAATCATGACTACTTAAAGGGAAACAAGACCACTTGAAATTAACCTTGACTACAGCTTCATGAATTATTCCATGTACAGTTTCTTTTCTTGGGCATTTGTTGTTGAATATCTTTTATTCTTAACGAAATATAACAGGAAGACAAAATAAACAAATCGATTTAGCCGTGCACTCAAATATACAAAAGATAACAGTACCATAAGGCAGCTGATTGTGACTGCACCAGCAACTGCACTGAACTCACGATGAATGAACAGCCCAAGGGCACTTTTTGCCTGCAGAAAATATTATTTTGGAAGTATTACTTACTCCATGTAAAATTACCATCAAGCATCTAGCAAGAATGCTGAAAGATCCATGCGTGCATGGGACAACAAACAAACAAACTTAAAACCATCTATAGATACCTAGATATCAGGTTGGTGTTGTTTGGACTTCAATTAGTATGCCTTTCTTAACTTCAGATTTAAAGATTGGCCAACTTTCTCCAAACAACGAAAGTAACTTGATACGGTAAGCTAAATTTAATCATCCTGCAGGCTGCTCTACAAAATACTGATACTAAGAAGGTGAACTGCAAGAGCAGCAAGCAAATGTGTAACCTTCAGATTACCTGGACGTTGTTGGATAAAGATTTGATCAATATTTCAGGGACAAAAAATAAGCATGTTAACCATGCCCATGAAATAAGTTTCCTGTTCAGGAAAAGGCAAACATGGACAATGTAAGTCACACAAGTTCACACCTTCTATGTTTGACAGATTAAGGAGATTAATTGTAAGTTTTGCAGAAGCTACCATTCCAGGTCATGCCAGACTGCTACGAATGTGAATACCACCCAAATACTAAGTAGCTTTCTTCGAGAACCACCAAGAGGAATGTACAAATACCTGAAAGAAGTGAGATAGGTCAAAGAAGCCACACTCCGGGACTAATCAATGCCTATGTATTGACTGCAAATGCACCTTGGTATAGACATATATCACCTCTAGAAGCTCCATGCATGGGTGATGGGGTTCAATAATCATGTTACTGTGCATAAACTCTATAAGAATTGTGTGTACTTTTTACGTAAATAGTAAATATTACTTAATTAATTTACACTCCATATGTATGCATCAAAAGGACACTATGAACCAGGAATGACAGACTGAAAAAAATGCTAGCAAGACACAGTACAGTTTTATCCCAGGACATATATGCACCATAGCACAGAAGAGTTCCTTAGAGGTAGTAATTAAACTGGCTACTTTTGCACAGACCTGACCAACCATCTGTTAAAAGAAGCATGCCAGCTTTTCCAGAAACTCTCCAGGTCATGACAATTATTTATACACCTAGGCATATTTTCAGGTGTCTCAACTCCTCCTACCTGCAAAAAAAATGCTTAGTGTTAAATCCTTTTTGTTTAGATCACCTAAATTTCAGCACAAAAAGAGAAATTTATAACAAGCAAAAATGACAGAGTGAATTCATTTTAGCACAACATACAACAAATTGCAGTTGGCTCTCCAAGAGGGAGCATGTTGAGCACATAATTTCATTGTTATTACCAGTGACCAGAACCTGAAGTAGCGCCAAATAAGGAAGAATTTCAACCACATAAAGTTTAACACCTGCATAGGAAAGTTCGGAAAGTCAATTATTATTGATAATTAACCAACAAGGTAAACCAAGTGAGTAAAGAAGCTCCAATGTGTTAGCTGAGAATAGAGACATCAGAATCGTGGAAGCAAATACCACAACCAACGGGAAAAAACCGGACCCGAACCCATAAAAATCAGACCAGGCAGGGCTCAGCTGCCCATTAACTGGCCTAATTCAGATAGGTGGTTCATGATAAATGGACAACTTATATGCAGGCCACTCAATTACAAATATAACAAGGACAAGTGGAAATATCAACCGCTACATGCTGACCGTAAGTGACTACAAAATACTGATGAATATCACCTGCAATATGTATAATACGATCTTACCCCATAACTAATGATGAAAATCTCAAACGGCGTCAACTGCCGCCATAATCGGCTGTCATCAATATTCAATTCAAATATCAGAATCTGTATAGTGATACTCATAAGAAAGGGTTAAACGTATCATATAAGCAGAAGCAAGTACCTAACGACAAAGGCGTTGTAGTGGAAAAAGTGTGTCATGGCTTCCATCAGAAAGAAACTTAGGATCCACCTCAGCCCATATAAACATATCTGCCCAACTGAATAGTTCTTCTGAGGTACATCTAACTGCAAGGTCGCTACATAAAGAACAGGTTAGTATATGTAAATCAGGGATTCTAAAGTACCTAGATATTAAACACACTACTTTATGCACACAGTTTCTAAAATCACCCAGTACCATTTGAAATCACTTAGAATCAGCTTGGTAAGATATTTCTCAAAATAAAAAAGGAAATAAACGAGACCGCATCATCAAATGATACAAGTCTTGGATAAGAATCTACAAACTCAGATATAGAGGACTGGAAAAGGAAAATTTACCAATGATTAGTGATCCATTACTATTTACTCAACTCTGAATTGAAAATGTCTTTTGCATTTGTTCTTGAAACTGAATTTTGGACGTAACAATCATGCCATGTTATAGATAAACTTAATCCCTACCTATTCCTTTTTAGAATTTTTAAAGCTATTAAGGTAGGGCATGCATTACATACATAAAAGGTAAGAGTGACAGTCCAAAATGAGGAAAGCATCCAAATATCTTTATCCTGAATGCTACAATTTTTGTGTGTATTATTTTGACTCTGTAGCCTAAGAATCGTATAGTGTAGCAAATCATCTTCATTTCATAGAGCATAATTCATACACGAAAAAACATTCAAGAAAGCACTTCTTCTGCTGTTTTCAGCTTGAAAATTGAAATGAGATAAATCAGCCACGATAAGAAAAACTACCTAAAGAACATACCAACCTGAGCTGCAAATGCATTATAGCTTACAATAGGTCCAGCAATATAGAGTGGAGCATATGTCAAGTAGCATAAATATGTTAGGAATGTGTATTTGTCAACACTGAGCCCTCTCTCCTGCCAAGAACATTCAAAATCTTATCACCAGATACAAAGAATGAATGTAGCTTTTCTTTAGCTTATAAGATAAAAGAATATTAACCAACGCTCAAACTTAACAATGTCATACTATACAAAAGGAGAACAAGATATATAATGCTGAGACCTGCTTTACAGGCAACCAGAAGGTTTATATTGCAGCAGTCTATATGCAACATCAGGTCAACCTGATGTCACCAAACAATAGCCATTCATTTAAGCTTGGAAACAATCAACATCTCTAAATGAAAGGACTAGTTTCGTTCTTTCCTGTGTCAACACCTAGTTGTAGGAAAACTCAAGCAGTACAATCTTACATATGTCCAAACAAACAATTGCTCTCTCTCATTTATCACTTATCGGTACCACACTAGAGCATCGCTGTAAACAACAATAGCTTAACTGGTACAAAAAAGATTGGAAGAATGAAGTACCTGCAAAGCAAAGTAGCATGTCTTGCCAGAATAACAAACTTGACATCTTTGCATATGTTTCTGTACCAAGAGTAATCATGTCAGTACAGTCCAGTATTTGACAAGATAATGTTTTGTGCACATGGAAGATGGTATACCAAAAATATAAATATATTAGGGTCATAGATATCCATGAGACCTGTGCATAAATAACAATTTTATTGATCTGTCATGGAGCACAGAATACATTTATATCAGATAATTTTCTAAATTTTCTCTATTCATTCCATTTAAATAATCAGCTTTGTCAACATGTTACAATAGTAATGTGTTTTGCCGTTGAGTATGATTGCTTTGCCCCATTATAACCTTATCCTTGCCCTCTCCGAGCTCTGGTAGGTCTCCCCGCTCCTCACCATCTCTCTTCTCTTGTCTTGGGCTGAGCCAAGTCCAAGATCCGTCCTTACTTTGCAGCAGGCCATGGAGAAGGCCAAAGGATGTTGATTCCTTTGGATTAAGGATTGCTGCGCTCCTGCTGGTATGCAATGCCCAAGATGCAGAGTGCAGGTGATTTTGGGTATCGAATAGCAATCGGTGATGCAGGCCATCCATCTTCAATGTGTGTGCAGATGTCATCTCCTTGCAGTTTCTTCTACTCATTGGAGCTTCAATATGAAGCACACATCAAGGAGCTGGGGATGCATGATAGTCACAGTAGTGCATGAACTGAGGTAACTAGTTCAAGCAAGTATGGTTAGGGAAGGTATTTAGGAGGTCCGAGGAAACTTGAGTATGACTTGGAGGATTGGATTCATCCTCTTATCAGTACCACCGTTTCTCTAGCTCGCGGGGGTTTCCCTGCCGCGCCAGCCACCAGGAGAGACGAATATACAGCCGTCAGGAGAGTAGGCTGTGGATGACCTGTGTTCGCCCAGGGACAAGCTCAACTCAAGTCGGTGTGCTCACTGACCTATCCATGAGCAATCCTGCTGTTCAACTCCTTACACTCTCTGACTTCTTGACTGCCAGCATCAAGACGAATGGTTACCTCAGAGCAACCCTAGGAGAAGGAATCCATGTCTAGTTTTGAATGCCCCATTCTTTCTGTGAGTGGTTGGGTGGCTGAAGACAGTAAATAGGCCTGTCTTCATTTCCAGAAAAATGGCAAACGGAAATCATCGACAGAAGTTGACAGAGTGGCAAATAGGGTAACAATGTGATACTTTGCTGGTATTGAAGTGCACTGTACTCTTTAGGTGGTATTTAACAAAAATGATGATATTTCGGTGCTACAAAGCCAATTTTTCCATGACAAAAACATCTTTCTTGTCATTTTAAGAGAAATAAATTGAATGGAAAAGTTGGCCAGAGAGTTGAAGTAGGCGATTCAAGTTCGAATTTTAACATTGAAAACACTACCAAATACCTGTTTACATTGCACCTGAAACTAACAAGTTAACTTCTGGTTACAATTTCAAAGATACACCTTAAAATTGGACACAAGGACCAGCTGGTTGGTTAAGTGCCCACATGCTGGGTTTGAATTTGCAAGTGCAATGGATCCTATAGTCAATAACTTCAATGCGTTGATTAGAATACCTTTAATTTAAATTTTTATAATAATCTGGTTAATAAATGGTGAGAATCAGGAAATCTGTGTTTCTAAAAGACTAAAACTATCCTTATGCATTTTAAAGCATCTGATGTCTGCAAACTAAATATGCATGATATGGAACAAAATGGCAAGTCATCGTGGAACATAGTACCTTGTGATCAAAGTGAGAAGAACGAAGCGTCCAGCAGTAATCACATCCAAAGCTAATCATCCGTAATACAACTGTCACATAAAATGAAAAGGGGCATAAAAACAACAAATTTGACAATAATATTCGAGTAGTCTAGAAATATTACAAGACATACACTGAGTACCAAAAGTCATGCATAAATGCTACTACCACCGTTCCAAAATAGTGACGTTTTAGAGAGTATGCAGTCAAACTTCTCTATCTTGACAACTAATTAACGAAAAACTATTTAGGTTGGTTAGGTGCAAATGGTACCATTAGATTTGTATGAAAAATAATTTCAAAACATACAAAAATTGTAATTTTTGCTTACTATCCATACAAAAAATAATGGTCAAAGTTGCTAATCGGAGACTGCAAAGTCAAAAATGTCATCTATTTTGGAACGGAAGGAGTATGGTGAACTATATGTGAAGAAAATATAGTGATAATAGGATCAAACATACTGCAAACTGAAATCTGAAACGAGGATGATATCTGAACTTTTGACATGTCGCAGGTGTTTATATGAGGTAGTCCAGTTCTATGGCACGACCCCACAGCAGCAAGCAGAACAAGACAGTGTTTATTGACTTGGCAAAGGAATGATCCCATGCAGTTCAGTAACTTCAGTTTGCTACCTCATTGTTTTCAAACTTTTAATGCAATCATAGTCAGTTTAAGAGATTTGGGAATCTCTTCGTACCAACTGGGACTATAATTTGGCACAATTCATCTGATAATAATTTGTGGGCTAACAAGTATGAACCGTGTCTCCAAATGTGAAGTTGCTATTTTAAATTCTGCAAAAAATTTGCAATTTAACATAAAAAACGCTCCAGAATATAAGTCCTTCCATTAGCTCCTACGAATTTGAGGAGAAAGTAATTATACACTTCTATACAGTAAGCATCAACAGCAGAATGTATAAACATAATTTCAATCAAACCAAGACAACATAAGGAGAAACATACCAAAATTGAAGCATATGTGCCATCGAAATGTACCCCGATAGTTGTCAAGAAAAGCCAATTTGTTCCTATTATATATATATATATATGTATGTATATGTATATATATACATATGTATATATATAAGTATCACAGAAAATTAGAAGAAAAGGAATCTTACTACGAGAAATTGCATGATACAGTACATCAGCATAAAAAAAATCTTACCCGAACAATGAGAATGAATAGCCTTCAAAGACTCGGTTAAGTACAAGAATAGCTAAATTGAAGCTCCAAATGAGTCCAGTGCAATACTTATATCGAGCAAATAACTACAAAACAAAAAAAAATGTGTTCAACAATAAAATTGAAACATCCATTGATCAGTTGATGGTATTAAATCGCATAACAGACCAGGCGTCAACCTGGCTTTTTTTACCCATATTTGATTTCTCAACCACTCAATCCAACAGTGGTGTAATTGTTATGGTTAATAGGTCATCTTTGATGAGTGAAACATAGATAATCAAGAGGGCAGGATTGCTCATAAAGACACATCAGCCAACAATTTCATTCAACAAATATTCTGCCTAGACACTGTTGGTTCAAATTTCATTTTCTAGGAACAGTTCATCCTCTCAACAGAGCCACATATAGACATATGGTTGCTTTTACTGACGATGGCAAGAACACTAGTAGTCATAACAAGAATTTCAACCAGTGAACCGACTAGCATATCACATTCTTCCATCTATGTTTATTTGTAACATATCTATTTCTATATTTACACCGACAGAATAAGAAAAAAAATAAAAATAAACTGAAATCGAAACAGTAGGTTTGATCAAACATGTCAGCACTGACCTTCACTATGGAGTAATTAATCCATGCTATTACAAGAATGAAACCAACACTGCCACAGAGGTAAGTAAGTTAGAACCTTTACAAAAAATGGAGAGAAGGCAGAAAACCAAAATCGGTCAGGCGCCTACCAAGCACCATGTAGATAGCATAAATAGCTCAGAGACAGTATAAGCCACAACAAAGAGGCTCCTCTGCCCTTCAAGCTATAGCAGTAGCGCAATATATTCACCACACTCAGAAATGCACCCATTACAACAGTAAGAACAGGTAAGTTTCCACGGAAGTTTCTCCATTGCGAATCAGACAAGTCCTGCAACATCAGAAAAGGAAATCAAACCGGTAGCTGTTAATTCTTGAGGTAAACTAGAAGACTGTGACAGATAAAAAAAAGGCATCTTTTACACACATTCAGACGGCCAGCGAGTGATCCTGCTCGTAGGCCGTACAGTCTCCCGGAGTAATCTGCGCATCAAGAGATTGTGATGCGAAGCAGCTCTGGAACCAGCATCGCGTACTGAGGTATTAACGGAAGAATTTGCAGAAGAGGAGCGAAGGTTGGATACCGTGGGAGAGGCGCAGCGACGTCCGGACCACGACGAGGTAGAACACCAGCGCGTAGACGCATAGCACGGTGAGCTCAAGCCGCTTCCACGGAACGCCACTCATCTCGCACTGAGAGAAAGGGGAGCCGGGGGCCGCAGGCGTGGGAGCGGGCGGCGGCCGGGGGACCGAGATCAGGACTCGACAGCCGGGCACACCGCCTTCCGCCCTTACCGGACCTCAGTGACCGGGTGGAACGGCGCCATGCAGCGGGCGGTGGAAGTGGCCGGCGGGAGCCAAGGGAGAGGACGACGGCGAAATGGGGAGGAGGCGGCGCGACGGAGCTGACCCCAGTGGTGGTGGTGGTGGCAGTGGTCGCCGGCGGTGGAGGAGAAGGGGGAGTTGTGCTTGCCGTTGGATCTACTTCGGAACAAGACCACCTGACGTCATCGCTGAACTGCGAAAGCGTATTCCCTAAACCACGCTTTCGCAAAAGCAATACGCATCTGGAGTGGGCTACGCTTCTCGAACTGCTGGTCCATCATGGGCTCGCACGTGACGTCACGCCACGTCAAGGACACGACCTGGTGACTTCCACGTGTCCACCTCCTCGTCCTCGGCTGCTCCCGCGGAAGGCGCACGGCCACGTCAGCGCAGCTCCCTCCACGTTTCGGGGAGCCACGTGTCAGTGAGATCAGAAGCAGATTACGGTGAATCGTCTTTTTGCATAAACACCCTTGCCGTTCTCCGCAATTCCGACCCGATCCCATCTGATTCACCACACACAGAGCCCAGTCTCCTCCCCTTCTCCGCCCCCCGCTCCGCTGAATCCGATCCCTGGTACTATTTCTGCGATTCTTCGCGTCAATTCCGCGCTCCACTGATGTAATCGAATAGCACCTGCTGCAAATCCTCTATCTTTTTTTTTGTCGATTTTGTGTTGTTGTTGTTGCTTTGATTGCTGAAAAAAGTTCAGGGTAGAACAAAACCCTGACTGCTTGATTCAAGAACACCATCTAATATTATGTATTTTTCCGATGAATTTTATGCTATATTTCATTGATTATTCGTGAATTGATCTGCTCCCTTAATGTTTGGTGTCACAACGAGTAATCGGCAAGTACAAATTCCACCAGGGACCAGCATTGATAGGTTGTTGTGTTCTTTGATAGGTTTTGTGACTAGCTAAGTAGTAATGGCAGCAGCAGCAGCAGCAGCAGGAAGAACGCGAGAAAGATGGCGGGGGGCTAGGGAGGTAGAGCGTGAGCTCGAGCCATTCACCATCGACGAGGAGGTGTCCCATCTCACCAGGGTTAGGTCGGAGCCATGCCACAGCACCCATGCTGCCGTTCGCGCCGGCCGGAAGAGGGCCGTCTCGACATTCGAGCTGTTGGCGTCGAGGGAGTCCGGCCGCTCGGGGGCCGGTGGGTTCTCTTCGGCCGATCGTGCTTATGCTGCCGGGAAACACCTCCCGGCAAAAGGACCGTGGTGTGTGGATGACATGGATAGCGAGGCCTATGTCTCGCGGTTCTCTAGTGATGGTTCATTGCTCGTTGCTGGGTTTCGGGTAGGTAATTTTGCTCTGACAGTAAAGAATCTACCCGTAGAAAATTTGTATAGCTAGTGTCTAATGTTTCTCTACAACAAATGTGATGATAAGGGAAGCCGCATCAAAATTTACGATGTCGAGAAAGGGTGGAAGGTTCATAAGAATATAAGTTGCAGAAGTATGCGGTGGACGGTTTCAGATATTGCTCTCTCACCTGATCGGCGATACCTTGTAAGTCTATTTTGCATCAAAATTCTCTCTTGGATTGGATCTCAGAGCTTTTTATCTGCTGTTTGGGGGACCTGTATAAAAACAAGTAATTAACAATTATTTCTAGGAGACACCAATTGACTTGTTTGGTTATGGAGAACAATCCATTTCACATTGTGTTTGGTTGGGTCAAGGTTTATACAAGATATTGTATCCAGTGCATCTGGGCTACAACATATTTATTAGATGCATTTAGCATCTGTTAGGATTAGTTTCCCCGAAGCTTTTCTTATCTTAACGAAAATGTTCTCTGTTAGGATTAGTTTCGCTAAAGCTTTTCTTATCTTAACGAAAATGTTCTCTGTTAGGATTAGTTTCGCTAAAGCTTTTCTTATCAGAACTCCAGAGCTTCAGAATGTGTTACATGATGAGTAGTGTACAGAATGACCTGCAGCCATCCTGAATGATGATCCATGGCCATCCTTTTTAAAACTGCGAATAGGATCACATTGTGTTCAGTATCTCTAGCATGGCCTACCTGACCTGAATATGGATCGGCTTCTTTTTTTTACCTGTCAAATCAGCTCTGTCAGTAGTTATTTATCCCTAGGATATCTTCCTTCTTATTTCTTATAAATTGCTACACCTCTAATTATACATACACGATATCTTTCAGTTTTCATTGATTTGTTATTTCAAGTACATACTATATCCCATCCCCCCCACCCCAACCCAAAAAAAATGCTTTCGAAAAGCCACCGCAATGGCAAACGGGGCCATTGTAGTTGCTTCCTATCTTTCATTAGTGCATTTACTCAATTAGTTGATTTCAAGGTTTGTTATTTGAGTTTACCATTTTAAAGTTCAATGTTAATCAAATTTACACGCAACACTCACTTCTTTTCTGGAAAATGATTCCTTGTGGTGTAGTTTCTGAGTTTCTGTTTTACACAGTTGGTTGCTGACTTTAATGAAGTTGTATTCTGGTTATTTCATGTTCGTTTATGTACTTGTTTTTTTTCATGTTTTACTCAAGTCTGTTCAATCCTTCACAGGCCTATTCCAGTTTGTCGCCTATTGTTCACATTGTGAATGTGCAGAGTGCTGGAAGGGAATCGCATGCTAATGTCACTGTATGCTCTATACTCTTAAACTATGAGCTACATGCTTGTGTCGTATTCATAAAATGTTGCTGATGTACTTGTAATACATGTTTCAAAATTCTTTTTCTTTCTGCAGGAAATTCACGAGGGTTTGGAATTCTGTGATGACGACGAATACTCTTTTGGGATATTTTCTGTGAATTTTTCGACAGATGGTCGAGAAGTTGTTGTTGGGAACAATGATAGCTCAATATATGTCTATGATCTTGGAGCAAATAAAGTATCCGTCCGTATCCGTGCTCATGCGGTATAAAATAACCCAGTTAGCCATATGCTTTTTGGTCTAACCATTTGTCTGACTGCTTTGTTTTTTGATTCATTCCATTTCGTTTTGTCTTAGCTGTATCATCCATAAAAATATGCCCATTATCCATAAAAGATTGATTGACTGCCTCAAGTTAAATCACCATCACTTCAAATTTCAAAACAAACAGCTATATCTCAGTGCTTGCATCATAGAAGTGTATCTGTACCTTGAGATTTTTCCTACGTCCTTTTGGGAAGTTGGAAGTAGTCACATGGTTTCACCGAATGTGAGTATGTCCTTTTGAAGAATGATGAAATACTTTGGAGGGAACATAAGAAAACAAAGTGAAACAAAACTTTTTGCAATATAGTTTTCATTCTTCTGTCACAGAATATCAAGATACCAACCTGATGGTAATGTATTCCAGGTTTGAGGTAGTCTGGGTTTGTGGGACATTCACAGATCTTGGTGACCAACCACTAGATCAGCATGCCATGTTGCCACTACCATCAGTTCATTGCATTAGAAGCATAATCGTTCAATACATTTTCCATAAGAAGTCTTATGTAAAATCAAAATCACATGGATGTGAATGATGTACCTGATGGTGTAAAAGATAGAAACATCCTCATGCTGAGTAGTATAAGATTCATAGGATGGTTGGATTCCTTAGATTTGAAACAGCAGCTAGAAATTATGTAGTTGTTGTCTTAGCCAAAAAAATGCAATAATTTATTTTTCATGATCTCATTTTCTTCTCCATTGGTTCTGTAAGGCTGATGTCAATGCAGTCACCTTCGCTGATGAAAGTGGTAACGTGTTATACTCTGGAAGTGATGATAATCTCTGTAAGGTTAGTATTCTTGTTAATTTGGCTAGATTACTGTTTTACTCCTTTTTAAAATCTTGCTTCAATACAATCATCTACTTTATATAATAGATAACTGAACTAACGTAGACTTTTGTGTATGATAAGCATAACTGGACTTGAAGATTTAGTAGTCAAAGCATAAGTTTTATGCTCCAAAACGGCTTTTAAAATAGGAGAATGGTGCTTATCGTCTAAATTCTGCTAGAGAAGTGAATCCATTGAAGGGCCTCTTAGGACACATATATTTCATCATCCACTTATTTAATAGGTAAAATGCATAAGCTTTATTCTTCAAAAATGGCTTTTAAAATGGCAGAATGGAGTGCTTATTTAGATTCTGCTACAAAAGTAAATCAAATAAAGGATCTGTTAGAACATCCCTTTATATATTCTATTCGTCATCCTTTATCTAGCCTCACATTGGCCTGACAATACTTCATGACCCTTAGGTGTGGGATAGGCGTTGCCTTGTAAGAGAAAAACCAGCAGGTGTTTTGACAGGTCATTTAGATGGGATTACATGTATTGATAGCCGTGGCGATGGGCGTTATTTCATCTCCAACTGCAAGGATCAGACTGTCAAACTTTGGGACGTCAGGAAAATGTCCTCCACCATGAAAGGGTAATGCTTTTGTTTTACTGCATATTACGTTAACAATGTTGACTCCCAATTCCGTATATTTTTCAATTTGCTACCTTTTTTCACAGACGGCCACTGAGATTATATGACTGGGACTACAGATATATGGCATTCCCATTAAACGCGAGACATTGTAAGCATCCAAATGATCAGTCTCTGGCCACATACAGGGGTCATTCAGTTCTGCAGACACTTATCCGCTGCTACTTCTCCCCAATGCACAGGTTAGGAGTGAATTAGGGATTATGTTTGGTCACCTGAAAATTTGAATTTCCTTTGTAACTAATTTAGCAAGGTTTTGGTCATTGCTGAAAAGGGTATCGGCACCTCAATCTGCATTGCCGTGCTTACCCTATTCCTACCAGGCTCTTGCAATGTGGACAGATCAGAGTATTCAGTAGGATCAGATTGGGCTTTTGATCCATATCTAGGAGGCTGGTATCGTTAAAATTAAGATCCAATTGTGATCCCGTATGATTTCTTGAAAAAACGAAAATCCATGATAGGCTTGAATTTGGAATGTTATATTTGTTCAGCTCTTCCCAGGCCTTTTACATAAATGGTTAAAGAAACACTAGTCTCTTGCTGTTGTTGGTTGCTCCCCTTTGTCCATCAAGTTGGTATTGCGTTGCACTCCAGCTACTACGGATAGTGTAAGGCTAACATGGCATGTTTGGTGGTCAGGACTTTATTTACTTGTAAGTTACAGTAACAAGGCATGTAGGATAGCAAGAAGTTGCACCCGATGACATAGGGTGATCACAAAGTCTTCTTAGTTAGATTTTCTTGAACTGTTTGTGTTTGCAGGGATGAGCAATTTGGGTTACGCTATACTTGGAGCATCCTGAACTAAATTTATTTTACAGCGTTGATGCTTTACCACCTCATAGAGAAATGTTCAGGCAGTCATGTGAAACACCAGTTAAACAAGTATTTGATCCAGTCATTTCTAGGTTCCCCACAGCCTTGGTTCCTATTAGTATTGATGTTACTTTATGTAGCCCCTTCAGGACAAGCATGTAAATGCTTTGTTTGCCGTGATGTATTTAAATTGGCATGGATGATGTATAACTAATGCAACTCACTTCTCGTTGCCGTTTTTGTTGTTTTGTTATTTGTTGCAGCACGGGTCAGCGGTACATATACACGGGATCCAGTGATGGGTGTGTATATATTTATGATGTGGTGTGTAGATTCAATCTTCTCCATGGATTACTTGATTTGTAGTATTTTCCAGATTATAGCCTGTGTAGCTGCAGTGCTTGTAGATTTTTCAGATATTTGGTCATATGTTATAAAACAGAGTGCCAACCATCTTTGCCGGTAGAGTTCATCTCTGATCCCTTGTTCTGTACCTGCTGCTCTTGCAGGTAACCGGGGAGACCGTCAAGAGGCTTTCGTGGCACGGATCAATCATCCGAGATTGCACCTGGCATCCTTACCATCCAACACTCGTCAGCTCTTCCTGGGATGGCTATCTAGCCCGGTGGGAGGCATCAGGTGACGACGAGGACCCCTCGATGCTCACGGGCGATGAGCAGAGGACTAGCCGTTACCATCAGATATATGGATCCTTGGCAATATAGAGAAGTTCCTGAGGACCTGGCATGAGCATGCATGATTCTGCTGTCTGCGGAGGCGCAGGCGCTAGCGATGAACCTGGTGTTACGTTTCTGGTGGTCTCCAGATTACGACAACAAATAGCAATGCTTTATAGGATTGCGTGCTTGTTTGGCAGCATAAGCATTCGTGTTAGGCAATTTGTCTCCTCTTGGTGTCACTACTAGAAAATGTAGGGATGGGAACAAGCTGTTGGGAGTAGCTTGGTAAATTTGTGTGTAGTTGATTGTAATGAAAAGTTGACAATGCTTGATAGTGAATTCATACGTGAGTACATGTGTACTTTGTTACCGTATGGTAATGAACAGATGCTGGTTGTCATAAACGAGAAATGCAATTTGTGAATGCACAGTTGTCGAAATGCACCAAACCTTAGGCTACAGGCTACAACACTGGATATTCACGCGCTACCTTGAACCAACGCAAGCGTTTTCTCTCTTCCCTATCGAAAGGAAGTCGGAAGAAAGCACGATGTAGCCGTGAATGACGGCACATTCGTGGGCGAGCACGCACCCGTGCGGCACGACGAAGGCCACTCCGGGTGAATGCTCACCGGTGAGTACCCTCAGGCGAGCAACTCTGGGGACGACGTGTAGGTGAGGCACACCTGCGCGGCATGATGGAGGCCACCTAGGTGAATGCCGGTGGGCTAGCGACCCTAGGCGACGGCAAGGCACACGCCGGTGTGTTGCAACTAGTGGTGGGACTCAGGCCGTGCCGTGCCGGCACGGCCCGCCGTCCCCACCGTGCCGTGCTGTGCGGGAGAGGGCGGGGGAATTTCAGAGGAGGCGGGCGGGGCTGCAGGAGATTTGTGGTGGGTGGCGGCCCGCCGTGCCGTGCCGGGCCGTGCAGCCCATCGGGCGCAAATCGTCGGCACGGCACGGCCCAGGCCTTCGTGCCGTGCCAGCCCGGCCTGCACAGTTGTCGTGCCCGTGCCGTGCGGGCCTCGGGCCGTGCCAGCCGGGTCTCGGGCTGGCACGGAAAAGCCCGGCCCGAGTCCCGGCTCTAGTTGCAACCATGCATGGGGCTCGTTCCATGTCTTGTACAAAATGCTCTTTGGATACTTAGAAGTATATAAGGTTGTGTAAAAATAACCGACTTGCTCTTGTCCATGTAGCATTTCTGCAAATACAACTATGAACTACCCAGAGGTAGGCATGTAAATGCACACCACCCTTCCTATAAGTAGAGGGAACACACCCTCCATTTGAGGGAGGAATACAATCGGCGCACCATTTTTCACTTGTCCTAAATTTCGTTAATTATTGGAGATGACTCACACGCATCTCATTTGTTCCCCGTTCGGGTGGTCTGTAGCCAACCAGCGACGCCTCAAGTTTACTGTTCGAGCATGTACTCGACAACGCTAACTAAGGAGATTGATATTATACTTCCTCTCAAGACATAGTGATCTATTATTTTTTTCGAAGAACATGGCAGGAGCTCTGCCTTTCTCATAGATAGATAGAACAAATTACAAAATAAAGCGCGATATACAAAGATAGAAGAGGAAACACCGGCATAAGCCAACGGGAAGCTCCCTAGCTAAACTAGGTCCGAGCTAGAACCGAGGATCACCGGCCGAAGCCACAACAGAAAAAACTAAAAAACCTGCAACAGGACCCTACAACGAGCTGCTGGGAAGCTACCTAGCTAAATTAGGTCAAGAGCTAAAACCGACGAGGCAGCAACATTCAACGCCGACCAGCCCAACAAACACAGAAGAAGCCGGGCTCAATGATTGCCTGCAATGTCATCGTCCCCCGCTCATCGCGCTCACGACCCAGCGGCTTCGACTTCACCTCAGCAACCAAAAAACCGACCCTTCTGCCGCGCTGAGACCAGCCCGCCACGGACACGCCTGCCAGAGCGATCGACACCCGAAAGGGAGGGCCTGCGCCAGAAAGAGGGGCGAGGTCCAAAGACGCCTCTCCGGCACCAAAAGGACCGACGAACGCACCGCCCAATGCCATCTGCTCATCACTTTGCCAGCTACCCGAAGCCCCAACACCTGTCGTAAGCCGGCCCTCGTGCCGACGTCGATACCGCCAAACCTAGGACTCCAAGGCACCGCCCCCAAGGGGGAAGGGACGCTGAGACGCCATCGCCGCCCGAACCAGCAAGCCGGTTCTTCGGATTTCTCCGGGAGATTTCTCGGATGGTGAGATCCAAGCGACAGTGCCTTCAACAAGGAGAACGACGCACCTAAGCGCCGTCACTGCCGGCATCCGTCAAGGACGAGGGCTTTTGCCCGAAGATCATAACACCACCGGACCCATCGTTAGCAAGCACCGAGGAATCGACACAAGAGACCAGCGTCGACAGCCTACTCCTGTACTCTGCACCTGTACCCTGCGAACTGGACCTCCTACACCTATACACCTGTACACCGGCTCAGGCCATGCCCTCACAGCCATCCCCGGCAGCGAAGAACGCATCCCCCTGCAGCCGCGCCCGCTGACTCGCACCGCCGCGGCCGCGCTCGGCACCACCAACGCGGCAAAGGTGCCCTTCCCCGGGGACCAGAACGCGCAGAACGCCCCTACGGGATCCTGCCGCTCGGCTTTCCCCGGCGGAGGACTACGGCGCAACGCAACAACCGACGTCCTCACCGACGTCCCTACAAGAAAAAAACCCGCCGTCTTCATCTCCTCAACCAGAGGCCGGAACTCCCAGATCTGGCCAGGGCAGGAGATCTGGCGCCAGATCCCGCGCCAGATCCGGGCGGCCGGAGCAACGAGGGGGGGGGCGGCGCATCGGGGAGAGCGGCAACGGCGCCAAATCCAGGAGGCCTCACCGCCGGATCCGAGGCAGGCCGACGAAGCCGAGGGAGGAGAAGGGGAGCCCCGCCAAGAGAAGAGGGGGAGCGAGCGAAAGGAAGAATGCCCCGCCGTCGCCCTCCTTGCTGGCCGCGCGGCTTTCCGGCGACGATCCGGCGACGGCGCGGCGGGCGCTGGGGAAGGCTACTCGGCGGCGCGGCTGCGGAGTCGCCCTCGAGTCGCCCTAGCGGGGCGACGCGAGGGCCAGATGGGCTTTTTTGAACTTCGGGCTATGTTATCATAGTGATCTATTACAATGGATAAAGAGAAACATAGTTTGATTTTCAAAACTTGCCTCCAGGGCATTTCACAAACGACATTTCTAAGGACACTAGATGATGTAACAAAAAAAAATTCTGAATACGATGGGACTGAACTCCCTTGAAACTTACAAGCAAATTGTGTAGGTTAGTTCCGCTCTATTTGAAGAATCTGTTTTCCATAGGCTCGTCGGCACTGATACTTTAATGCTTCAACAACCACCATCCTTCGCCTTATAAAACGCCGCTTCCTCAATATTATTCAAGACTCCCACGGTCAAGATTGCCATGTTCCTCATCATATTGGAACGTGCACAATGCATCTAGCGACGACGGCGCTTGCTGCTCATGGACAAAAAAATGTGTCAAGACAGGAGCATCTTTCACAAATTAAGTCGGTTATTGTATCATAAAGCATTTATTCTTCTCCCGAAGGAGAACATCAAGTCATCGTTAACAATCAGCATTGTAAATAAAAGGTAAATGATTTTAGCCGTCAAGCCAACCAAAGGAGATAACAATTGAAGCCGCTGAAGCTTTATAATCAGCAAAGCGCTCAGATTGTATGCGCTGATTCACAATACCTTAGAACTTTGACTACCTTGCATTCAGGACAAACAAAGAAAGACAAACCTTAATTTCTTGTTTGGTGCAAGTATTCCACGTTTTTCAATGCTCTTATAGCGATCCCTCGCTAGATTACAACACCCCTGCACAGAACATATACATATATATAGCAGTGAGCTCCTGGAGAACTCTAGACAGCAAGAAAACAAGAAAGGTTACCTTCAGCTTTCTAAGAGAACCACTAATCTCCTCTGTCAACAGAACTTGAACGGGAGCTGGTTCAAATCTGTTCGATTCAGATTTTGAAATTATTATTGGAAAACCAAATATTCATCGCCAAACATTAAGGAAAATAGCTTAAGACGTACAAACAAATACTTCTACATCAAAATATACCCAAAAGAACAAGTAATAACACTGTCATCCAACTTTGGACAGCATAAAACAGGATGTTGTAGGTAAAAAAACTCAATGAGCAGATTAATTTCATATTCGAACTATCAAATTAATAAAGATTACCCTGTCAATGATAAGTTTCATGAAAATAGCAAGGCTGAGATATGCAGCCTAGAATTGCTATGATAAATCTGTAACTGTTTGGGAAACTATTTTCTGTCATAAGATGCAAAGCAAGCGAAGTTAGATGCAGAGTAACAGAACTGTCCTCAAAAGAGAACTTTCACGAATGACAACTGCATCACCTTCAAAAAAATGAACTACACTGGAGTCTTCTGGAAACATATGCCTACTAACTTGAATGTGGCCCTAATCTACTGTGACAGCATGACATGTAAATAAGTAAACCTAATATTTGCAAAATCTCAAGAATAGTATAGCCAGTGTTACCCAAAGAATATTTGAGATATAAGAATCACAGATCGAAAAATATGCACCAACTAAATTCGTGTTAGAAGTGTACTTGTGTCTGCCCAGACGATGGGTGGCGCTGACTTGAGTCTTTCCTGCTTAGCCACAGTTCGCCTTATGCGCTTTTTCTCTTTTTCCTTGTCCTCTTTAGCTATCTCGTCTATTATATTTGGCAAGCTGCAAAAAATAGCAAAATAATGTAATCAAACTTTGACTAAAAAGCGACCATTCTTGGGAGCTTGATGATACGAGAAGAATGTGAAACCTGCCTGTCTATTTCCTTCGAAAGAATTTCTATTTTCTTTGCATCTGCTTCAGTTCTTAACCTCTCTTTGCGACGAGCTCTTTTGTTCAGCTCTACTCTTGTAACTCTTTTTGTTTTGGTCTTCCTGAAAAATAATTAATCATACCATTAAAACAAAAATACATCTGCAAAGATAAATTGGCCACAACAGTGACTCCAATAATATTTTTGCAAATAAACACTTGAAATTGAAAGGTCAAAACAGAGAGTTTTGTTTTAAAAAGCACAAAATCCCTAAAATACAAGCTGCGATTCACATTGTCATTTTCAGAAATACTGCAAACTTGTATTCTTCTGTAATTACTGAGCAGGTGCGCTAAATGAATATCTCATGTCTTACTCTATTAGCTTTTAATGATATCAATGGAGGAATAACACAACACCTAGCACCACTGAACTTTCTGAAAAAATGATTCACTTCGCAGAATATACAAACAATTAAGAAAAAGAACTGGATGACAGTGTGACACTAAGGTTCAACCATCATCAACATTTAGTAACCATGAAAGCCTTGAAAATAAAAGTATCACTACCAAAGTCAAAATAGTACAGCATTACTCATTAGTACTATTAGACTTTCGATAATATAGTCGAGTTTAACCTCTGCCCAGCCAAAGCATCAGCATCCTGGTCTCCATCGTCTTCCACGGCATCTTCATCTACATCATCAGCTGCATCAAGGAAAAATTTCTGCAGGCCAGGTGAAATAGTTATTAAATGTTACGGTACGTAAAATCACAAGCACACAATCCACTAATACATACTATTTTATTCCAAAGTCAAAAGTCAACAGCAGACAAGTACTATGAAATGGTTTCGATAAAATAAAGGTAAAACTCCAACATATTGACATGTCATATGGTTTACAGAACGTAGCTTGCAAAATATTTTTTAATGAACATGTTCATCTTCCATTGATGTCTCATTTCTAATATTCTTGTGAGTCTGAATTTCAGCATTTCTAGTTGAAGGATTCAACCAATCTAATTCAAATACACATTCAGTAACAGATTCACATTGTATTGCGTGCTAACATTCTTTACAGCCTAGATGGCAAGAGCCTGATTATGCACTACTCTACCATATATATGGAATAGGAGACTAGAACGAAAAATCTCAAGAATGAACTAAACAATAGCATAGCACCTTCAAAAGACTAGATGAATAATCTCAGTCGTTGTACTTATGTTGTTTGAAATGTAATGTACCTGGATTGTCATTTTTTTCAATAAATCAATAATTACAAGGAATTTTGCTTAAACTTGGTTAAATGTAGACCTCCCAGAATAGAACATCTTCAATGGAACCTAACTCTCCAAAAACATTTAAATTCGTAATGCAACCTAGGTTCACTAGGAAGCAATTTCCCAATCAATGAGTGTGGAGGAAGTATTTAGAAGCATAGATAGGGCTTTTGAAGGTTGGGATATTGTTGAAAATTTCAGTCATCTCCTGGAGGGGCTATGTATAAGACTCAGCCATGAACTTACATCTTCTTCAGGGACTGCTTCACCAAGAACTGTAAGTGGCACTGGTTTGGGCCCTAACTCTTTCGTGTAGATTTTACGCATCTCATCAGCAACGGCTTGAGCAAGAGAGTCCTACAAACACCAACACAAACAACATGACTAAAAGAATATTTTTTTCAAAAGCGCTAACATATCCGGAGGCCAAAGGTTTAGCAATTACTAAGAAGTGGACACCATCCCCAATATCTTAAACTTAGAACATATCTTCAAGACATACTTGATGGGCTTCAAATGGAGGATTAAATGAACATCCTGGGGGCTCAACTTCGACGGCAGGAATCGCAGACGTAATAGATCTCTGCAAGCAGTTATCCATAAGATGAATAGACTTTTAAGACCGATGACAAATGCAAAAGCTACCAAATACAGCATTTGCCAAGAAAATATATTTGTAAATTTGCATAAATATGACTGCAGACTTTACAAATACAAATTTACAATTTTCTATATACAACAGTAGGAAACTCGTGGAGCCTCGCATCACCTTTTTAGCCTTAGCATCTCCTTACCATCTCCACCCCAGATGTCAAGGTTCTTTTCAGCTGAATCATCTTCCTGTAAAACAGACAAATCCACCAGTTAGGAAGCTGGGCCTCTAACAGAAAGGAAGCTACATTTATCTCAAACAGTTGATACCATGGGAACAATTTTCTCTTCTCGTGACTCCTGCAGATCCTTATTCTTTGCCTTCTTCTTGAACTCCTTCTTATCCTTCTTTGTCACCAAAGAAGACGGGATTGGCTGTACATACGGGTTCCGCTTCAACACACTCTCGTGATAAAGAACCTTCTCCCTGTTCTTCTCAATCTTCCTCTTGACAGGAACATCTACAAGCAGTAACCAAATGTTCAGCGCCACACCACGAGATGCATTAGCAGGATAACCACTGTAACATACATATGCGGCAACAGAAATAGCGATCCAGACAAACTTCTGCTGCATGAATACTAGTAACTTATATAATTCAGTACACCCAAAATTACATGCAGAGTTTAATCCCCGATTCGGAACTAGTGTAACAATTCCATCACTGGTATCAAGCACCTAATTGTTTAACATCGAAAGGAGTATCTAAAACATTAAGTGCTCTGGTCTCAAATCTGGAGATAAATAAATATCAGAATATTAAAACCATATGATCAGCAATTTTCATATCACTGCATCCTAAAAACACAAACTTTAGCCTCGAATTCTGAACTATTACCACAATCCTAGCCGAGCTAGACCAAAAAACCTCAAGCCCAACACGTTCCCTGGTAATAGGGGTTGACTGACCTTTGGGGGTCGGGTCGGAGGCGTCGGCCGCGGAGGAGGTTGACGCGGAGGCGGGCTTGTCTAGGAAGAAGAGGGAGTCGGAGGGGAGGGAGGGGATGGCCGCGGCGCCGGCGTGGGCGTCGCGCGTCTGCTTCTCGAAGAACTCGTCGATGTCGTCGGTGCGGATGTTGGCGCGCCACGCCTTCTTCCCCTTCCGCGAGCCCTTCGCCGCCTTCCCCATGGCCGCCGGTTGCTGGCTCGCGCCGCCGCCGCCGCCGCCTCGCGCTCGCTGTGTGTGAGGGAGAAGCGGGAAGGAAGGAGGCGGGGGGGTTAGGGTTTTGGGGTTTCTTCGGGTTGGGTTGTTACTTGTTACTTCGGAGGGAGCTGGCCTACTGCCAGGTGGGGCCTTTCAGTTTGTGGGCCCGCTGTGAATGACGGAATTTTTTTTTGAGAGGGCTGTGAATGACGGTTAGTGCAACTGCAAAGCTGTTGTTCGTATCGAAGAGAAGAACATTGTTCATTTCTTGAAACCAGAAAACC
Source organism: Stipa capillata (assembly GCA_019208055.1). Taxonomy (NCBI): domain Eukaryota; kingdom Viridiplantae; phylum Streptophyta; class Magnoliopsida; order Poales; family Poaceae; genus Stipa; species Stipa capillata. The sequence continues at coordinate 443,808 of JAGXJF010002520.1, forward strand.
ATCATTCATTTAATCTTGAGAGGGTTATTTGAATCTTTTGAATGGTTTGGATCAATCTTGAGCAAGCCTGCCGACATCGATTCAGCATGCCATATTTTCAAATTCTGCATACGCACCTATCTGTTTATCTCTCCTGATATATCAGCCGATATGACCAGTGCGATATGGCTGATATGCATCTGACTGGTTTATGAAAAAATGTTGAAAGAGAAAATTGTACCATGTTTTAGGTAATAACTTCATCAAATTTGAAACTAGTACTTTCTTATGTTTGTTACAATAGAACATGATTCTTCAAGTGATTCTTCCTACATATGACATGTATGTCTAATCATTATTATGTCTTCATGCACCGAAAGTCTGAATTCATGATCGTAGGAGTACTCGCTATGCTCAATGGTGGCTATATTATTACATAAAGGCATGATATGTACATGTATAACTAAAAATATATGAGAGCAAATCGACACAAATGCATGTCACCCCATATTCGATATAACGGAGCCAATTCGATGTGAACCTGGCATCCGCTATAAGCTTGATCTTTTTCTGGAACTAGAAGCTTGATCTTGAGGCATATACAACGGTGGGAAAACCATATTTACAGCAAGGTTCCGCGAAGACATGCCAACCAAACAAAGAGCCGTTGACACTACTATCTCCTGATTATACATTGTGTCCATCAATGCCAAGGCAACGTCCATTCTGCTGGTCCTATTTGGAACAGATCATCAGTTAGTAAAGGATTCAGAAAAATCCAACACTTTTTCTTGGAGCAAAACTGTTAGGCTTGCTGTGGAGCGCTGAATTAGACTCTGGAGTCCGGATTGCGCCAGGGCATCATTGTATGTCGGTAAGCTCAGCCAGGTGATGAATGATGAGGAAAGTATCTATTGGAGATGCGAGAAACAGGTTGTTAATCTCTTCAAATAAGGATAATAAACACGTTCATTGATTCAAAAATTCAGGAAATCAAATATCACATCGAACACTATCTTGAACATATAACTAAAAAATCACGCACTTTTACCACAGCAGGTGTTCAATATACTAGAGATTAGAGATCATAGTAGAGTTTAAAAAAAAAGAGATCATAGTAGAGTTAAACCATGAGGGTGATACAACATTTCGGGTTTGAATAGTGAGTAGTCTCCAAATAATGTTTAATCAGAAATGTAAATAGTTCAATATTACAGCTGACTGCCGTGACAGACCACTAGCAGCAGGAACATACTTTATAGTCAATTAACTTACAAGTTACAACATCAGATAGTGTACAATGAGCTCTTTGGTCCTTCAGAGTCACCAGCTTGGAGAACAAATTGAGTAGCACAATCAGTCGGGTTAGTAACAATCCTCCTTTGTTGCCAATGCCGCAAAATTTCCAGTTCCTGCTATACTCCTTGAATTGAACCTACCCAATTCCATGTAATTCTCTACCAGATCATTCAGAGGTTGAGCTAACAGGAAACGCAGAAACAAGCAGCAGCCTATTGCGAGGACTTTGAATGCGGTTCTACAGTCTTTCAAGATGCGAGTCCTAACAAATAATACAAGTCTGTACAGGATGGCATGTTTGAAATTTGCACGTGTAAGAGTGTACTACTTAGAACAATTAACCCCTGCTAATGTGGTGCCATGACAAGGGTTCCTGGTACGCTGCAGTAGCTTACCAGTGACCGTTGCGACCATCAACAGTAGCAGGTAGTTTGTTTGCTACATACGGCTTTGGTGGCCCAGCTTGGCTCACCTCAATTCTCTCAGCTTCACCTGTTTCACTCTTGCAGGTGTGGTTCCTTCTGGGGTATGAGCTGCTGGAAGGAACACCATTTGGAGCAATTGCTGGGCTTCTATTAACCCTTCGCTGCTCATATTGCTCAGTACCAGATGTTGAACAGTTACCATAACGCAGCACTGAACCAACCACTTTACCAGGTCTCGCAGCAACTCCTGTAAGATGAATGTTGTGTCTAGTCTTGAGTTACCAGGTACACCAGATACAGTTGAGGACATAGGTTTGTTTGCAGATTTAAGTTAGTGTTGGAAGCTCCAGGTGCTTACCTTGCGGAACTCTGTTTGCACCAACTGAAGAAGAATCTTTCTGTGCTTTATGTGTATTGTCTCTGATTAAACACCTGGAAAGATCATCAGTGATGTTGGCTGCACTCTGTGGTCGGTTATCCGAATAAATAACACATGGCCTGTTAACAAACAAATCAATAGTCAAGAACCACACAACCAATTGCGGTTAAAAGTGCGACAGTCAATCCATGCCATACTAAACTGTAAGGACAATCTTACCTTGGTAGAGAATTATGTTGCCTCTCAGGCGGAGCTGCTGTTGATCCCTTGGCATAATGCTCTTCAAGGAATGTAAATTGCTTTTTGAAATGATCTACTGCACTGTAATCAGAGTAGAGCAACCGATGTTAGTTCGATGAATTAGTCAGTAGCTTATTTAGTGCTTGACTGACTCCACATAACAAACGAAAACACATAAAATAAGCAATCACTGCATAATACACATCAAACAAAATCAATTATCATGCTTTATTTATCAAATTATCAGCATCAACAAAACAGTAAAAAACAAACCATAATAACGTGTATAAATATGTTTATTTATTCATGAATGTGCACAGATATTAATGATAAAAAGAATATGTGTAACACGTTTCACACAAAACTAGACTGGCTGCTAAGAATAATGTCACAAAATTTGTCTCAAGAATTAAAAAACTAGGCACTCCACTTGAGTTCGCACCTTGGGTACATGAAACCAGTTGGCTCAGACCCCTCAAGGAATTCCCTCAGCATGTTCGGATGATATTCCAGAATTTCTCTGTATATGAGTTCCCTTATGTCATCCTTCGTAATTCTCCGCCTCTCAAACTCAAATTCCAGCTTAGTGATGGGCTGTGCAGAAGGCTCCCTATCCACACTGGCTATGTTCTTGAAATAAGGATCAGCAAGAGCCTGACAATGTGTTATGATACATTAGCTGCTGGTATTTGAGGTTACAAGAAGAAAAAAAGAACATACGAAAAGACTGCTGACAAGTTTGGTACTGAAACTACCTCTTCAGCACTTGGCCGATCTTTTGGATCAAACGCTAGCATCCTCTCTAACAAATTTAGTGCAAGTGGATCTGCATTGGGGAACTTCTGTGTAAATGGTATAGGCTTTTTCCGCCTCATACTGCTCAAGTAGCGCCTGGCCTTCTCATTTCGAATCTGTAGCATAAGCACATGTAGCTGCAAGCATCAGAGGATTTTATTGGAAATAACACGCTTTTTTTATGCCAAACCATACTGACCCTAGCTATTGTTTCTGGAGAAGGCGTTCCCAGGAGATCTGTAATTATATCAAGTTGATGCACCACATTTTTCCCAGGGAAAAGAGGTTTTCCAGTTAAAAGTTCTGCAAATATACAGCCAATACTCCATATATCTATTGCTGGTGTATACTGCAAGATATTGAAAAACATAATGTTAAACAGCACTCAAGATATTCCAAATTATGTAGAACTGGGCTAATCAATCCTAGACATGGGGGCTTGGATTACAAGTAGAAGATCCCTTCTTTCTATGACTGCTTAATCATATGGTTCGTAAAAAAGAAATACGATTACTATGAACATAAGAACAGATATATTAACACTTGAAAAAGATCATTTGAACAGTTAATGGTCCTAAGCAGGGTGCAGCAGCCACGAAAAGCAGGAACTGTGCTGGAAGTTGGAACTTGTCCTTAAATATTATTTATTAACCATGCTGTCTGACTGACACTGGTTGCCCATAATTAACTAAGTATTTGGACATAACCTATTAGGAAAAGAACTACAAATGAAATGTCATGGGGAGGTTATACTTTGGTTTGCTGTAAGAAAGTTGCAGCGCGCTTAAAGCCTTAAATAGTAAACGAAGTAAATCATATTGGAACAATAAGAGAAAAATAAATAATTAAAGTTCTTGTGGATATCACGATTCATATAAAATCAAACATACTCAGACCTTGGAGAAAAAAGATCCACACAGTTCAGGTGCTCGGTACCACCTTGTAGCAATATAATCCTATAAACAGGATAAGCAATTAGCTGCTGCTATAAATATTGACTAGTTAAAAGAAATGAGCAGCATGGTGGGGGCTGTGGGGGTAGGGATGATCTACCGTCCAAAAGATGGCAGTTGGAGTATCACTGATAGCTACCCTTGCAAGACCAAAATCACATATTTTGAGCTTACAATCAGCATTTGCCAAGATATTCTTTGGTTTGAGATCTCGATGAAATACATTTGCTGCAAGAAGCTATTGTAAGATACATCAGTCATAACAGGGATATTAGTGTCACAACAGGATTGACAAATGGTAATCACACAGGTGGAGAATATTTAGTGAAGACAATATGAATCTTTTACAAGTCTCTGTCTTATTGACAATCAACTCTTAATGCCACATTTGTATTTTCTGCCTCTTGTATAACAGCAGTATTGACATTTATTTGTTCAAATCAACTTGTTTGAATAATTTGAAACAAAATGTTTCTATCTTATTGCTCTTTAAGCGGGGAGAAATGACCACATGTGTTGTTCATTTGTTATTATTATTACAACAAAATATTATTTACTAGCATGCCAAAAAAAGAAGATTGAAAAATACCTACTTGATCACAAACAGATTATTCATAAAGGTGTTAAAGATGAGTTCCTTAGCCTAAAACAGGAGGCTTCACAAGAATAGTGTGCCTATCTAGTTGCTAACCTTTGCGCAAAGAGCCGCACGAATAGCATCTTCACTCGGACAACAATTTTGTTATAGCCAGAAGCTCAGAACCATGTTCGAATTGCAGCTACGTAAATGAATATCATTAATTTTCATCATTTCACTTATCAGTTACTACGTGGTTAAACTAACACACGCAACTCAGGCTGTGCCACGCTAGCACAAATTCAACACATCCACAAGACATTCCAGAAAATTTTCTGAGCTAGTGCTACAGTGAACTGTTTCACCTGTATCAAAGTAATCAACAAGTCCATATCCATACCAATATAAAAAGCACAAGTTAGGATGGATACTTTCAATCTCACCCATCCCAAATCTTTAATCTAATTTCATAGTTCTTGATCCAATGGTTGTGGAGAAAGATTAGACCCTCCCCAAATCACTCGTATACTTATTGCCTACTTATTACTCACCCAATTTCAGTTTGTACACCTGACAATTGTTGTTTTTCATCCTTAAAAACATTGTTTGTAGTGTCCTATTTCCTTACTTAGAAGAATCTAGTGCTTACATTTTTAATATAAGCTTAATGCACAGTCTTTTCCTTCGAGTAGTTTCCACATATGAGTATATATTCCCTGTAATATATATTGTGAAAAACGTGCATTGCAAATGCACGGTTGCTTGTGGTTCTCTTGATTATAGAGTTTGTGGATCATACCGTAAGGTTTTAAATCTTTTTACACAGATGCCGACACAACCATACATCGCAATAGTATTACAATAGTTTTGAATTTGGAATTGCATTGTTATCAACTGACATATGTTTCACTTCCATGGTCATAACTCATAACACAGTGACCATTGTTCATGGCTGCTGTACTTATTAGTAAATGGAACTTCATCACAGCTGTTGGAATACGCAAAAGAACCATCTTTCATATGAAAATAAATCAGTTACCTGTATGTATGTATTTCAATCCCCGAAGCAACTGATACAAGAAAAACTGATAATGTTCTGGAGTCAAGTCATCATTAGCCTTTATAACTTGGTGCAAATCAGACTCCATGAGTTCAAAAACAACATATATATCCTTGAACTCTCTCCTTGACGGAGGAAGTAAAATATGTTTTATTTCCACAATATCTGGATGTCTTAGGAGTCTAAGCAACTTGATCTCACGAAGTATCCGTGTCGCATCAGACACATGTTCAAAGATGTCATTTATCTTCTTGATAGCAACTTTGTCACCCGTATGAGTATCCAGAGCGGAGCAAACCACACCGTAACTCCCTTTTCCTATAACCTCTTCTATCTTGTACCTGTTTCCCTCACCATACTCGGTGAAAAAATCCATTTCAGATGTCTGTGTCACACAAAACAGAATATAAGTCAGCATGAATACTGCTGATTTGGGTTCTTTAGTATGACATGGTGAGTCGGTGACACTCAAAAGAAAAGGCTAGGGTCACAATATTGCAGGTGACAAAGAATATCCCCTGCATATGGAATTTGTTTTGCCATCCAAAAGACAGTCTAAATAATAAGCGAAAATGACTACATGAGAGACTAAGTTACATGGAGATTTCTACAGCGCAAACTACCATGGTCTAAACAACATCAAGTAATAAATTATCTGAAATCTGAAAAGTTGCTTGGAAGCAAAAGAGCAGCACCAGAACCACATGATGCAACGGTGCCTAGAGGCGCATACTTCCATTCTCCAAAAGCCGAATCGATGGAATTAGAATGGCATGAAGTATACATACTACTGCATAGTGTTAGATAAAAATTATGAACACAACAGGATAAGTAGCAGTCAAGGCCTCAATTTGCAGAGGGTGGGGCAAAGATGAGGTTCATAGCGTGAATTGGGAGAATTCTAAGGTAACTTTCTAGCACGGCAACGGTTAATGAACAGTGGAACCATTCTTATCAAACAACAATTGACAAAATGAACTGACAAAACCATCAAAACCAACAGCCGATGTCATTTTTTTCACTAAAAAAGAAGTGATCTTACACTTGCTTATTTGCAAAGCGACCAACTCCAAATCGAATAGATCCAACTAATCCCTACAACTCACAAGAAAAATAAACCTACCAACAAAACAACACGGTTCCGCAACTCAACAAACAAAAGCTTCAAATTCACCAAGATCCCGAACAAAGAACACTACCAACTCACAGCACAACACCAGGACAGATCGAAGCACACAGGGACGGCAGGGAGGATCAACAGAACAGGGAAAGAAGCGCGACCTTCTTCCTCTGCTCCTTCTGCATCCTCTCCCGGCAGATCTCCCAAGAGAAGAGGGGATTTTTGCGCAAGGGGGAGCAAGAAAGGCGGGATCTTTAAGCCCGCCCGATCCAGCAAAAAAGGGGAGAGGAAAGCAGGGGAAAGAGAAGCTCACTTGCTCACGCGCACAACGAGGAGGAAAGCTGGATGCGGCCGACGAGTCCAGCTACGATCCAAGAAGCAAAGTTCGAGGAGAGAGGGACGGTGGTAGCTGAGGAGTCGAGGGACTCAAGAGTCAGGAGAGAGAGACCACCGGTGGCCGCTGCTTTCGGAATTTATATCAGGTTTCCTTCCTTAATCTTGCGGATTTGCTTTTTTTGTTATTGTTTCTCGTTTTTCTCTTGGCTTTGCTTGATTTGGAGGCGCCGGGGCTCAGGGCACCCACATGGAGCTATCAGCTAGTTTCACCGTTTTGTGTGCTGTCTCGTGATGGCTTGGCGAACTTGCAATGTTGGAGTATGGCGTGTTATAATTTTCTTTCTGATAGAAGTCCTGGCAAGATGTGACAATAAGTTGTGCCTATGACGGGTGGGGCACTAGGCTAAAGACCGTGTTGTGTACCGAAAGTGTGGCAGCAAACGGCATGCAAGCCTGGTCGACATAGCTGAACAAGTTGCTGTAGCTAGAAACTAGCTAAGACTGGTTAATCAAATTTTGTGTTGTCATGCTTTTCCTAGGTACTAGCAGATGGGTTGCATGGAATATGTATGTTAGATTTAATTGGGTCTAGTTCTTTAATGAATAATTAAATCAGAAAAATCCCAAGGCCCATTCATGTACAGAGAAGTGTATTTCCTTTAGTCCTACATAGAGAGTTTAACTTGAGATTCATCAAATTTATAAGATGAAATGTGACTCCTCTTATGGCATTAGAAGAGAATAACACAACGCGGGCGCTCACTCACTCCCTCCCTCGCCGGGCTCAGGCACGTGGCGCGAGCGCGAGCCCGAGCCGTGGCTGGATGGATGGTGTGGTCTTTTGGACTTCGGTGAGACCTATTTTTGTAACGGACGCGTTACTAAATTAATTACGAAGTGTCTGTTCGTTTCATCTCCTAACGAGGAACTGAAACGAGTGCTCGTTCGCTTCCTCTCCCGATGGGGAGTTGAAGCACTTGGGCTTCCCTGACCATGCCTATATAAAGCCTTCCACAGACAGATGAGAGGTTGTACCTCAAAGCTCTGCTCTTGCACAAGCCTTTTGATCCACTATTTTGCTGCTGCCTTCAAAGTTACCCCATTCCGAAGTTTACGTGCACGGGCGTTCGGGAGGACAGGCCTCTGGAACTCTCGCCTTTGAGATTCTACACCGGGAGAAGGTGAATAAGGTTTTTGGGGAGCGCTCAGCGCGACTGTCCACTGCTGTTCGGCTTGTCTTCTTTGACTACTTCCTCTACATCAAGCGAGGACCAAGGCGAGGCTGTGTGCGGCTTCTTCGTCTACATCAAGCAAACGACTACATGGCGGGTGACAACGGCAACAACAGTGGTATTGCTATCAACAATAGCGGTGCTGCTGTCTTCCCAACGAACGCCACATACATTCTGTGCTTCTCTCTATTCGTAATAGTTTTAAGCTATGAGCTAGATACTAGCATGTTTAGACTATTTGATGAAATGCTGAGATTGAGATATACTAGCATGTCTAGTTTGTTTAGAAATATTCTAATGATTAAGTACACTAGCATGTGCAGTTTCATTGGAAATGTTTCTGTGGCTATATTCTCTAGAATACTTGTCATGTCGTATTTCATGGTTTGATGGATTAATATAATTCAAAAATTGCTTAATAATCCAGCAATGCATTTGGTTATCTTTATTTCTTGAGTTAATTGCACAGAACCACCACAATTGAGGTTAGAGTTTTAGAAAACACTGGTTTTCAATTTTTTACTAAAGACTACCGGTCTCTGGGTAGGCCGTTGCAGATAGCACTGATTGCTCGGTAACCACTAATTGACGCCCGTTCTGAATAGTGGGGGCCCGCCCGTCAGGCTGACATGGCTCGGGGTAACGGTTCGCAGGCAACGGACGTTAGGAGCATCAGAAGAAAAAGCAAAAGAAAGACGAAGACCATCTTGGATTTATAGATTGGCCTTGAGGTCGCCCTGGACGGCGTAACGCTTGCTTGCGGCAGAAGTGCTTCTTGATTCCGGTGAGGTCCCCGAGCGCGCGGGCCGGCGAGTGGTGCACGCGGCGTGACTCCGAGCAGACGTACACCCTTCGACGCAACGGCGCCGCCCCGGGCCCGCGCTGCCGCAGCTGCCACGGCAGGTTGTGCCCCCGCCGATGCAACTGCAGGTTCTGGTCCCTCTGGAACCCCTTCCCGCACACCTCGCACACGAACCGGTTCGTCGCCATCAGCGTCCCCGGCGAAAGCGCGATCCATTCTTAGCCGGCGCCAGGGCCGGCGCCGTCGCCTGCTCCGTCTCCGTGGGGTTGGGCGTCATCCCCGCTCGATCTACCTGCGCAGCCGGTCCACTCAGCTCACTACCCGTCCGCCCGACCTTCAGCGCTCCCTTATCCACGCCTCGCCCGCGGCAGCAGTGGCAGCTCGACGACGGCGGGATGGCGGACATGGGCCGTGCGCGATGTGAGGTCCGGCCGATGGACACGGCTCGCCAGGAACGGAAGCTGCGAGGATGTGGACGACGCCGGCCGGTATCGGTGAGTCGAGCCGGAGTACCCGTGCGAGGCACCGTGGTGCGACGGTCCGCTGGGCGCGCTGGAGAGCAACAGGAGGGGGCCTACGACCTTAGGATCCGGCGGCCGGAGGAGGTGGTTGGAAGGGCGTTCGGGGCAGCGGTGGGCCTCCGGGCCGCGGCGAACTCAGGCAGTGCGGCCGTGCACCGGCGGGGGAGGAGGAGCTCGGGGCCAGGGGGAGCGGAGGAGGGCGGGCGCTGGCCGGCAAGGGAGAAGCAGATTCGGGGCCGCCTGGGGCGGAGGAGGGCGGTGCCAGCAGGGAAGGAGCAGCGCTGGCGAGGCGGGGCGGCGGCGCGCTGGGGCGTGGGTGGTGGCGACATCGGGAGGAGGAAGGAGAGATGCTGGGGATGGAGGAGCTGTGATAGGAAGGGGAGGGAGATCTGGGCCATTGGATTTTGATCAAATGGTTCAAAAAATCGAGCCGCCTAACGTCCGTTTCCTGCCAGCTGTTACCCCGAGCCACGTCAGCCTGACGGGCGGGCCCCACTGGTCAGAACGGGCGTCAGCGAGCGGCTACCGAGCGATCAGTGCTATCTGCAACGGCTTGCCCAGAGACCGATAGTCTTTAGTAAAAAAATTGAAAAACGGTGCTTTCTAAAATCCTAGCCACAATTGTGGTGGTTCTGTGCAATTAACTCTTATTTCTTGAATCCATACATATACATATTACTTGCAAATTATGAAATTACCATTGGTTATGTTGATTGTACATGAAGTTCAAATCATGTGCCAATCGATCGTGTATTGCAGGTCGTTTGTACGTAATATGGGTATGCGAAATTAAAGTTTAGGTCACTAGCCGATTGGTCATTTGTACATGATATTAGATCCATACGTAGAATTAGTCAAGCTCACTATATCTAAAAGTATGGAAGTATATCGAGATGGATGCTCTATCGTTTGTACTGAACCGATAAATTATTTATACATAACATTAGATCAATTGGAATTAAAATTCGATTAGCCAATTATTTGTGTGTTATATTAGATCGATATGTGGAGTTAAGATTCAACTCGTCGATTGGTTATATTAGATCAGTATGCAGACTCAAAGCTCGGGTAACTTATTTATGAGGTACAAAATTATGAATATTTATGGGTTGTAGGCCACTAATAGTTAAAGTACACCGATCAATCACGAATAATGTTTATGTACAATTATCAAGATCTATCAATGGTGGTCCGTTAATAAGAAAGGTCCACCAAATTAATGACCATATGATGTTTAGGTGTACGTAACTATGAAAATTTATTGGTTGTTATATGTTTAGGTACACGTATAAAGATCTATTAAGTGTGATATGTTTAGATACAATTATGAAGATCTATCGGTTTGTGATATATGTACAATTATGATGATTTATCGGCCGTGATATGTTGTGATACTGTTATGAAAAATCTAATATTCTGATTTGGTTAGGTACAGTTATGATGACCTATCGGTTGTGATCTATTTAGATACATTTATGAAGATCTATCAGTTCTATACTGAAAAGAAAGAGTCTATCAGATTAATAGTCGGATGTTTGTTTTTTGTTGGAAATTTTTAGCATGTTTATTTTTTCTATTTAATTTAGCATGTATTTTTAAAGTATAATAGGTAGATAGATGTACTGGAGGATACCCTCAAAACGACGAATCTTGGATAGTAGCTCTCTTTTCTTTTAGAACGATATGCGAAGAAATTAGGTTTCGCAACAATAGTATATGTTTTTGCTATCGTTAATCGAGACAGTGGCTTATGTATGTTGCCTAGTCAGTAGAGCGTGAATGCGCCGCGGTGTTCAGAATACTCAGTTCGTACTGATCCGTAAAATAGTTTCTCATTACCTCCGATCGATAAGGCACCTTTTTTCTATTCCAAACAAACATCCAAGGAGTAACTAGGGAGCCCTCCTTGCACCATAGTCGCGTCAACCTAGATACATGAACCGTTGAGTATTTATTTTCACTCTTGCAACGCTCAGACAATTTTGCGTCGTGTATGATGTTTACTTCTGCTACAGGTTTTCCGTGAATTACTGCACTATAAATATCTATCTTTAAATTCTTTACGTGTTACGCATGTTGAATCTTTTCATCGCAACATCATAAGCTGCAAACATCCCTAGTGGCATATCCGTACCATTTTTCTCCCTTGTTCAATTTCAATTTTCTCCCGCGCGTAACCCTCCATTACATTGGTACCTAGTTTCCATCAATGCATGCATGTGTACTAATTAATTTGGTCCTCACCCTTCATGTTCTCTCCCTTGCCATCTTCAAATGCCAAGTTTAGATCATGGCATGAGATAGAGGCAATGAAACTTGAAGGAAGTGACGTGCCAGTGGATCGAAGAGATCCAAGTGTCGGCCATGCATTGTGCTTCTAATTAACAGCTACTCCCCGCTCATGGCCGCCCATCCTCCATCGATTAGCGACGCACGAGAGGATGGAGAATTAAAGGAACTAAGCGGAGGAGCCACGTACGGAGAGAGAAGGAGGAACGTCACAAGGAGAAAAAAAAGGTTGATCAACCAATTGGTTGGCTTCGAGTCGATTAATTCTCCAGCTGCAAGGTGACACAAATCGTTGCCATCTCTTGGCAAACGCCCGCCATGCATGTCTCATGGTGTGGTAATGAAGTGATCATCATGCGGCAGCACTACCGGATTCCACCAATTTGCCGTGTGCCTCTGGCACACGGCGGCGAAGGATCAAATGCACTCGGCAAACTGTTTACCGAGTGTTACACTCGGCAAACAGGGGTCGGCATACAGGCTGCCGGTAAAGCCCTGTTTGCCGAGTGTTTTATGTCGTGCACTCGGCAAAGAGTTTGTCGAGTGCCAAACCCGACACTCGGCACACAAAAGCGAGTAAACGGACGGGACGCCCGTTAGACCTATTTGCCGAGTGTCGATTTCAGCTCTCGGCAAACAAATGTCTGAATATGTGGCGCACCACGTGGCACGGTTTGCCGAGTGCCGGAATCCAGACACTCGGCAAAGCTTCCTTGTTTGCCGAGTGTCCGCCCGGCGACACTCGGCAAAACTTGACAAAAATCTGTCACCCCGAATACCAGGTTGCACAGATTTGCGCCACGTGGCATCTTTGCCGAGTGTTGCGCTCGGCATATATTTGTTTGCCGAGTGTTACACTCGGCAAAGTACACATGAAATATTTTCTTTTATTTGTATTTCCCAGAATCCCTGCAATTCAAAACAGTTTATATATCACAGCAAATCACAGCAGATCACATATCACAAATATAGTTCACATATCACATGTCACGACAAACATCAGAAACATCACATATGCAAAGTTCAGAATGGTATGACAAATATCACTACAAAGTTCACTCCATAGTTCAGACATCACAAACATCACTGCATAGTTCAGTGGGGCAAATTCCTTGATGACGGAGTACCACGAGGGTTGCTTGGGCTTGCTCGCGAAGATCCAGCTCCAGGATCATTCGATCCCGCCGACGGATGCTGCACAAAGGAAAAGATAGTTACACAACACTCTATGGCTATAGAAAGGGCAATAATGGTGATTAGAAGGTTATAAACGAACTCACAGGAGTGTGGAGAGTGTGTGGAGCATGCTGAGGAGGAGGGATTGGCATCGGTGGCGGAGTTTGGCCAATTGCAGCATAAACACCCTTCATAAGTTCGTACCACTGGGCTCGTTCTGCCACCATCCTCTCCTCGAGCGCTATCCTCTCGGCCTCTTGCCTTCTCTCCAATTCCTGTCGGAGTCTCCTTTCTTCATCCAGCTGGGCCTACAATATATCATCGCAATCTCATCGTCGTTCCAATGCAAAGCATGTAAAGACCGTGGAGGATGAATGAAATAGAACTAACCTGGAGCTCGGTCATCGCAAGTCGTGTAGGCTCTGGGCGAGGGCGTATAGCCGGACTTGAGCTCGTGCTCCGAGCTCTGAGCTGAGAGAGAGAAGGAGTGGAGGCCGTATCGAGTGTGCCGTCGCCAATCCAAAAGCGGCCATGTTTCTTGCCTCCTCCCGCCCTCATCACCACTTCTCCGTCAAGGTCATGCTCGCTCGGATCGAAGTCCTGTCTGTGGATCTCCTTTGCCATCGATGTGTATCCATCCAGGCGAGCCTTGACGTTCTCATTGGTGTACGCTGAGGCCGGGTCATTCGGATCATAAGCAACCCCGTGCAACGTCTTTGACTTATGGGCCAGAGCATATGCCTTGAACTGGGAGCAAGGCTGACCATCATTTTTTGTCGACTGCAACACAAAAGCAAGAAGATTCATAAAGGGGGTGCGCGCACAGAAATTAAGAAGAACTGAGCTTGGGAAGAAATAGATGCTATTGCATACCCATCTAACCGCGTAAACCAGTCAGAGTGAGGTTGCCTTGATGGTGTGGTGCGCCTTGCATCAACAATCGCCTTTCCCGGGCAGCTTCGTGACTCGCCGCCCACTCGGGAGCGCACCACCTCTTCACGATCTGCTCCCAGCACGGAAGGTGTTGGGCGCACCACCTCGGAGGCACCTAAATAATGAAGTACATCATATATAAGAAGAAGAAATTTAGCGTTAGTAATCTAAGGAATAATAAGCATTAATGTTCTTTACCTGTAGGTATTGCTCGCGGGTCAGATATTTGGTCCTAGCGTCTTTTTTTGTCACCTTCTCTCCAAGGTGCTCCGCGTGATATTTGATGACGGTCTGGACGCGCGCCTCATAGTGCATATCCTTCACAAGCTTCTTGGCAGCTCTGTCAACGACAGCAGCTGCCCTACCCTTGAAGCCCGCCTCGCATCTAAAGAAATCCTGCATATAGACGCGACGGATCCAGTCATTAGTTCAATAATTTTCATGCAATTAGTATTGACTAATGTAGTGCGAAAGGAACTTACCCACAGCTCGGCCTTCACCCGCTCGGCTCTATTGGGAAACTCCCTTCCCTCCCTGTCACGGGCGTCCGACGCGGCTACGTAGTGGGCCCATGTGTATGCCGGCTCGGTTACTTCGCCCAGAGTGACCATGCCAGGGAATTTTTCCTTGATCAGAAGTCCAAGGACACCGTTTACATGGCGTGAGTGGTCACCCTCTCCAATCTTCGTCCAGTTCCTGCACAAGTGTAAAGCCAAATTATTAGTACGTGTTGAAATAATGAAGATACAAAAGAAAAAGAAATATGAGAGTAGAGAGAGCCATTTACTTCTCTCCGTCTGGTCGAATGAGCGGCCGTCTATCAAAAGGCACCGGCCGCTTCGGGAGGCTGGAAGGACCACGCAGCCACACACGGGAAGAAGTAGAGCTGGAGGTACCCCCCTCCTCCTCCTCTACCTCTACCTCCTCCTCATCCCCAAACTCCTGCCTCTCCTCCTCCACCTCCTGTCTCTCCTCCTCCTCCTCCTGAGACTCAGACTCAGCCGCAGGTATAGGCGAGACAGACCGAGCACCTCCTCCACACCTGCCTCCGCCTCTCGACCTTCCTCCTCTTGGCGGTCTTCCCCGGGGTCTGCTTCCGGAGCCTTCACCTGCATCCCTCCCCCCTTTGTATAGGGACGCTAACGATCTCCACAAACCGCCCACCATGCTTCAATCACCTGCTATGAGAAAGAGTAAACATCGGCCTAAACAGCAGTAACATAAGTGATTATTAGGGCACACTATAAACACAATAATAAAGTAGCCTGTTTCTCATCCTACATACCACATTAGCACAATTGCACATGAATGAGCAAAAAATGATGATTAGTAATGAACTTAAATATGAACAGCTCATTCAAAAAAGAAGTAATGAACTCCCAGAGAGAGGAGTTTGCACATGAATGAGCAAAAATGATGATTAGTAATGAACTTAAATATGAACAGCTCATTCAAAAAAGAAGTAATGAACTCCCAGAGAGAGGAGTTTGCACATGAATGAGCAAAAAATGATGATTAGTTATGTTAGACTATGATTTATGCCTACTTGTAATGTTCTGTGTAAAGTGTTATCAAGATACAAATATAACTTCGAATCTAAAATATTACCACATCACACATTCTACTGGCCCTAGAGTTCACATGTGCTAAGCATCAACACTCATATAGCTACTCTAAGTTATAGTTCCTTGGGTCAGGAACTTCGATTTCGGCTTTAATCTATACATTCACCTACTGTTGCTAAGTGCTATGAGTGAGAGTGTATTAATGCATCATATGTATGATAGACGAAAAATGAATAGAAATCCCTAATTAACAGGGGCAAGGTAAAATAGAGAGCACATTGTAACTCTACATGCAAAGAGCAGACACATATATACATATCTTTTTGTGCGACCAAGATTCACTTTATTTATGTAAGTAGTTCTATCATGTCCTGCTTTCAGTTTCTGCCATTGAAAAGCAACTATTATTTGTAGCAGAATTAACTCTTCAAAACTATGCAACATCATTGAATAAGAAAGAAATGATATGGCAAGGAAATGGTCTGATTAGCTATTTCACTTCAGTGGTCCTTTACAGTATTTCTGAAACATCAAGATGTACATTTTACAGATAAAAAACATGCATTACATTATGATACAACATATTTTCAAACCTAGTTCTAGTAATAGGGCGGCAAGTGAGATTTCCATACTACAACATCAAATCTCCCTTGTGATGTGGCACTTCCTAAAATGACTTCGTCCATGGTTATTTGGGGAATGTCTTCATGAGCAAGCCCTACTCGGACAAGGCTGTCAACTACACAATCCTGAGTAAGTTTAGCTATTCGTTGAATATAAAGATGTCTATTTTCCACCCTAGTGGTATCACTTGGACCTGTACTAAATTGAATTCGATTTCTCTGCCTATTTCCCCTAACACATGTAAGAATCTGAAGGAAATTATAAATGAATCAAATAAATGAATGATGAATAATAAGAAAGGTTTAGGAACCGCTCTCATGTGAACAAACAAACTAGCCCTCAATCATTCATTCGATGGACACAAACAGAATCCAAATGGCATTAATCCAATTGATTGATCTGCTACTAATTCCATGGTTCAGAATAAGCAGGCAATAAAATCAATTTGAGGGGAGAATAGAAGGCCAAATCATTCTGCCAGCAAAATAAAATTCCACACATCCTCTACAAAATCGCGTTCAAAGGCCAATAAAGAGATTTGTGCCATCTCTTTCCATCCTCTCTTCGATTTTTCTTCTCTTCCCAGAGGAAAGAGAATCAGAGAAGTAGAGAACAAAAACCTAGAAATTGCTATGGATGCTAGCTTTGGTTGCTCTTTAGGCTCTTAATCTCAACATCCATAGATTCAAAATAGATTTAGCAAATGGAAGACCTTAATTGACTCAAGCAAATGGATTTAGGGAAGAACCCTAGAAATTGGGGAATAGAAATGGATTAGGGAAGAACCAACCTTAAGGAGGCGGCACCGGGGAGCCGAGTGAGGCGACGGGGCCGGCCGAATCCAAACCCTCGAGGCGGCGAGATTCCGAGCAAGGCCAACGGAACAACCGCCCGAGGCGGCGATGCCCGAGGCCGTCGGGTGCCGCGGTTGGAGCGGTCTGAGGAGGTGCCAGAGGAGGCCGAAGGGCGGCGAGCTTTGAGGAACGCGGTGGCGCGAGTGGCGGTACCGAGCCGAGGAGACCGAGGCGGCGATGGCGGGCGCGCAGGCGGCGGCGGGAAGAGCTAGGGATTTGGGTGAGGAAAAAGGAAGGAGCCGGGCGCGGGTCTAGAGTTTTGTCAAAATTAAAAAAAGAGGATATACGGTTTGCCGAGTGTCCTAACGCGGACACTCGGCAAACTCACTTTTGCCACGTGTCTCCATGTTTGCCGAGTGTCAGAAAATAGACACTCGGAAAACACACACAACTTTGCCGAGTGTCAGAAAAGAGACACTCGGCAAACAGACAACTTTGCCGAGTGTAACACTCGGCAAAGACCTTCCATATGACTTGCACAAATACAATACTTGTATACCTAATACATTTTTTATCTTATATACCTCAATACATTTTTTACATATAATATACTACATATAAGTTGTTTTGTAGGAGTTTCCATAATTTTTGAATTGATTTAATATTTTCTAAATTTTAAATGCCTAGAAATGCACTTAATGGCTTAAATATAGCAAATATACCCGGAAAAATGTAAATTTTTGACATGTCACATGTAATGGTGTATATTGACTGTGAAAAAGTTTTCAAGTCTAACCGACGAAGTAGCGGTCGCTTCGTATGCAAACCTGACCCGTTCCCTCTCGAAACCTTGTTTATTCCTCAGAGATGGTCCCGTTTGTAAGCAGTCTACGTGATAACTTTTGTGAAATATTTTCAAATTTTTACCACAGCCTTCAGTGGTCATATCATGACACCATGCCAAGTTTCATGATTTTTGGGTTTCATTTGAATTTTTGAGAATTAAAATACCAATAACCACCATGTTGCTGCCCGAGTCTCGGCCACCTGGTGTCTGGGACTCCTCTTCTTTCCTTACATAAGGCCTAAACATACATTAAAGACCACCAATAAGATTTTTTACCCATTTCTGGCGATTATTTCATGTACCTGCAGCTCAAATTTGAATTATATCAATTAAATGCCTAGAAATGCATTTAATCGCTTAAATATAGCAAACGGACCCCGAAAAATGCCAAATTTTGACATGATACATGTAGTGGTGTATGTTGACTGTAGAAAAAGTTTTAAGACCAACCGACGAAGCAGCGGTCACTTCGCATGCAAACCTCACACAAGAAGAAAGAAAGAAAAAAAAAGAGAAGAAAGCAAAGCAAAGAAAAGAAAAGAAAGAAATAAAAAATAGAGAATAAATAAAGAAAAGATAAGATAAGAAAGGAAAGAAAAGAAAAGAAGAGAAAAAAGAAAGCTAAGAAGAGGAAGAAAAAAAAAGAAAAAATGATTTGCCGAGTGTTATTTCCGGGCACTCGGCAAAGGTAACCGCATCGTCACCCTCCCGTCAACCGCAGTGACGGAGGACACGTGTCTCTATATTTGCCGAGTGTCCTTCTGGAGGCACTCGGCATAGATTATCTTTGCCGAGTACCTCATCTTTGCCGAGTGTTTTAATTCTGCACACTCGGTATAGCTTTTGTTTGCTGAGTGTATATAGTTTGCCGAGTGTAGTTAGTAGACACTCGGTTTAGGCCTTTGTTTGTCGAGTGCCCGACGTAAAACACTCGGCAAAGCCTTAGGCACACGGCAAACATCTCTATTCCGGTAGTGCAGCATGCATTCTCCGGCCCTAGCTCCCGAGGAGGAAGAAGATGTTCAGCTGTGGCTATCGGTCCCAGTTCATCGACGGTCGCAAGGAGAAGTTCGTGAGGTTGGAGGAGATCATGAGGAGCTAGCCCAACGTCGTCGAGCGCCATGCACAGCGGCAGCAGCGGCCTGCAGATGGATAGCTACTTCTTCGAGTGGCCGCCCAAGATCTGGTCGCGGTCGGTCCGCATGGCGGCCGTCGGGATGATCAACCGGTCCGAGTGGCTCAAGAACATCGGGCGCGTGTTCCAGGAGGACCTCAACCATGGAAAAAGATTTCGACGAAATTTCCTCGATTTGGTCAAAAAATTTGGTTTGATTAAATTTTGAGCAAAAATTCGGTTAAATTTTGGTCAAACTTCAAATTCAGATCAATTTTTGGTCAAAATTCAAACTGATTTTTGGTACTGTTTTTCGAAATTACCAAAAAATTTCCCAGAACGAAACTTTTTTCGGTGGCTCTCGAAATTTGTAATTTTTTTCCTTGACCTCAACAACATCTCCCTCAAGATCGACGACCCGCAGGACGCGTTCCTGGTGCGCATGACCGCCTCTTCGTCTTTACCTGCATCGTCTCCGTCGCCGTCGACCAGCTCGTCTTCTACCTCCTCGTCGTAAGCGAGACCGAGAAGAACACCTGCATCGGCTTCAAGCGCGGCCTGGCCAAGGGCGCCACCGCCGTGCGGTCCGCGGTTGACGCCTTCTACCTGGCGCGGATCGCGCTGCAGTTTCGCACCGCCTTCATCGCGCCGTCGTCGCGCGTGTTCGGACGCGGCGAGCTCGTCGTCGACCCCGGCGCCATCGCGCGGCGGTACCTGGGGCGGTTCTTCGTCGTCGACCTCCTCTCCGTGATGCCCCTGCCACAGTACCAGATCCTCAACTTCTTGACGACCTGCTGCCCAACAAGAGGGTGCTCTTCTTCATCCTCCTCGCCCAGTACGTGCTCCGCCTCGTCCGCTTCTACCCCATCACCTCCGAGCTCAAGCGCACATTACAAGATGGCTGACTTTAGCAAGCATTTTATTGTTCCTTCTTGGTCAAAAAAATGCCTCAAAAACTATTCAAAGGCAATTTTAAAAATGCTAGAAAGTTGGTGCGCACCACCGACGCCTTCGCCGAGACCGCCTTCGCCGGCGCCGCATTCTACCTCCTCCTCTACATCATCGCCAGCCACATGGTGGGCGCGTTCTGGTTCCTGCTGTCCATCGAGCGCCTCATTCTAAAAGACGTACCTGCAGTCAGTGGCTTATGTATGTTTTTGCTATCGTTCATTGAGACGGTGGCCGCGGCACATGCAGACGTACCTGCAGTCGGTGACGCTGCGGACGGAGGAGATGAGGCTCAAGCGGTGGGGCTCGAGGCAGTGGATGCACCACCGCCACCTCCCCGACGACCTCCGGGACCACAACCAGTACAAGTGGCTCGAGACGCGTGGCGTCGACGAGGACGGCCTCGTGCGCTGCCTTCCCAACGACATCCGCCGCGACGTCAAGCGCCACCTCTGCCTCCGGCCGCCTCGTCCGCCGCGTCCCGCTCTTCGCCAACATGGACGAGCGCCTCCTCGACGCCATCTGCGAGCACCTCAAGCCCAGCCTCTGCACCGAGGCCACCTACGTCGTGCGGGAGGGGGACCCCGTCAACGAGATGCTCTTGATCATCCGGGGACGCCTCGAGAGCTCCACCACCGACGGCGGCAGCCACCGCCTTCTTCAACCGGGGCCTCCTCAAGGAGGGCGACTTCTGCGGCGAGGAGCTCCTCACCTGGGCGCTCGACCCCAAGGCGCCGCCAACCTCCCGCTCTCCACGCACACCGTCAAGGTGCTCACCGAGGTCGAGGGCTTCGCGCTGCACGCCGACGAGCTCAAGTTCGTCGCCTGCTAGTTCCGCCGCCTGCAGTGCAAGCAGCTGCAGCAGACCTTCCGCTTCTCCTCGCAGCAGTGGCGCACCTGGGCGTCCTGCTTCATTCGGGCCGCCTGGAGGAGGCATCTCAAGCGGAAGGCGGCCGAGCAGCGCCGGCGGGAAGAGGAGGAGGGTTGGGGCACCGACATGGGGTCGTCGTTGTCGTCGTGGTCAAGCCAGATCAAGGCGACCTTCCTCGTGTCGAGGTTCGCCAAGAACGCCATGCGCGGCGTGCAGCGGCAGCGCTCGATCCAGGCGGAGAGCCTCATTCTCCTGCCTAAGCCGCCGGAGCCCGAGTTTGGCAAAAACTACTGACAGGTACATCCTGATCCATCGCTGCTACTACGTACACTGCTTTTGGATGAATTCCATCTTACTACGTACGTACCAAAACTTAAGCTGCTAGCGAGATAATAGTTCTGGTCATGTGTACGTAGCGCTAGGTCGGTGAAAACGTGCGCATTTTTGCATTGTGTGTTGGTTGATACATGATACCTCATCACTAAATTAAAACATTGTTCATAACATGTAACTAAACATTGTTCATACGTACGGGACAAATAAATATTAGGAGAAACAAAACCGGCCGACAAATTTCAGCTTCATCTCTTCTTTATTTTTAATTTCCCCTTCAACATGTTTTGTGTTTTTCATTTCTCCGAGCGTAGATCGAATTTAGTGTGAAATTATGTGATATGTTAATTGTTTTTGTCTCAATGTTGTCAACTTTTTCAGAATTTCCGTGGCCACTTACATCATGTTTTTAAAGAGGATGCACCGGATACACTCTCGACCCGTTCTCATCCATGGTAATTTGCACTCACCTATTAGGTCTGGCGTCTAGACGGTGCAGTGAACTTGACGATGGTGTCGGCTTACCGCACATGGACGAACCCACAAGTTTTAATCGGTGCGGTGGATGTATAAAGTTACTATTTAGTACACATGGATTTTCCCCATGAAGAGAGACAATCGGTGGATGGCATGTATCAACTTTGCCTTCAAGGTACAACACTTCGTCTACTTTGACATAACACCTAGTTTGATGCCTTATGATGATGGGCAAAGTAGATGAATTATCAAACCTTAGAGAGTGATATGGACTTTTCTTATGTTATAAATCTTCAAAATTGATTTCAAGAAAGCTTACGATAAAGTAAATTGGAATTTTCTACAACAGGTGCTACGAATGAAAGGGTCCTTCCCTTTGTGGTGCAATTGGATTAAGCATTTTGTAAAAATGGAGAAGTGTGGCCATCAAAGTTAATGATGAACTGGGCACCTTCTTTCAAACGAAAATGGGATTACAACAAGGTTATTTATATGGCTACTTATTGGCTACAGGCACGTGCTATCCTACAGTGTGGAGGGCGCAAGGAGCACTTCTTGGACGGCTACCAAATTATAGAGACTGTTACCCACGAGCTCTTTACACAGTATGGGTGGCGGTCTACTAGACGAATTGTGGCAATTTAATTTCTTTTTCCGTTATGGCTTGTAATCTGCTTCCTGTTCTTTGTTGAATCTTTAAACTATGTATTCGTTGGCTATGTGCGCTTATGTGCAGAGGCCGGGGAAGTAATTTCTCTCATTAAATATAGAGAAAAGAGTGTGTGTAGATTCGTGTACAACATAGAAAGGCTTGGACTCCAATTTGTTTCGAAGGGAGATGATTAACTTCACGGTATAAGAGAGTTTAGATTCTAGTATATGTTATCTATTATATTAGTAAAATGATAGAAATAGAAGTCATCAGGTTCATTCATGTAGGTTAAAAATATTTACTCATGTAATAAGTCTAAATTATAACAGCTGAAATTTGTGGATGAAGTTAGATCGAGATAGGCAAAAACCTTAAAGATTTCCGTTTTAGGAACCATACCCTAGAGTCCCTAGGTATCACGGAAGGAGGAAGCGAGAAATATAAGAAGAGGGCGTACGTCTAAGGTGGACCCAGCTTTCAGGACGTCTTCATATTCCTGCTACAGTTTGGTAGGCTTGATTCCCATCCGATTCAGTTTGAGATTTATTCCAAGTCAGGTTGTAGTCCGGTTATGATTTTCTTTTCTTCTTTCTTTGTTCCCGGTTCTTGGTTATTACGTCAAGTCACGGCGAGACGATTTCAGTCAATTGGAGTCTGACTACAATAATACAAAAGGTCACATATGTCATGCATAAAAAGTAAGGACGAAACTAGCACGGCGCAGTCGACTGTTTCCATTGAGAGTTGATCTGCCTAAGTGTGTCGAAGACCATACGAAGATTAATAGAAAATCTTGGAGTGAACCGTGCCCCAAATAGTCATCTACAACGACGGATAAGAGTAAGAAACATGTAACATGCAAAAAAATCTAAAATAAATAACGTCATCAAAGATTCTTTCAATTTTAAAAATTTAAAATGTTTTATCTCTTAAACTGTTACTCCGATTGACAATCCGTTTTCACTATTAGCTTCATCACGACGAGATCTTCAAATCTAGATCCCATGTTGATATGTTTTGATGACTTTTTTTTAACGTCAATAGTTACCAGGTTCAATGAATGAGTTATCTAGAATGTTACTCCTGAGCTACTAGGTTATACTTACGTGGTTACCGGATTAGTGAACATCACTGCTACACCACTTAAACTTATATTTCAGTACTTCAATGGTCCGATACCATCAAATACTACCTAAATAATACATCATTATCCTCTCTATATACTTACATAATAGTACACAATGGCTAATGACAAATCAATTACTGCATGTAGCCGTTCGCTAATAACTTGGTAAGTGTTCATTTTAACTTGGTAGCCAATACATTATAATTTGATAGTTGATGACGACGAAATAAATTTTATCAAAACATATTAACATGGGATCCAGTTTTGAAGCCCTCGTCGAGATGAGTCCAATGGCGAAAACGGAGCACGAATCGGATTAATGGTTTGAGAGGTAATCATTTAATTTCGCATTTAGAATTAGATGCACTGATGTCATCAAATCTGGAACCGCACCATCGGTCTTTACCCAACGGATAATAGCCGACGTCATTGCTTTAATCCAACGGATAATAGCCTATATCATCACTGGACCCGCACCATCGGTCTTTACCCAACGGATAATAGCTGGCGTCATTGCTTTAATCCAACAGATAATAACCTGTATCATCACTTGATCCAGCGGACAATAGCCCGCGCCAACAGTCAGTGGCTTATATATGTTTTTCCTGAACTTTCTTTACTCTTGATACTTGCCTAAAAGTGAAGGTAGGTTCCTGTTCTAGCTATGCCTGTATAGAGTACTGAATCAGGTCTACAAGCTCCGCATTAGTTGTTGATTATTACCAATAGGTTAATTCTTAACTCAATTCACCACAGTTCATTGGAGCATTGGGGTTTCACTACAGCTTTCTCTTATCTTTTTTTTAAGTCCTCCCTAAGGTCGGATACTAGAATTGACTATTTTAAGGACGGACCCAAAGGACTATTCTTGATTTCTAGATTGAGATCTCTAAAACATCTCAATCGATTTTCCCTTGACATTGCTCTACGGGGTTGCCCTCCGGGGGTAGAAACAGTTTGTTAGCATCAACTCCAACCCTAATCTTGGGGCAGATTATCAGGTATCAGCGTGAATCTTTGGCTGAATTCGGGACTCGTGAAAACTTGGTGATTACGCTAGAAAGATGCATTGTCCTAGGCTGACACTCCTCACTCCCTGCTTACTGAAATGTACATTACGGTTCTGTAACTACTAACCCAGGCTTCCCTGTCATGTTGTGGCATCATGCACTTTTCTTTCACTTCAAAATTACATTAGGAGGTGTTTGGTTGGGCTTTTCAGCAGCTTTTCACTGGAAAAAGCTGCAGCCCAACCAAATGGCCAGCTTTTCAGCAGCTTTTGTCAATGGTAGCTGTGGGCTTTACAGTGTAAATTCAGCTGTTTAGAAAAGCTGCCTTCTGCCAGCTTTTTGCAATGTGCTGAATCTTCAGTGCTCATTTTCCAAAATATTGTAGATGGTTTGGATCAATCAAAAGCCATATATTCATTTTCCCACAGCCACAGCAGCTTTTTTCAGACAGCTAGCCAACATCAGCTTTATCAACAGCCACAGCCCAATCAAACAGGCCCTTAGACTATTAAGCATATGATGAAGTTAAGTGTGATGAGTCCAATAAATATGCCTTCTCATGCAGTGTAAGACTCGAGTAGGGCATAAGAAAAAAAAAGGTAAAAACCTTCAAAATAAGCTGCTTAAGCATTTTATATTTTTATACATTCCTGGAAGTGGAAAATAGGTATATTACTAGTACAGACTGCTTTTGAAGAACGAATGATAGTCAAATTACAGCGAGGCTGACCATATTTACATTCAAATTTATAAACTGTTTCTAAGAATGTAAGGGGCTGTTTGGTTGGGCTTATTGCCGACTTTCCATTGCGGGAAGCCTGAGCCCAACCAAACACCCGGCTTATTGTCGGCTGTTTGCAACAGCAGCTTCGGCTGTGTAGCTCAAAAACAGGCCATTGCGGGAAGCCGACCGGGAGCAGCTTCCCGCAGTGGTCGCTAGCTTTTCCACCCACTGCCTCTCCCGGCCACTGCTCCTCCTGTCCCTCCCCTCCCCGCCGCCTCCTCTTGCTCCTCGTCGCCTCCGCCGCCCCCCCCGCCAGCCGATCCAGCCCCTGCGGGCCGCGCCGCCACCGATCCAGTCGATCCAGCCGCTGCGGCGACCGAGGCAAGCTCCTCCCCGCCTCGTTCCACCACCGCCGCCCAAGCTCCTCCCGTCCCCGCCCGAGGTCATCCCGAGCCAGTCCTCACCGCCCGCTGGAGCTCGTCCCAACCGTTGGATCTGGTGGTCCCGAGCTCCGACGCGAGGCTCTTCGCCGCCTCGACTCCCTCCGCCACATCGCGCCGTTGCCGTCCGCGCCACCAACGACTGTGAGGGAGACGACGACGAGTTCGTCGGTGCCTGGGATGAGCGGATCTGCCTCCACCGCGCGCTTGGCGAAGCGCTTGCAGCCGACGAGGTCGCACGCGGCGAGGAGCTTCGTCGCAATCTCCAGCAAGCCCGGCGGCGAAGGGACCGAGGGGGAGCTGGGCGCGGCGCCGGTGGCCAAGGGCTGGAGTTGCCGAGGGCGGAGCTAGATGCGGCGCCGGCGGGTTGTTTAATCCGGGAAGCCCGGAGGTTCCAGTCCGGAACTCCGGAGCATGCCTCCGAGATGCGGCAGCAGAGAGAGTGATGCGGCAGCAGAGGGAGAGAGAGAGAATTTTTATTTTTTTAATTTTTCCTGATATTTTGAGGTTTTTTATGATTTTTATTCACGAAATTATAAAATATACACTCACAACTCTAGAGGCATTTTAAGTATTTCCTCATACAACAGCCAATAGCCACAGCCGAACCAAACACGCACGTTTATAGACTCAATAGCCAACAACCACAGCTACTTCTCCAAATAGCCAGCCAACAACCGCTTTTGCAACAGCCACAGCCCAACCAAACAGGGCCTAAGTCTATGTTAGTAATGATATAAGTATCTGATGACGGGAAAATGGGGCGGGGAAACCGCGTACACGTCATAGATACAGATTGAATAAAATTTAAAACGAATGTGTAAATTTAAATGCGACATATAAATCAAACATTGCAGGTACATTACTTCCAGAACTCTTACATTTAGATAAAAATTCTGTTAATTACATCTCTCGCGAGAAAACCCCTGATTAAGAATTCCAACATATCTATTACAATGGACTACACGTATGACTATTACAAAATAGAAAATGAAAATTCCTCCTCGCTGTCGACGATGGACGCCCGCTCGAAGAACTTGATTTTTATCCATGTGATGAAAATTTTGGTGATGTGCAATTTATCACTTTAGCACATACGCTTTAGCATATGTCAAATTGTTTTGCTCCATATCGAGTCATGATCTGCACAGAGCATGCCTTTTTTTTATTTTTATATAATTTTGTTCCACCTAATGACATGATGTTTGAATTTATCACCTATACGTGACATCCGCATGTATCATAATCGAATGGAGGATTGGTTTTGATAAGATATGCTATTTTCATATTTTGCCCATGCGTGTTATGTGGAACATTTTTTTATATGGTTTTGCTCTACTCGTATTACTACTACGTCACGTAGCGCTAGCATGGCGCCCACGGGTAGCGTAACCGAAGTGAAGCTTTATTTATAATTTTGATGATTTTTATCACATGTATATGATACGTGTATCATTTTTACCGAATTTTGCTCCACTTGTATCACTACTAACGCCGCGTAACGTCAATATGGCGTCCGCGCGTAGCGTAACCGAAGTGAGGGCTTATTATTTAAATTACTCATGTCATGGTATTCATGATGGAACCCATGCGTAGAGTATGATTTAATATTTTTTTTATATGCAGTTCATCGAGCTTTACTTTTGTGCATGTGTTACCTTTTCATCCCGACCTTGGCTTATATCCGTTTTGAGGACCGAGTCTAAGGTGGATTTCATGTGATCTTGACTCTTATCAAACCTTGATTTGTATCTTCATAGGGACCGAACCTAAGAAACGAAGCGCGACGCTCGCTCTTGGCTTGTATCGCTATGAGACCAAAATGAAGGGGATGACAAAGAGCGGGAATTAAGACGTATACTCCTTGATTCGTACCACGATAGCCGAAACTAAGGACGAAATTTCGAGAGGTAGATTGGATGATCTTTAATTCGTACCGTGATGATGGCCGAACCAAAGACATGAGCATCAAGAAGAAATATAGGAGGCTCCTCGGCTTGTACCGCGATGGCCAAACCAAGTACTAGATTTAGAGAGAGGTAGATGGGGTGATCCTTGATCCGTACCACGATGGCCGAACCAAAGCCATGGAAATAAGAGATGATATAGAAGGCTCCTTGGCTTGTACCGTGATGGCCAAACCAAGTGCTAGAGAACAGCCATGATCTCACCTTCTGGAGACTCCAAGCCTTCTCTTCTTTTTCTTCCAAATACTCTCTTCTCACGTATGTGTGTGTGTGTGTGAATGAACTGGAGAACAGCAGAACTTAGACGTTGAATGAGCCAGCCCCTCTCTCAAGCATGATGATCCTCTATTTATAGAGTAACCAGAGAGGCGCTGAACTGTGCCTTCGAGATGGAGGTTACGATTCTTTTCTTGTTTAATTAGCTGATCGTGTGCAGCTTCGTGGGAACGTGGGCATAGTGCAGATACGTGCGTGTGATTGCAGCGTGAGGCATGCATGCTAACTTCTTTGATTCCAATATCTGCTTAAGAGATATATGCATGCATGTATGTATTACTCAGTCCGAGATATATGCATGCAGTCCTTGCTGATGTGACGTGGACCATGCCCTTTTTAAAACTTGATTAATCACTGAGGTGTTTAGCACCTGCATGCATGGCGTGATTTTTTTTGAATGCCATGTGGACCAGCTAGTTACTTTCAATTGGTTAATCAACCAGCTAAGTATCATACTCTAATATGATAATTATTCTCTATAATTAGAAGGATACGTAATTATCTTATGCATGCGGTTTATTTCCAATTTCTTTTCTCATGACTTAAGAGCAGTATATTTGAACTGCTACGAGGTCCATGCGCTTCTCTTCTCAATGCGTGAAGATATACCCTCCATGTGACTATGCGTCTCTGATATTCAGTTGACGATCCGAGTCTACATTTTGCTGGTGCCGATCTTTTATTATTAGTATGACGTTTGATCAAGAGTTATTGGCTAATATTTTAATGATAATTTCATAATATTTGCGTAGTACCGGAGTTTAGCCGTTAAAATCAATTTATTATTATATTTCTGTACAATTGTCGGTTTACGTCAAAATCGATGTCAACAGATGCCCCCTCGAGGTCCGAATGCGAAAACCCTTTTATTTCGGATCCGGAGCTCGAAAAACGTATGCCTAGATTTTTTTTAATGTGTTTATGACTATATATATATATATATATATTTTGAATAAGCAATCGCTGGGGACAGAATCCGCGTTCGCCACTCTCGTTTAGTTTTGAGTCGTGCGGCGTAACGGACCAGGTTTTCAGGGCATGTAGTTCCACTCAACAAACACCTGCTTATCCGCTTGTTTTTTTTCTTCTGCGATTACACGGTCTCCCCTTCCTTTTTTTTTCTTCAAGGGTCCATCACCATGAGACCTTTGCGTTTCTCTCACTAGTACTTCCTGATCCAAGTGCTTCTCCAGCGGTAAGTATATATGGCTATGGATTCCACACCCTTATCTCTTCTATTCAGATTTTCTTTTGATCCTCGCGAGTGATACCTTCCTTCATTCTTTTCATAGCTGCGTACAGGAGGAGGAGGACCAATCTCAATCAACCAAATCTCACGTCAGCTCTGGGTGCATCAATCGGTAGATGCATCCTTCTATGTTTCTCGAAGTTAAAAAGTGAGGTGAAGATACATCTGTATATATATATGAGTGTTCGATTGATTTTTTTTGATAGCGCAGGGACATTGGGTTACGATCTAATATAGAGGATTGATCCTGCACGGCAAATTCATTCTTTGCAGCGGTACCAAACTCTCCTTACTTCCCTGCTATTATCATAATTCCGTAAACATGCATGTAACAGTACCAGACATCAGATTACTTGCCTATCCAAACTGCATCGCGAAACATCATGACAACCTATTTAATCACGATGCGTGCAGTTGCCGTAGCTAATTGCCATCGGAGGTTAATTGCTGCTGGAGTTTCGGGCGTTTTTTAGTATAAGTTTGTTCTATTGTATAATTGTACACTTGCCAACACTTTTGCGTAAAAGAAATAAAGAACTCCCTCGCAGTTGGCGTTCCGGCAAGTCTTGATATAGGCTTGGTCCGTCGTACAACTGCCGAGCGACACATTTTTTATATGTAAAACACTCTCGCAGTTGGTGTTCCGGCAAGTCTTGATATAGGCTTGGCCCGTCGTACAACTGCAGAGCTGCCATTTATCATTATATTTTTTATACAGGGCGTGAAAACGATCTCTCGAGGTTGGCATTCCGGGAAGCTTGATATAAGCCTGGTCCGTCGTACAACCTCAGAGTGACGCATTTTTTTTAATGAAAGAGGTGAATAAACACTCTTGCAGTTGGCGTTCCGGCAAGTCTTCATGGAGGCTTGGTCCGACGTACAACTGCAGAGCGAGAATTTTTTTAATGGGAGATCACTCAACATATTTTTTAAATGAACCTTTGGTCTTTTTAATTCCTTATAGGCATTCCCTACAGTTTCAGACTTCCAATACTGCTATTTTATTTGACTGATTATGTAATGCATCCTTGAATATTATCTCCTTATTTACCGGTGCAAAATTATTTATGTCTTGTTCATATACCGATACCATTTTTTTTGCATGCATATAGATGGCGCAAGCAGTCCCATTTTTGTCCCACAAGATGTCTCTTTGCCAATTAGCCAAGCGACAAATGTTCGAACCCGAAACTAGTGAATTAGACAATCCAGTGATCAGAGAATCAGAAATACCACACGGCCATCCAGAATATGATAACCGCGGGTGGAAATCAGGGCGTTCCTTTCAGCACGCTGCTATTACCCGTTTGCACCTTTACCTAGGCTTGATGAGCTTTAACCTTGGGAACTCACATAGTGTCCAAAGGTTTAGGTTGGGAGCATCATGAGATTGATGTCTTGTACATCCACATGGATATACCGCATGGGGGACCCAAGTTTGAAGAAGTATTCTATTCATTTGAAAGGGAATGAGGAAGGTGTGGACTATATTTACTGGAGCTATATATTGCTCCTTAGGCTAATTATTCTGTCTCCCCTCCGCTGCTGAGGTCCTTATTGGAGAGGTGAATCCCAACACGAATACATTTTTATTATCGTGTGGTGAGCGCACAGTCACACTCTTAGACATGCATAAAATGGCTGGGTTACCTTTAGATGGAGATCCATATGAGGAATATGTTCCTGCTAGTCATGAGCTAGATCCTTCATTACTCTTATATCCTAATTTCCTATCACAACTCTTAGACATCTGGCGCAAACTGCTGTGGGTGCAAAGTGGGCTTTCAAGAGTGGTGTAATTATTTTCATAAT
This sequence comes from Stipa capillata, assembly GCA_019208055.1. Classification (NCBI taxonomy): domain Eukaryota; kingdom Viridiplantae; phylum Streptophyta; class Magnoliopsida; order Poales; family Poaceae; genus Stipa; species Stipa capillata. The sequence goes on from JAGXJF010002520.1 coordinate 474,753, forward strand.
CTCGAGGATGATTGTTTCCATATCATTACTCTCCAGGATGAACGAATTTATACAGCGGCATTTATTGCCCTTTGGCTTTGCCATTTCGTTGTTGTCGGCGGTGGACCGTATGTTCGCCCTGGGTACTGGTGATGGCATCTTGGGTCACTTAGGGCGTCGAATTTCTTTAGCTCCATCCCGCCCTTTGTTCTCTGTACTATTCACTTCGGCTGATTAGTACTCACCCTATTGGTCCTTCTTATTTGAAGCGAGTCTGGCCAGTTCATTATGTTATTGGCTGGATGGGCCTGTACTTGAAGAGATCTTTGGGAACAAAGCAAAAATGCCGCATTTTCCTACCTACAGACATTTGCCAGTGAAACTGATATGATAAATACCATGTTTTAGGCTCCACATCATTTCACTCCTGACAATGGCACATGCTTTCTTCCAAAACCGTCACAATATTTGTTGGAACCCATATGTTTTAACAATTCCAAGGGCATATTTGAGCCAAAAGCGGCCTTCTTGATTTCTATCCGTCGAGGGATGCTTCCTTGGAGGCGTGGTTCTCTTTCCATGGACTTGTGCATTGCTGAGCCTTATCATCCTGATCGAGTGGCCCGACAGTTTCGTTTTGACCAAGTCGTACCTTTCTCTCCATTGGCCGGTCTGTACACAAGGGATGATACTGGAATTGCATATGCATTTTGGTCCATTTGTTATGCTCGGATCAAGAAGAATTCTGCTACTTTCCCAGACGACACTCGAGTCGGGGATTCTTCAATGGCATGGGCTGATTGGTGGAAAAAGTTTATGAAGCCTTTCACTGCGGTTTTAGATATCTTCGCAATGGCATTTGTCTGGTCGGATTCCCTTTGATCAAAGGAGAAAGAGTAAATATGCGCAGCAAAGTCATATCAAAGCTCGCCAACTCTCCGATAGGGATCTTTTGGTGGTGAGAAGTGTGGGCTGCTGAGCGTCAAAAGCACACATTGCAGCCATTGAAGATAGGGAAGCGATAATCAGGGATCGTTGGAGACCTATACTTCATGCTTATTTGTCTGATGCCCATGCTGATTCTCCCTGTCAACCTCCACCAGTAAGTTAACACTATGTATATGCATATTTTCTCTCTTTTTTTTATAGTAATAACAATACTAATATTCATTTTTTTTATCAGCAACTAGGCAATTCACCCACATGTCACTATGGCAGGTTCCTTCTTCTCCAATCCTTTGCCCATTGAGGACGTGTCAGTGTGTGAACATCCTGAGACTATTCCAGTTGCAAGAGAAGGAAGGCGTAAACGCTTGATCCTTACCTCCATTGATGAGGAAGAGCAACCAGTAGCTAAGAGAAAGCTTAATTTTGACAGCGAAGAGAATGTTCATGAGCCAATAGTACTGGAAAACCCCGAAATCCATCATGCAGTTGGTGCTTTCGTTAGTAGTGAGGAGCTCGATCATGTATTTTCCGGGAGCGAAGGACCATGGTCTTGATGATATTTTTGATCTGTCTGTCGACGACTTTGACATGGACGAATCAAGCATAGATTGCTCAGCTATGACACCAGTTTCAGACCAAAATATGCCCCCTATCTCTAAATCACTCTGATTTTCCATCATCCACATATGGTAGTTTTGCATGCATCACATTTGTGCTCTCATCTAATTTTGATTATTCATGCTATTTGTTTATTTATCTTAGTGTACTTGCGTATGACCCCTTTTTTTTCACTCCTTTCCTTTTCAGGTTGTGAAAACCAAGTCATAATCCACCAACCAACAAGGAAGGCTGCTCCAGCAAGAGTTGCACACATGGATATTTCTTTCGTTAAAAGGCATTTCTGGACACCACTGACATGTTGGTGAAAAAGGCGCTTGAAGGCCTGGATGCTTCCACACTTGGTGATCTCCAGCGACAAGCTGTTCTTGAGGCTATCTCTTCAACACTTCCTGTACATATACCTGAGATTGCCAAAGTTCAAGCGATGCTAGACCAGCTCATCATCATTTCGATCTAGCTGGGAGCAGCACATGCTGACTTTGCGAGGGGCTCTGAACAAAAGGAACTTGCTGCGGCCGAGCGAAGCGTGAGCTTGCATCACGTGAAGCTACTCTCAAAACAACTGCTCATAGAATTGTCATCCATGGAGAGAGAGAGTGCGCCGAGAAGGCGGCATTAGTGAAATCACATCACAGCGCAGCTCGATGAGGCTTCCAGTGCCTTGCGTGAGCTTGAACAGGGTACGGAGCAGCTACGGCGAACACATTCTTCACAAGAATCTGAAGTAGAGACCTGGAACACCACTCTTTCTACGTCGACACGACGCATAGTAAAAGCCTCATAACTTTCCAACGGAAGAAGACTGATTTGGAGCTCAAAGCAGGACCGCTGCTCGGGAACTTGGAAAACTGGCGCTCTGGTTTTAATTGAGCTTCCAGTTTATATTTAGGACTTTCGATTTCAGCAATTTCAATTAGTCCTGCGAACTTTGCACTACTTATATCCAGTTGTTTATTTAATTTTGCTTGAACCAGTGGCCCATCTGTTATCACGTGCTTGAGAACTATACCTTGTAATGCACTTCATTTTATTCACTTTGTCGACTACGTGCAAACTAGAGCTCTTAGGCATATTATTTGTAAGCTGCTCGTATCTGTTTTAGTGACTTACCAATTATTTGCCTCTTACCATGGCTTCCACGGTATTCCTAGCTTATTTATGTATGATCTACTCTGGATGGCTTAAAGCTTTATTACCTTGCTATACATGTATATGTATACCTTTCATATCAATTGCATACGACCTGGGCATTTTCTCTTTGGTTCGTGAGGTATTGGCTCACCTATATGCTCCAACGTGCTAGAGTATCTTAGGCAGATTATATGGTAATTTACTGCTATTCACGTACCAGTGACTTTGAAATTATTGGTCTCTTTCCATGGATTGTCTGACGTTTACAGCCTCATTTATCTATATTATGCTCTGTATGGGTTAGAGCTTTATTATTTGCTACACATGTATATATATCATTTCATATCAACCTGTACACGATCATCAATGTTTGTGCGGTTATATGAGGTTTTGGCACACTCTATATGTCCCAGCGTGATCTTTTTTTAGGCATAGTAACGCTTTAGGAATTTTCCATTTATCGGAGCGGAGAATATATCACCGTCCGGGGAAATTATTTTTGTATGCGCCACTAGAATAGACTTTCTTCACAATGTAGGGACCCTCCCATTTCGGCTCGAATTTTCCCCTCATCCGCCGTGTAACATTCATACGGGCGAATAACAGCAAGCACCAATCTCCTTCCTTGAATGACCTTCTTTTAAGGCGCTTGTCAAAAGCACGAGACATTCTGTTGCTCTGATATGCTTCCAATTTTGTAATGCTTGAAGGCGTTTGCCCCTTCGACTCTTTCTAATTCCTCTAAGCGTAATTTTATCGCTTCGTCTTCTGACAGTTTTTCATGAATAGCAACTCTGAGTGAAGTATTTGTACTTCAAGCGGTAGAACTGCTTTCTCCTCCAACACAAGGGAATATGAGTCATTCCAGTTGGTGTGCGGGTCGTGGTCCTATAAGCCACAATGCCTCAAGGAGTTTTTCATGCCATTCACGCTTATTTTTGATACTACCTTTTCAACAACTTACAAGGGTTTTATTAAATGCTTCCGCTTGTCCATTGGCTGCTGGATTGTACGCTGTAGAAAAGTGGTGTTCAATTTTGAATTTGTGCACCACTTTTCCATTTGTCTATTTTTGAAAGGAGTCCCGTTATCTGATATGATTCGAGAAGGAACACCAAAGCGGTTATATAATTGTGTTCTTATAAAATTTTCCCATTCTCTGCTTTATCTACTCTTAGTGGTATGATTTCTGCCCATTTAGAGAATAATCCGTTGCGGCGAGAATGAATTTATGCCCTTTGGAAGACGGTGGTTGGATAGGTCCTACTATCATCCATCCCCCACATTTCAAAGGGCCAGGAGATGTTCGTGGGATGTAATGGCTCATGGGGCTGATGTATGAAGTCCACCATGAATCTGACATTCATGACACCTTTTTGCAAATTGTCATGGCGTCCTCAACATCATAGGCCAATAATAACCCAAACGTTTCCAATTGATAGTATAGCTAGGACCAGACTGGTGCGAACCACAAACTCCAGCATGCACCTCGTTGTAAGAGCGTCTACAACCTCATTTCCTGCTAGACAACGTAGGCAGCATACCGTCGTAGAGCGCCTATAAAGTGTATCATTTATGCATGTGTAATGACTGACCTCTTTCGGATTCTGGACCTTTCGCTAGAATCCTGAGGTAAATATGTCCGTGAAGTAAATATTCAATGAATGGAGACCGCCAATCTCCTACTTCAATTTCACAAACATCCGCTGTGATGGCTAGACATATCTTTGTTTCTTCTTCTTCGGCGAGTACCGGCAAGATTTCTCCGCTCTTCGACACGTACATCCATCGTTTGATAGGAATCTAGAGACATGCTAGCAGCTAGGCTTGCCAAGGCAGTCAGCCCTTTCATTCTGGCTTCGTACGATATGTTGAATATTTATATTAGTGAACATAAACATAAGTTCTTTTGCTCTTTGAAATATGGCATCAATTCTTGTTTCTTCACCATATAGGTTCCTAACAGTTGGTTATTACTAATTGAGATCCCCGTGACGCTCAAGTGTGTCCTAGTCCCATGTTCAAAGCTATTTCTAGCCCAATTATGAGAGCTTCATATTCAGCGAATTGTTTTGAAAACTGCCGAAGTTAAGGTGAATGAATATGGAATTATTCCCTCGTGCTTGGTGTAACAAGAATAACTCCTGCGCCTGCCCCTGATTGTCTGCAAGCACCATCAAAATACATTTTCCATGCTGAATTGCTAACTGATGTAAAAAACACATTTTCATCCGGTAGATCATCCTCAATTGGAAAAATCGTCAGGAATCGGATGTGCAGCGAGAAAGTCAGCCCAAGGCTTGACCTTTCACAGCTTTTTGTGGCACAAATTTTATATCAAATTGTGACATAGTATCATCGCCCATTTGGCTAGTCTCCCTGAAAGCACCATTTTATTTAAATATATCTAAGAGGGTCTGCTCTCGTAGACGAGGTGGATTGTATGTTCTAACATATATATGGCGCACTTTTGTGCCGCAAAAACTAAAGCCAGACATATTTTTCCATGTCTGATATATAGCTATGTCGGCTTCCCACCAGCGTTCGGCTAAGATAATATAAGGATATTTCTTTTCCAGCATCATTGTTTTGTGCTAATAGAGCGCCTAGCGAGGTAGCATGGCTGCTGTATAAAGAATTAGCGTCGTCCCTTAACTGGAGCACCCACACAGGTGGATTTGTTAAATATTTTTAATGTCTAAGAATGCATTTGTGGCATGCTTGATCCCATTGAAAAGGACAACCTTTCTCATAAGTCGAGAAAAGGTTTGCATCTCCTGATAATTTAGAGATAAACCTTCTAATGTATGCTAGATGGCCCTGGAAACTCTTAACTTGTGAAAGTTCACAGGCGGAGGCATTTAACAATTGCATGTATCTTAGCTGGGTCAATTTGAATACCAGCTTTCGTACTATGAACCGAGAAACTTCCTGAGCGAACCCCGAATGCACTTTCATTGTCATTTTCAAGTTATGCTGCCTAAGGCGCTCAAATACCATGGCGAACTGTTTAGGTGATCTCTTTCATGCTTTGATTTTACAACAATATCATCTATAGACATTCAGCAATCTCATATATAACCCATCTAGGATAATTAGTCATGCCCTCGTGATACGCTGGCACCAGCATTTTTTAGTCCGAAACGGCATAACTTTATAACAGAATATACTTTAGGTGTCCGAATGCTGTTAGCTCCTCATCTTCTGGTGCCATTTTTATTTGGTGTAACCAGATAACCATCCATAAAAGAAATATTTCATGCCCCATTGTGGCATCCACGAGTATTCAGAGATAGGTATCGGAAAATCATCTTAGGCATGCTTTATTAAATCCCTAAATCTACACATACACGGGTTTGACCATTTTTCTTTTTGAACGGGGACAATATGTAGAAAGCCATTTGGATATTTGACCTCCCTAATGAACCCTGCAGTGATGAGTTTATCGCCTCTGCTTCTATGTTGGGAGTATTTCAGTTTAGACTTCTTTGACTGTGTTTCACGTGTGTCACATGTTTTCCTGCACAGCGAGTCGATGTTATCCTGTCTACTGCTGTGATCCAACTGGCATTCCTGCATAATTCGGGTCTCAAGCGCACACGATCTCTATTTGATGAAAGGAACTTATGATACTCTCCTTATTCTCGTCGGATAGATGCTTACTGATGAAGATCGGGTGGGGATCGCTAGGTGTCCCACTATCAATCTCATGCAGTTCATCGACAGTGGGTTGATTACCATCTTCTATTTTGCGGCATGCCTCAACTGTACAATAGCTCAATTGAGGTCGTGCACACTTCATAGCCTAAGCCATTATCTCTTTCTTTTAATCGTTTGGTCTTCATGCAGAGCCTCAAGCTTGCGCCCGGATAACGCCTTTCGAATGGTGCAAGCTGCCCCCGGCCAGCGCATAGGAAGGGCCAGTAAGGATATCATAGCCATTTCTGCATCATATAAAGAACTCTATATAGTCATACAGAGAAATAGGAAGTGATTCATCATCTTTATTAACAAAGCGATTTGTGCTACGATCATTATTTTATTATGTCTCGACTCTATTGTAATATGCCACTCTGAGCCTGCTTGTATTCTCATGTTGTACCACAGGATGCAACGTGTGTGGTGACATTGATACCTTTCTGATTCAAGGGCATTATCCACGACCCGGATATATTGGCAGTCGACCCTTGTTTCTCTGATTCTGTGGTATGTATGCGGTACACTCTGTTTAAGGCTTGATGCAGATGTATTGTGACCCTTCTCTCTATCAAATTTATTCTGGTATATACGCATCTGATATTGGACTTCTGCTACTTTATCACGAGCTCAAAATGTAGTACTTTGCATCTAGCATAAAAAGACTCAGCCACTTGTGATATGGTTTCTTATGCTGGTATCAAGATCCTTAGTGTTCTCCGACTGATCCTGCTATTGATTGCTATTGGTGGAGTGTAGACGGTACAACCTGATTTTCATGCGAACCATCGGTCGCACCTACCATAGCATTATATGATGGTAGTCGCATCTATCTATCTATCATGAAATTTTATATACATGTGCATAGCATTTCTAACTTGAGGATCTGTAAGATATGGTACCGTCATAGCCTCTTGACGCTGCTTCTGATTAAATAAGCATGAATAGACCACATTAGACTCTGCTCATGATCTCTTGTGATCTCCTATCTCTTTTTAGTACGTAACGTAATATTTATATAGCAGATCCGCCATCTATACATTATGCGTATTTGTGTGGGTAAATCATCACTTTTCACAAACAGGTGATAGAGGTCTATTATGCTTTTTTGGCCCTAATACATATCCTCATCATCATCACTGAATGCACATATTTGTATAAACGCTCATTTTCTTCAGCTCTTCAGGTCTGTGACCCTCACCCTATGTCTTCGAACTGAGCATGCCGCTAGCCAAGGCTTGCGCAAATTAAAGCGTGTAAAGACACAGAGCATCATACACAGAAGAGCATAGCTTGTATTCTTCTTCAAGACTAGTGTGATTACATCACGTACTTGACTGACACCTGAGAAACTCAGGGTCCGACATTCATTTGCGGTACATCTTTGTCCTATGCTCCCGTTCTAGGTGGAGGCATGTATGGGTCAGCTAGCTGAGCGACCTGATAGTCTAAGAGTGCACTTGATCAGCTTCTAGCGGTCTCTTCTCTGGACAGGGAAATGAAGAGACTCATTGTCTCCTCAGAAACTAACACCAATAGTGTAGAACGATGCACATTCTTCTCACGTACGGCCTTTGTCAGACGCTTTGTAATTGTGTTTTCTGTATGATATCCTTTGCGCTTGGAGCGTGGAACATACTTCTCCTTACACTTCGCGTGCAGCTCAGCGGTGTCCCTGACCAGACCACATTTCCCTCGATCTTGTGAAGTGTAGCGACTAGGCTTTGCAGCAGCGGTGCTCCATCCACTGTAAAGCTGTGCCCTATCTAAGTTGACATGTATGCATCCTGCTTCTATGACTCAGAGTATGTATGCGCGGGCCTGATGAGAATCTGAATGAGGAGCAAAATCCGCATCGAGGTCTAAGCTATTGTTTTATTATAAGGCAAGAATGGGATCTCAGTGATTGAAGAGGCACAACCTCACCAGTCATCTTGAAGTGTGCGATGTTGCTGCGGCCACCTTCTGCCGTGTGAAGCTTTGACGGAGGTCCGCAGCCGATCGTTGCTATCATCAATCATTTCGTGGATGTGATGTCCTTTACCACAAAGCAATCCTGTGAGAGTATGGCGCCAGACCACGCAGTGAGATGATATGGGCGAGAAATAAGTGAGTCGTGTGGCTCATGAGCTTATTAGCCTCCTCGATGTCGTTTTTAGGTCTGGGATATAGTTCTATGAGGTTTAATGCCTGTAGGCCATGCAAAAGTTTGCACCATAAGCCTCCTCTATCTGGGAATGTAATACTCCCTGTGTGTGTCGTCGCTCGCTATCAGAGTTGGCCTTGTCTAGTAGCTTGCGTGCTCTCCCCTTACGCTCTTGATCTCCTTGTAGGTGGTGTCCGCGGGTTAGGGAATGCAGATTCTCGCTGCTCAGTTGTTTCCATCGCTGATGCACCGGTTTTGGTTGGCAGGTAGCTTGTCACAGGCTGGCCACGTATCTCTGTCTCGCTGAGGCTGAAAACTGTTTTGGTTCGACGTGCTACAAGTTGCATAACAATTCTCATGTTGTAGCATTATAGGGCTAACTCTTCAAAAGTAACAGGTCCTCACAACCCTGCAATCAGTGATGACGGCCATATCGTAAGGACAAAATTGGTTCATGGTCACATCCGCACAGCCTCAGGGGCTCTCGCGATTGGCTAAGTGGGCAATGGAGACTTAAATCCTCAATCTGTTGATGAACATCAGCAGCTTTCTCATTCATGCCCTTGTACTCTGTTTGACGTTTAACTTATGTGCGATGCCTACTGGTGTCCTACTGAGAGTGCTATAGAAGCGCTCAAGGGAAAAGCACTTGCATACTGTTCCATGTCCTGATTGAACTGGTGCAATTTAGAATATAACAAGTGAATGGACGGGTCCTGGACAGTAGTTGCAAAACCTGTCGCAGGAGAAGTGCGACGTTATTAGTGTGTCTTGCGCAAAGCTCGCGAGAGAAAATTAGCTATATGCTAAGTGGAGATAACACTTCACATTGAAAATTGTAAATGCAGGCGACGTATGAGTTTATACGGGAAAGGTACAAGGTCGACATCCGGCGAACGGCTTATAACATAGGGGCCCCACCCTTCTTATCGACCTTGGCCGCATGGACATGTATGTGTGTTTGCATGTATTGAGCCTAACCCCTTCGGCTATATATATTTTCGGATCGCTCGAGATTAATCGCAGGTGTGCTTGCTGGCTGATTGCGAACCCCGTATGAAGTTTGTGCCTGTCCACCTTCAGGGTATTAAATTATTCCCATATGACCGCGGGTTAAAGCGGCTAGCTCATCTTATAATTTGTTGGAGTTGCCATGCTCCTGTTGTAAAGCTGAGCAGGCGGCTTCCTCAACTGAACGGGTT